>OY992876.1:303161775-303279275 GCA_963921405.1 Cepaea hortensis | reverse complement strand
ATCGCATGATAAAACACTGATCTTACCTAGCCTGAATAAGTGAGCTTCCTGATAACAGCAATAACGCATTTCCCAGAACTACTTCACCGAAGATGCTGCAACTACCCTGTGTCGCGCTAACTACTAAACTAACAAGCCCGAATATGACAATGATACGCTGACAAGCAAGACCTCACGGGCAAGAACAAGGCAATCTCCAAAACCCTCAAATCTGCTGTGTTTTAACCCTTATTTCTGCCTCAATAGGAACACTTTACACAAACACCGTGAAATGAATCAATTAAAATACTTTTGCAGATGCATTATGCATACATCTAGATGATGTTTTAAGACATAGGAAAGCAAATATACCTTTCAAAACGTGGAGAAATCTCATTCGATGGAAACCGTCTTCTCCACAGCAGACGTCGCATTATTACCGGGTCTAAGCCAATCGGATTTTCCCCATCCTCTCAGCCGGAGTGCTGTCCTCTTGTCCGGCCCCACCCATCTTGGGTCGCTTCAGCTCCAGCCTACCGAGTACCTAAATGTTATTTAGTTTTTTTTAACATCTTCATTTCATTGTTAGATTACTACTCACTCATCAAATATAGATTCTTATTTCTGTATGTTTCTGAATAATAAAGCTTTATCTCATGTAAGATAACAACAACACGTATAACTGTATATCAATAATATTATTATTAGAACTGTTATCCCTGTTGTGATTGTAATAAATTTAACGTTGCGAACGTGGAACATTCTAGATTTTCCAATCGCTTTTTTTTTGTGACATCATTTTTCGCGGGCATGCGGGACACGCCACAGTTATTACATGCGGCGTTTATCCCTGCTTGACGCGCAATTAACATTTAATTCTTTCTTTGTGTCCTGCTGACTTGCATAGTAAAATGTAACGAATGTATCACATTCAAAAACAAAAACAACCAGAAGCAAATGGTAAGCTTTACTAGAAAACGATCACAAGTAACAAAATAGACGTTGCTGCCAAAGCTTTCGTCAGTACAGAAATAACGAACACATCGATACATCTACGTGCATATATATAACTTATAAGGACTCTTCTTGAATATCAAGAAAACAGTACCAATGGTAATATGACAGAAAAGAGAGAATTTACTCAGCCCATAGCAGATACTGCCGTTGGATGTGAGGTGTGAGTGTTAGAATTTCACATATTTTATGTCATTACATCAGAGTTAGGGTGACTAGCTCCCTTCTTGGTCGACTTTTCTTCTCGATTATTCCCAGAAATTATGAACGTTGTATGATATACACATGTTTATGAGGTCTACTCCAAAACCACACTGGTCAGAAAACGTCATTCTGCCTCTGATAGGAACTGAACCCGGATCATTGCCTTGGCAAGCTACTGTACTGTCATACCATCATCGCGTGCCATGCCGATAAGCCATCTCACGCGATCACCAGAGTCGTGGATCAGCTCTGTGTTTTTGTCTCGATTGTGCCATGTGGCCAAGCCATCTAGATATTTACCCCTCAATCTTCCCTTTGTTCTCGCCTCCTCAATCTTGCCAGTTGTAAGCAAGTTCTCCAGCTTATTTCGAGCAGAATTAACAGAAGAAAGTAACTTAGAAGTTCCAAAAATCTCTTGACTGTATACATCTAATTTCTCTAATAAGTTCACGGTTTTCATGTGTTTCTTATAGAACTTGCTTATTGGCTTTTCTGTCTGCCTTTGCATTTTCCATATTTTGCAAAAACCAAATTTGTAGGCATTATTTGGTGTTCCAGTAAGCCGGCGTTTTAGTGAATGGGTTACGAATGCAATTGGCAATCCCGTATATTGCGTTCGAAACATGGCTTCGGGCGATTTGGTAGCGGGCTACGTTGCGTTTGTTTTCATACAATGGCATGAGTGCCGATCATTCAGAAAGCAATGGCAAACTACTGATTTAAAAATCAAAAATCAACATTGGTTGACTGCGACTTCCTATAAAGGATATGTTCATAAATAAACCCACACGTATTGTTTGGCACTCATAAAAGTAGGAGTAAGAATTAGAAACTAGAAGACGCACTAAACAACATAAACATTGAAAGCTACAATTACCGACCAGGATAAAGGATATAAAGAATATGCAACTAAACAAAGTCTCGTATAGATCACATAAGGACATTCTCAGCACAACAAGAACACTATAATTTATTCATTTTACGGCGCTCATACTTTAGCACAGTGGTTCTCAACCGGTGGGGAATTCCCACTAGGGTTTCCAGGGTGGGGTGGAGGGGGTGGGGGGGGGGTGGGGGGGGGGATTAAGATTATTTCAAGATCGTGTTAATAGAAGAACCGATTACTTGATATTGTTTTTTCCCCCTTTTCCCTTCATACTTCACGGTTCTGTACGTCTCACCCGTCTGAAATTCATTTTATAACGTAAGTAGAACCGCAAATCACGTTGTATGTAGACGTCTAGACTTGTTTTATTATGTGCTATTAAATTTATAGTATGTCCAGAAAAGAATGCCTTCATTCACGATCAATTATTTTGAAAACTGTCTGTTGCATCGTTATGAAATTTTTCCTGCCGTCTTATATTTATCCCCACCCAAGGAATATGTCTTTGATAGGTCCAAAAGCAACTTAAATCATTGAAAGCGGCGACATTTCTTTGATGTTTTACTGAAAAACTAGTGATTTCTCGCTAACAAATTTGTGTTTACAGTAATAAATGTCCCGCCAATTCAGATGACTTAGTCAGACTTAGGTCTTAGTCAGATATGACTGAGCTACCGTATGACAGTAGACGGTACTACCTGCTTTCTGTCAGCGCCGAATGTTGGGCGGCGATTACCAAACCCGACACCCCACATTGTGCCAACGGTTTCGGGCGGAAGAGCGCAATTGGGAGGGTACTAGCCTTATCCTGGTGCGAGGAAATGCAACCCAAAGACAAAATAAGTCATGGCAGGGCAGACCAGACCCTAAGCCTTGGTTGGCAGCTGGTCAAGGATCGAAGCTCCGACAGGCGGACAGTTAGAGCATTGCTTTGCTGATCCGGCAGCTTCTGCAGCTTGTCTTGTTCCAGATTATAGGTGTTAACTTTCCTCTGGAGTGAACTAGGCAGGCCGAGAGAGGGATCGTGCTACACGGGCAACACATGGTTTCTTTATTTTAGCCCAGGCTTTGTGCTATGGAGAGGCAATAACTCCATCCCTGGTCTTAACCGGTCTCGGAATCAAAGCGAGAGGCAACTGTTACGGGTTATAAGTCCTTGTCAGTTGGCGTAGACATGGGGCGCCACGCGTTGCCTCTGACGGTGGGAGACACCTACAGGTGTCACTGATCAGCTACCGCCCGCCTAAAGCTGGGCAGCCCCCGGCCAATTGGGTGCTGATCCGCCACAGCCTGCCTGATTCAATGGGTGCTTGGGGCTAGGACAAAATCTGTATCGCAGGCTGTAAAACCAGTGCACCAGGTACTAATAAAAAGAATAGAAACCTCAAGCTACGGCTTGCAACCTGGAACGTGAGAACCATGTGTCCAGGATTTTCCACTGACTTGACAAATATTGACGATGTGAGAAAAACGGCTGTGATTGATGCTGAACTCAATCGTCTTAACATTGATATTTCTGGCCTGCAGGAGACTCGCCTCGCTGAGGAAGGGTCACTCAGGGAAAACAATAACACCTTTTTTTTGGAAGGGAAGAGGGCAGGCAGAAAAAAGGCAACATGGTGTGGGCTTTGCAGTGAAGAATTCGCTACTGTGAATGATTGATATCCCAGCTGGAGGTAATGAAAGATTATTATCACTGCGCTTGGCAACATCTTGTGGATTTGCCACCATTCTCACTGCATATGCACCGACACTCGCTTCCTCTGATGATGTGAAGGATACGTTCTATGAGCAGCTAGACTCTGCGATCAAGGCAGTTCCAAAATCCGACTACATTTATATGCTCGGTGATTTCAATGCTCGTGTGGGCAAGGACTCGAGTTCATGGCCAGTGTGCCTTGGAAAATACAACATTGGTCGCATGAATGATAATGGCCAAAGGCTGCTGGAGCATTGCACTAGAAATGACCTATGTATTACAAACTCCTTTTTTAAAACAAAAGAGATGCATAAGGTCACATGGAAACATCCAAGATCCAGCCATTGGCATCAGCTGGACTTCATTATTACACGGAGACAACATCTGAACCATACATCATTAACTCGAAGTTACCACAGGCGATGAGGACAGTGCTGTTGATCTGGCACTAGTTTCACCTTCACTCACTACAATGTGTTGATGGGGTGTCCTAGGACACCATGGCAGCGACCACCACCCGTGCAGCATACTGGTGGAGAAAGGCAGAACCAGGCAGCACAAGCTAAAGGTAAAGACGTTCCAGTATGACAGTACAGGGCAAGATGTGGTGAGTAAAATAAGACGTGACAAGCGCAGAACGTTTCAGGGCAGGGAAAAAAGCTGGGAGCAGCCACCGTGGTGGAGTTTCGAGGTGGAGAAGGCTTGGGTGGATAAGCGTAGTGCTGTAAGGAGATGGCAAAATGCCAAGAAGAACAGAGCTGGTCATCCTAGTCCCTGCTTGCACTTAGAAAGAGAGATGCACACAAAAGTAAGCTACTTCAAAAAACTGGTCAAGGTTGTTAAAAGCGAAAAATAGGCAGAGGTGTGTCAAAGAGTAAGCACAGACAAGTCACTGAAATTGTTCTGGCGACTGCATAAAAGCATGAGTGGTGTAGTCAAGAATAAGAGCATTTCTGACTTCCAAGGTGCTGACCTCATCTGGCAGAGGACTGACGAGGACAAGGGCAAAGCCCTCTTTGAACGCTACCTTGAGCAAAGCAACCAGACAGACATGGGAGGCCGAAATCTGGCCAAGGAGGTCACCTCAGGCAGATGCAAGGCCCAGGACACATCGGATGAAGACACAGTGACAGTGAAAGAAATCAAGGCTGTGCTTCGACGATCAAAAAACAGTGCTCCAGGTCCTGATGGCATAAGATACGATGACATTAATAGGTGTACCGACAATGAGCTAGAGAAACTAGCAGACATGTACAACAACAGTATAGGGGGTGCTAGCATCAAGGAGGAATGGTTACACAGCTATCTGATTCCCTTGCCGAAGCCTGACAAAGACCACAAAAAAATTCAGGGATATCGAATTATAACCATGCAGAATACAATAGGCAAGCTGCTTGAGAAGGTAATTGCCAAGAAAATATCAAGCCAACTAGAGAGGCAAGGTGTTTTCCCACCCACCCTGGGTGGGTACCGTCCAAAAAGGGAAACCTGGACCAATGCAGCAGTCTTTGCCCAGGATGTCTATGAAGGTTTCCACTCAGGCACTGAAACCGTTGCTGCAGCGATTGATCTTGAGGACGCATACAACAGAGTACCACTGGATGTTTAAATGTTTCAGCTTCTCGAACTAAACATAAGTCCATTCCTCCTTAGTTGGATCGCTGCAGCCCTCTTCCAACGGAAAGTAGTTTTTAGATGTGGCAGTTGGACTTCGGAACCAACAACAATATATCCTGGCCTACCACAGGGATCACAATTATCTCCGGTACTGTTCAACGCCTACACAGTGAGAATCACCAGTGAGCAGATCACTGGACCTGGCAGGACATTGTCATATGCCGATGATGTTTTAGTGTATCGTCAGGGGAAGGATAGAGAGGAGGTTGCTGTGGAACTACAAACCGAACTCAATCGCATAAGTACTTGGTGTGATGAAGCTGGGGCAATGGTCAACCCAACAAAGGCAACAGTGACTTGGTTCTCGTTGAATAATCATATTGTCAACAATCCAACACCAACTGTAATGATGTGTTCAGAGATGGTGGAAAGAACGCAGGCAATGAATTACCTGGGGATACGGTTTGATCGAAGCCTTGCTTATAATGTGCACATAGACCAGGTGATAACAAAGGCCAAGCGGGGTTTGGCAGCGATGCGGGTGATGGCGGCAGCAAACTGTGAGCAGCGCCATCTATGTCTTCTGTACGAGGGGTTGGTCATGTCTGTTTTGGAGTATGCAATGGCAATCCTGACTCTCAGCCATAAGCAGATAGAACGGATGGAAAGGATACAGAATGAAGCTATGCGCATTATTCTTGGATGTACAAGAGATACAGCATGCAGGGCGATGCGCTACCTTCTTGGGTTTCCAACCATTGAAGAGAGAATACAAGATTGCAGGGCACGCGCCTACCTCAGAATTAACGCAAACACACAACATTCATTGCATAGTGAAATTAGGAAGGTGAAGGGCAGCAGGTTAAAAAGAGGACGGTCGTGGATGGGTCAAGCCGAAGACATTCTTCAACAGGTGTGTTCACTTGAGGACTTAGAACCTGGCGAGGAGTGGGTGCAAGTGCCAACAGACTTCTGCACATCCTTTTCAGTTTGCATCCAACTTGACAGAAAATGCAGACAAGAAAATCCGGCTGCTGTTGAGGCTGAAGTACAAGCGTTGATTTTCGAGAATTCGCTAGACGGTGACGCGGTCATCTACACAGATGGGTCGGTCGTCCGACATGTGAGAAGCTCATGGGTCTTTACAGCTCGGGCCGGAGGGAGAATTGTGAAGGAGGACTCTGGTGCTTTTACTGAAACCACAAGTAGCCGGACCATGGAAGTCATGGCAGTAAGTAAATCAATAACATGGCTCGAGACACAGACATTCACTAGGGCTTGTTTCCTTAGCGACTCAATGAACATGATCAAGAGGATAGAGGAGGGGTCGATCCGAAGAGAATGGTTGCTGCCTCTGGAGCGGTCTCGACTGGCAAAGATTAGTTTCATCTTCGTGCCAGGGCATGCGGGAGTACAAGGAAATGAGCGGGCTGACAAGCTCGCAGGTGAGGCTACTGTGGAGGGCGGACGCGCCATGGACCAGGCCGACATTCTGAATGCTCTACGAGAAGTAAGACTTTTTGCGAGAACCAAGTGATGACTGTGAATCTACAACAATGGCCAGACTGCGAGAGCAGCAAATTAAAAGAGGTGTTGCCAAACAAGAACACTACGCAGGAAGCCAAAGAAGATTGATAAACCAACACAGAACTGGCGTCGTTAGCCGCTACACGCTGCGGGATTTGCTGAGGAGGGGATCCGAACACTTATGGACTGAATGGTTCGATGTGCAATGAGGATGATCTGTCGACTAACTAACTAACTAACTAACTACCACAGTGATGACTGTGATACAGATCATTCTTTGGTTGTTGCAAGGGTTAGACTGAGACAAAAGAGAATCTACACAGCTAAACACAAGTCTAGCCCCAGGATTAATATTATTAACACTCACGATCCTGGAAAGTGCTTTGAATTTCAACAGCAACTTGAAGACGCTTTCAATGATACATCAGAAAATTGTATAGTAAATGATAAATGGAGTACACTTAAGGAAACTATTTATAAAACAGCGGTAGGGGTTAACGGCACTGTGGATCATAAGAGGCAGGACTGGATGTACAAAAGGCTGCCAGGCAGTGTGCGAATGACTATTGGATCAAGTTATGTGAGTCCATTCAAATCGCAAGTGATAAGTGAAACATCAGAAGCATGTATGAAGGAATAAAGAAAGCCTGTGGTCCAATGATCAAAAGAAGTGCACCGCTGAAAACCTTGACTGGAGAAATCATCACTGATAAGAAACAGCAGATGGATAGATGGGTCGAGCACTATTTAGAGCTTTACTCAAGTGAGACCAAGCTAGCGGATGATGCCCTCAACGCCATAGAGGCCCTGCCAACTCTTGACCACCTGGACACACTTCCCACTATAACAGAAGTTAAGTGTGCTATAAATGAGCTTGCATCTGGCAAGGCTCCAGGTAAGGATGGGATTCCAATAGAGGTAATCAGGAGTGGGCAAGACACACTCGCTCTACAGATCCACCAGCTAATAGAGCTATGCTGGCGAGAAGGACAAGTCCCACAGGATTTCAAAGATTCAAACATCATAACGCTGTCCAAGAACAAGGGAGATCGGAGCGACTGTAACAACTATAGGGGTATCTCACTTCTGTGTATTGTTGGGAAAGTATTTGCCAGAATTGTCCTGCGCAGACTTCAAGTCCTGGGAGATCAAGTCTACCCCGAATCACAGTGCGGCTTCCGTCAGAACCGGTCTACCATTGATATTATATTCTCATTGCGACAGATGCAAGAAAAATGCCGGGAACAAAATCAGCCACTGTTTATTGCCTTCATCGACCTCACAAAGGCATTCGATTTGGTCAGTCGTGAGGGTCTATTCAAAGCACTAAAGAAGATTGGCTGCCCACCAACTCTTCTGTCCATTGTGGAATCGTTCCACACAGGCATGAAGGGTATAATCAAGAACTTCAGAAGAGTTTGAAATCAAAAGTGGAGTTAAACAAGGTTGTGTACTATCCCCCACCCTCTTTGGGATATACTTTTCACTTCTACTGAAATATGCCTTTCGTGATCAGGATGATGGTATATACATTCACTCACGCTCAGATGGTGGCCTCTATAATGCTCAGAGATTGAAGGCCAAGACCAAAATTAGCAGGGTACTAATCAGAGAGTTGCTTTTTGCGGATGATGCTGCGATTACGACCCACTCTGAGGAAGAATTACAACATCTACTATCTGCATTCTCCAATGCTTGTTCTGAATTTCGTTTAACAATTAACAAAAAGAAGACACAGATTATGTCACAAGGTGCACATGGTGTACCATCAATCTTTATTGACGACGCCGAACTGGAGATAGTAGACCATTTTACATATCTAGGATCAGAGGTAAATAGCAAATTATCCCTCGATCAGGAAATCAACATCAGGATTGGCAAGGCAACAACAACAATGAACATGTTAGCACAAAGAGTCTGGGAGAACAGGAAGCTTACTGCCAAAACAAAAGTCCTCGTCTACCAAGCCTGTGTCCTTAGTACTCTTCTTTATGGCAGTGAAACCTGGACAACTTACTCACGCCAAGAGAAACGTTTAAACAGCTTTCATATGCGGTGTCTGCGAAGAATACTTGGTATTAAGTGGCAAGACAAAATCACAAATACTGAAGTATTGGAAAGATCAGGTTGTGTGACGGTGTATTCCATGCTCAGTCTTCGTAGACTTAGATGGATAGGACACGTTAGGAGGATGGATGATGGTAGAATACCAAAGGACATCTTTTTTGGTGAATTACAGACGGGTAGGAGATCTCAGGGTCGGCCTCTACTACGATACAAAGATGTGTGTAAGCGGGACATGACTGATACAGGCATTGATAATGCACATTTGGAACACGTCGCCGCTGAACGTGTTGCTTGGAGGGCAACTATCAGAAATGGAATAAAGACAAAGGAGAAAATGATTGCAGATAAAGCACACACAGCGTGAGAGACGTAAGATGGTGCAAAATGGTGGAAATGACCATGTTTTCACATGCACCTACTGTGGGCAAACATTTGCAGCAAGAATTGGCCTTACCAGCCACACTCACCACCGCCATGGATCGTAGTTATTAAGCCTTTTTGAAGCACAATGTACCAAACTATCGTCTGTCAAGACGGAAAGGTGCCAATGAGAATTCAGATGACACACAAGGCGTATCCGGATGTGTATGGGAGTGGGTGCAATAAAAGAAGTAGCTTAAAAGTCGACAGGGTCGGCTGCTTTGCGCCGGGTTTTTATCCCATATGGCTCAGTTTCTTTCCGCAGCTCGGAAAGCGTCGCACAAAGCACACACTCCGTAGCTCCAGCTACGACCCTCGGGAGTCTCCGAAAAAATGCACTCGTGAAATGAAGGACGCGGCCCGGAATCGAACATACAACCTTCGGACCTCGAGTCAGACGGCTTGACCACTTCACCACGGAGAATCCCGAGAGGGGTGCAATGTGTAATATTAGTAAAGACAGAGAATTTACAGAGGCATGGGGTAAATAATTTGTAAATTGACAGGAAAGGAGAAGGAATATATTTCTTACCTTATTTTTCATTTCCTTCTTGTTTCTTCAGCTGCTGGTTAATAATATGTACACAAGTATTCAGGTTAGCTTTTTATATTGAGTTCGTGAAAGCTTCCAAATAGCTGTGCGCTAATGTGCGTATGGAGTGACCAGAAATAATACCGCAATTTAGTCATCATGTGTCAATTTTTAAGGATCTGTTCAGTTGTCTGTGTAGTTTGTTCACACGTACACATGGGTGACAGACCCGCTTTGAGTCTTCGTGAAAGATTGTCTGCTCTGCTGTTTACCGTTCGGAGACCGAACATAATTACCTGTTTTGCACTATGAAAATAATTGTCAGTGTCTCTGTAGTGGGCTTTCTTCTTAACGACCAAGATGTTGGTCCTCTTTTCATTGAAGTTTATAGATTGATTCATATGCACGTGTGTTGTCCCCTAATTTGACAACGTGTTTGCTCTCACGTTTCTTGTTATGCCACAATATGTCAGTTTCCACCGCAATATTACTCTTCTGTTGGTATTCAATGCGTTTAGTGTGATTTTTTTTTTCCAATACCAGTTGTTTGTCACCGCTGAGGGCTTGCAGAATTGAAAATTCATCACTGTGGAATACAAACTGTTGCCATTGACACTGTGCTGATGCTGTAATGTTTAGGGCCTGCAATTCGTCTGAATAGTTGGAGCAAAATATCCCAGTAAGCGTGCACGCGGATTAAGGTCTGCGATCTGCTCAGACCTTAATCTGTGTCGGACGATTCCAGTAGGTTGATGACTGCTCTCGGTTGCAAAAAATTCAATCCATCCTTTCTCTAATAGTCCTCTTCTTCTTTCTTCTTCTTCGTTCATCCGGAGTTTTTTTTTCGGATGTGATTGCGTTGTGCCTGTTTACAGCAGAGCTGCGTTCTTGCGCCGTTAGGCCGACACATCCGACTTCTGCGGGCATTTGTTGACCGGGTTAACCTTCCCGGGGCTTCTTCTTTCAACACATGGTCCTCACATTTTTTCCAGTAACTTTTATCAATATTTAATAGCGCGGACTGGTTGACAGACAGACAGACAGACAGACAGACAGACAGACAGACAGACAGACAGACAGATTAGATAGAATAGACAAACAGACAGACAGACAGGCGAGTGGGTGGGTGGGTAAGTGGGTAGGTAGATAGATAGATAGATAGATAGATAGATAGATAGATAGATAGATAGATAGATAGATAGATAGATAGATAGATAGATAGATAGATAGATAGATAGATAGATAGATAGATCGATAGATCGATAGATCGATAGATCGATAGATAGATAGATAGATAGATAGATAGATAGATAGATAGATAGATAGATAGATAGATAGATAGATAGATAGATAGATAGATAGATAGATAGATCCCCGCTAGGAGCTGGGCGAAGCCGGGCCGGTTCAGCTAGTTTATTTATATAATCACGTTTCATGAAAGAACCCCCGTTGGAGACACCTCTGAACAATCCCATTTAACTCCGCGCTGTTTGTGCCAAAACGAAAACCACGAGACAATTTCAAAAAAAAAAAAAGCGCGGATGTGTCTTGATGAAGCTGTAATACTTTTAAAATGATGGACTTAATCTCCAAGCCGTAAATTATATACCGCATATAAACAAACATTGAAATCTGCTGTACAATCTCTAGAACACAAATTTTTTTGTTGGGTGGACATGATGATAAGGTTATATGCTCAATCTCATAATTTTCCCTCGGTTGGTTACTGAGATATTGAATTTTATATTGGGGCAAAAAAAATAAATAAACAGACTATAGGTCCATTATTACGTATACTGTGTAGATTTTAAGGGAGGAAATACGAAAGGGGGGAATGACGTTCAGAAAATATGGTGAAAGGGGGGCACGGGCCAAAAAAGGTTGAGAACCACTGCTTTAGCATGACATATGAGCAAATAATGATGCTATTAGATGTTTTTCAGCTTGTCTCGCGTCCAAGTTTCACATTCATACAAAAGTATAGGTTCTAAGTAGCACTTCAACACTCTTTGCGAACTAACTACTAAGATTAAAACCTTTCGACGCGCAGGCACTAAGTTGTAAGACTTCATACTTAATGTTAATAGAATGACTGCAACTGAGTGAACCTCCTCGGTGAAGTATTTCTAGGAAATGCTTTATTTCATTTTATCAGGACACTCAGTTATACGATACTTCGGTATAAAGATGTGTGTAAGCGGGACATGATTGACACAAGCATTGAAATTGCACCTTGTGAGCAGGTCACCAGAGCCGCGATAGCGTGGTGTTAAGTGTGCCCCCTTAACAATAGCAGTCGTAGGGTACTGTTTAGCGCACTCGCTTTACCAGAGCCGTGGCAGCGTAATTGTTATCGCACTCTATTTACCAGAACCGTAGTTGCGTACGCCGCTGATGGCTTTGCATGGAGGGTAAAGATCGGAAACTGAATAAAACCAAATTAGAAAATGATTGCGGGTAGGTCACACACCGAGCGTGTGAGACGTCAGATGGTACGTAATGGTGGAAACGACCATGTGTTCACATGCATCCATTGTGGACGAACATTTACAGCGCAAATGGATGTGATTAGTAACATTGGCTACCGTCATGGGTTGTAGTTATTAATATTATGTTTGTTTTTATTTTTTGAAACACAGTGTAACAAACTATCATCTGTCAAGACGGCAATCAATCAGGTGCCGTCTCCGCAATGAAGGTTGGCTGCAATGGATCTCCAACGCTGTCTGTCTCTCGCCTTGACTGTACATTCTGTCAGACTAATATCTCTTGAAATATAATTTTAATTCAAGACGGCAAGATGCCGGCAAAAAATACGATAGGAGTGGCTCGACTTGATAATCTTACTAGAGCAATGAAAACCGCATGCAAATTAACATCGACACAACCAAACCCATGCTATTGTTTTTTTTATAATAACGACCAGACAAAAACTACAGACTGGGGTACCGCTCAAACTCCGCATGGACACGTTACATATAGTTAATGTAAATGAACACAAAACACTAGGTCTTTTAATTGACAGACATTTAAACTGGAGCTCTCATGTTCACATTCTTACCAAGAAAATAGTTACAAAAAGTTTACCAACGTGCTAAAATCCAGCACTTCCTGGGCGAAAGCACACGAAAAATATTCTATGCATCCTATATCCAATCACATCTCGATTATTGTTCCACAGTCTGGGATGGTTGCCCTAAATCTAATAAGAAATAAGAAACGACTATGTTCTCTACAAAACCGCGCTATACGTCTAGTTTCTGACATAAAGCATGTTGAAAGTAATCTTATATATAAAAAAGGATCTCCGTCCAAATGTATGTATTTCTGTCTGTATGTCCTTTATACGTTCGCGAACGGCCCATCCGATTGAGATGAAATTTTCTACACGCCTTCCTTTCAATCCAGCGCTGCCAACTGTGATATTTTGTTAGTGTGAAATCGCCTGCTTACTCGGTATTATTTCATTTTTCATTTTTCATCATAATTTCATATATCTCAGGGGACCTAACTCTGTAAAAGTTATTTCAAGGGGCATAACTTTTCTGTATAACTTATAGTCATATTGTGGCATCGTTTTCAAAGATTTATAAACTCTGTGTCCATAGTTATGTACCGGCATATGAGTTATAATAAATAATGATACAATCTGTAAGGCATTTTCAAAGTTTTCATAAAAATAATGCACAATGCATAACATTGTAACTCATCTTTTTTTGCTTAAGAAGTTTTCATTAAAAATAATGGATGGTGTGTGGAAGGACATTCTTTTAAGTTACTTTTTTTGTTGTATGAATTTAATGAGAACTTATATGACTACTTATATGAATTAAATGAGATGCTCCCCACCAGGGAATGGGCGAAGCCGGGCAGGGTCAGGCAGACAGATAGACAGACAGACAGATAGTCGGGAACGGGAACTTATATGACTACTTATATGAATTAAATGAGATGCTCCACACCAGGAGCTGGGCAATGCCGGGCCGGGTCAGACAGACAGACAGACAGACAGACAGACAGACAGACAGACAGACAGACAGACAGACAGACAGACAGACAGACAGACAGACAGACAGACAGACAGACAGACAGACAGACAGACAGACAGACAGACAGACAGACAGACAGACAGACAGACAGACAGACAGACAGACAGACAGACAGACAGACAGACAGACAGACAGACAGACAGACAGACAGACAGACAGACAGACAGACAGACAGACAGACAGACAGACAGACAGACAGACAGACAGACAGACAGACAGACAGACAGACAGACAGACAGACAGACAGACAGACAGACAGACAGACAGACAGACAGACAGACAGACAGACAGACAGACAGACAGACAGACAGACAGACAGACAGACAGACAGACAGACAGACAGACAGACAGACAGACAGACAGACAGACAGACAGACAGACAGACAGACAGACAGACAGACAGACAGACAGACAGACAGACAGACAGACAGACAGACAGACAGACAGACAGACAGACAGACAGACAGACAGACAGACAGACAGACAGACAGACAGACAGACAGACAGACAGACAGACAGACAGACAGACAGACAGACAGACAGACAGACAGACAGACAGACAGACAGACAGACAGACAGACAGACAGACAGACAGACAGACAGACAGACAGACAGACAGACAGACAGACAGACAGACAGACAGACAGACAGACAGACAGACAGACAGACAGACAGACAGACAGACAGACAGACAGACAGACAGACAGACAGACAGACAGACAGACAGACAGACAGACAGACAGACAGACAGACAGACAGACAGACAGACAGACAGACAGACAGACAGACAGACAGACAGACAGACAGACAGACAGACAGACAGACAGACAGACAGACAGACAGACAGACAGACAGACAGACAGACAGACAGACAGACAGACAGACAGACAGACAGACAGACAGACAGACAGACAGACAGACAGACAGACAGACAGACAGACAGACAGACAGACAGACAGACAGACAGACAGACAGACAGACAGACAGACAGACAGACAGACAGACAGACAGACAGACAGACAGACAGACAGACAGACAGACAGACAGACAGACAGACAGACAGACAGACAGACAGACAGACAGACAGACAGACAGACAGACAGACAGACAGACAGACAGACAGACAGACAGACAGACAGACAGACAGACAGACAGACAGACAGACAGACAGACAGACAGACAGACAGACAGACAGACAGACAGTCGGTAACGGGAACGAGAACTTATATGACTACTTATATGAATTAAATGAGATGCTCCCCACCAGGAGCTGGGCAATGCCGGGTCAGACAGACAGACAGACAGACAGACAGACAGACAGACAGACAGACAGACAGACAGTCGGTAACGGGAACGAGAACTTATATGACTACTTATATGAATTAAATGAGATGCTCCCCACCAGTGACTGGGCGAAGCCGGGCAGGGTCAGCTAGTCTTCTTCTTATATATAAAAAAGGATCTCCGTCCAAATGTATGTCCTTTATGCGTTCGCGAACGGCCCATCCGATTGAGATGAAATTTTCTACACGCCTTCCTTTCAATCCAGCGCTGCCAACTGTGATATTTTGTTAGTGTGAAATCGCCTGCTTACTCAGTATTATTTCATTTTTCATTTTTCATCATAATTTCATATATCTCAGGGGACCTAACTCTGTAAAAGTTATTTCAAGGGGCATAACTTTTCTGTATAACTTATAGTCATATTGTGGCATCGTTTTCAAAGATTTATAAACTCTTTGTCCATAGTTATGTACCGGCATATGAGGTATAATAAATAATGATACAATCTGTAAGGCATTTTCAAAGTTTTCATAAAAATAATGCACAATGCATAACATTGTAACTCATCTTTTTTTGCTTAAGAAGTTACTGTAGTCATGCAGGTGATTAGAAAGAGTTTTCATTAAAAATAATGGATGGTGTGTGGAAGAACGTTCTTTTAAGTTACTTTTGTTGTTGTATGAATTTAAGGAAGCCGGACAGGGTCAGGCAGACAGATAGACAGACAGATAGACAGTCGGGAACAGGAACTTATATGACTACTTATATAAATTAAATGAGATGCTTCACACCAGGAGCTGAGCGATGCCGGTCCGGGTCAGACAGACAGACAGACAGACAGACAGACAGACAGTCGGTAACGGGAACGGGAACTTATATGACTACTTATATGAATTAAATGAGATGCTTCCCACCAGGGACTGGGCGAAGCCGGGCAGGGTCAGGCAGACAGATAGACAGACAGATAGACAGACATATAGAAAGTCGGGAACGGGAACTTATATGACTACATATATGAATTAAATGAGATGCTCCACACCAGGAGCTGGGCAATGCCGGGCCGGGTCAGACAGACAGACAGACAGACAGACAGACAGACAGACAGACAGACAGACAGACAGACAGTCAGTCGGTAACGGGAACGAGAACTTATATGACTACTTATATGAATTAAATGAGATGCTCCCCACCAGGGTCTGGGCGAAGCCGGGCAGGGTCAGCTAGTAATTTATACAATCATCTAAGGCTTCTACGATTTCGAAAGCGCTTCCTTTTTTTAACAACGCCAAATTGGTTATTAAAATTATATCTCAAAATACCCAAGACTATCTTCTACCGTTGATTCAATCTAATGCGATGAACAACAAGCGTTTGAATTTATTACATGTCCCAAAGCCTAGACTGGACTTATACATAACATGTTTCGCCTATTCTGGTGCTCACTTATGGAATGACATTCCCCCAGATATGAAAACTCCAATGAGTCCCTACACATTTAACCTAAAACTCTTTCAATACTTAATCCATACCGACTATCATCATCATCATCATCATCATCTTCCACTTCTGCCGTCAAGCGTCGTGGGGAGGAATAATTTGCGTTCCAGCGCCCGGTGGACGGCACTGGATAGTGTCATTCCGTGAGGTTGTACAATACCGACTATATGCCACCATAATTCACCTACTGTTATCTGTGTGTGTGTGTGTGAGGGGGGGGGGGGGGGTTTGAGAGAGCGTAAGAGAGTGAATGTGTGTGTGCGCGCGTCTGGGTGGGGGAGAGTGAGTGAGCGAGAAAAGGTGAGGGAATGTGTGTGTCCGTGCATGCATGCGTGCATGTATGTGTGAGAGTGAGTGAGGGAGTGTGTGCGTGCGTGCGTTCATGCGTATATGTGAGAGAGTGTGATTGAGAGAGTGAGTGAGTGTGTGTGTGAGGGATTGCCAGAGAGAGAGAGAGAGAGAGAGAGAGAGAGAGAGAGAGAGTGAGTGAGTGAATGAGTGAGGGGTGCATGAGTGAGAGAGTGAGTGTGTGTGAGTGAGTGAATGAGTGATAGAGAGTGTGTGTGTGTGTGCGAGTGAGAGAGAGAGTAAAATAGAGAGAGTGATTGCACAAGGGTGAGAGAAGGTGAGTGAAACATTGAGTGATAGTGTGAGGGTGTGTGTCTGTCTGTGTGTGAGTGAGTGAGAGAGAGTAAGAGAGTGAGAGATAGAGTGAATGAAGATGGAGAGAGTAAATGGATGAGGGAAATAGTGAGTGAGAGAGAGAGAGAGAGAGAGGAGTGAGCAAGCGAGAGAGAGAAAGAGAGGAATGAGCAAGCGAGAGAGAGAGAGAGAGAGAGAGAGAGAGAGAGAGAGAGAGAGAGAGAGAGAGAGAGAGAGAGAATGTGTTAGTGTGTGTGTTTGTGAAAAAGATAGAGAGAGTTGAGAGCACGCATGTCACGTAACATGCTATTCTATAATTTTTGTGTATTCTCATCTTTCATATTATCATTTTGAATGCCACTTGATTTTATCATGTATAATATGAACACATGTACATACTGAGGAGTGAATGAGAGAGTGGGTGGGAATGAGAGAAAGAGAGAGAGAGAGAGAGAGAGAGAGAGAGAGAGAGAGTGAGTGTGAGAGTGAATGTGTGTGTGAATGTCCTGTCTCTGTGTAGGAGCTATTTTTTACGTTACACAATGTATAATTTGTTCTCTAATTTCTTACATTTTTGTGAGAATACTCACGATAATCGTCAGTGTAATATGTGTGTGTAAAGTGTGGGAGTTTGTTCTTATTAGTTTCAGTGAGTATGTATGTGAGGCATCATGTATGTGTCTAGATTTGAGGATGTGTGTGTGGGTGTTAGGGATGTGTGTGTGGGGCATGTGTGTATGTAGGGATTCTTAGAACCCGTCTATAACATTTATATTCAAAGGCACTTATGCGATGCTCATCTTGTTTAGTAAGTGACCAGGTCTCACAGACTATGTTGTAATTGGAAAGATGCATGCTCTTAAAAAGCTTATTTTTATAGGCCTGTCTGTCCCACACCAGTTTATTCGGTTGCTTTAGTTTTCCTTCTTTTTTTTCCCCCATATCCTATTTACAGGACACAGCTGTCAACACCACCACTGCTGTTGTTGATGTCTTGGCAAGTTTACGTTCAGTAGTTTGCCATTGCTTTCCGAACGACCGGCTCCCATACCATCACGTTAAAACCCAGCGCGACACGGTCTGTTCCTTCTTCTTAGTGGCTGTAAATCGGGCGAAAATGGCGCACAAAGAAACAAATTAAAACTTCCGCTCTAAGTATAATAAAGCCAACACAGCTGACAACTAGTCAACCTCCTTTATTATTAGCTCTGATGTGTGTTCCACGTGGAGTGATTTCAATAGCTCTTTGTAACTAGACCCGACTTATTTATAGAAAGTGACGTCACCGAGACAAAACATATAACACTGCGCATGCGGTTACCTTGCAGACGTGTATTCAGTTCAAATCTACCAACGGACGCGATCGGTTGCAGCTGTATTTCAAGGTTACTTTCAACTAGTTTTCCGAGGACATAAAGGTACATTGTAAGTTTATCTGTGTTAATTTGAAACATTGTTCATCATTTTATTGTTTTGGAAGTAATTTTCGTAATTAAAATCATTGTCTTTGAGGTAAATTGTAGCGTTTTGAAATTAAATACCATTTTTTCTGGACAACAATACGCCATCTTTAACCTTCCTTTTTGATTGTGTTACTCACGGCTGGAATCTGACCGTTTAGTAGGGGGTTCTTTGTTCGCGTAAAACTCATTGTAAATCAGGTGAATAAGATTTTTTGATATATTGTGTCCCGCAGTGTAGGCTTGTATATGGCTGATAATCTAAACCGTTATTTAGTCATACTATGATCTATTCCTGGAACTCGAGAAAAGTCTGGAATCTCGCAACGGCGCACTTCTGTAAATCTACGTCGTCGCATGATTATTCTTAATTTATTCACAGATCCCCGTATGAGTTCTGTGTATTGTTGTTTCTAATTTTTGTTTTTCCAGAATATTTTTAATTTGATACTTAGTTTGTCATTGAGATAATTCAGTCGCTACTACTAACTACTGACTACTGCCTATCCAATACTGGTTATTTTTGTATGGACTGGGCGTAACATTATTCATTATTCTTTCTTTGTCTGCACCAGTTGAAGTTTGTTTCGCCTAGAACGTTTTGAGTTTGATGTTCTGTGTACTTTATTAAGAACTAAAAGTAAATGCAAAACGTTGGGTTAAGTAAGGTGATATTTAACATGAAACCCAGAGCAAGTCAATTTGAAGTGGAAATGGTAGGATTCTTTCTGGGTTAGTTGTCTATAACCATATCTAAGTTACCAGGCATTATAAAATACCTAGTTCAGATTTCAGGTTGTGTTGGTGATTTATTTGGCGGGAATAATAATGGATTATAAAACAGTGCTGTAGACTGTTTAATAATTCTGTCTCTGCCTCTCTCTCTCTCTCTCTCTCTCTCTCTCTCTCTCTCTCTCTCTCTCTCTCTCTCTCTCTCTCTCTCTCTCTCTCTCTCCCCATTCCTCCCTCCTCCCCCTGTTTAATTTTATTGCAGCATGCCAGTTTGTTAGAACATAGGGATGCGTCTCTTGGGTCCATGTTGAGACATGCATAATTGTGGAAAGGCATTTTACAAACACAAAGATACGTTTGGTATTTGGATCCATGACTGAGAAATGTCAGCCTCACGTTCAGAATTGTCTTGAGCTTAGAGCTTGTCTCACATGTCCCTTGGGAGATTTTTCTAACAATCACCTGTCTCACACATGTCCCTTGGGAGATTTTTCCAAGAATCATCGGTGTCTCACATGTCCATTGGGAGATTTTTCCAAGAATCATGTCTCAATGTCCCTTGGGAGATTTTTCCAAGAATCATCAGTGTCTCACATGCCCCTTGGGAGATTTTTCCAAGAATTATCAGTGTCTCACATCTCCCATGGGAGATTTTTCCAAGAATGTCTCACGTCCCTTTGGAGATTTTACCAAGAATCATCAGTGTCTCACATGCCCCTTGGGAGATTTTTCCAAGAATAATCTGTATCTCACATGGCCCTTTGGAGATTTCCCCAAGAATCGTCAGTGTCTCACTTCCCTTGGGAGATTTTTCCAAGGATAATCTGTATCTCACTCACATGGCACTTTGGAGATTTCCCCAAGAATAATCTGTATCTCACATGGCCCTTTGGAGATTTTCCCAAGAATCGTCAGTGTCTCACTTCCCTTGTGAGATTTTTCCAAGAATAATCTGTATCTCACATGGCCCTTTGGAGATTTTCCTAAGAATCGTCAGTGTCTCACTTCCCTTTGGAGATTTTTCCAAGAATCATCTGTCTCTCACATGTCCCTTGGGAGATTTTTCCAAGAATCATCTGTCTCTCACATGTCCCTTGGGAGATTTTTACAAGAATCATCTGTCTCTCACATGTCCCTTGGGAGATTTTTCCAAGAATCATCTGTCTTTCACATGTCCCTTAGGAGATTTTTCCAAGAATCATGTCTCAATGTCCCTTTGGAGATTTTCCCAAGAATTATCAGTGTCTCGCATGCCCCTTGGGAGATTTTCCCAAGAATCATTGGTGTCACACATGTCTCTTTGGAGATTTTCCCAAGTATCATCGGTGTCCCACATGTCCCTTGGGAGGTTTTCCCAAGAATCATTGGTGTCACACATGTCCCTTTGGAGATTTTCCCAAGTATCATCGGTGTCCCACATGTCCCTTGGGAGGTTTTCCCAAGAATCATTGGTGTCCCACATGCCCCTTGGGAGATTTTCCCAAGAATCATTGGTGTCACACATGTCCCTTTGGAGATTTTCCCAAGTATCATCGGTGTCCCACATGTCCCTTGGGAGGTTTTCCCAAGAATCATTGGTGTCCCACATGCCCCTTGGGAGATTTTCCCAAGAATCATTGGTGTCACACATGTCCCTTTGGAGATTTTCCCAAGAATCATCGGTGTCCCACGTGTTCCTTGGGAGATTTTCCCAAGAATCATTGGTGTCACACATGTCACTTTGGAGATTTTCCCAAGAATCATTGGTGTCACACGTGTCCCTTGATTTTTTTCAAGAATCGGTGTCTTACGTCCCCCTGATCTCTCGGGTATTGAGATAAAATTCATAGTCTTCCACCCTTTCCCCCAAGATGGACAAAGGAGGCTTTGTATTTAGGCCTCAGACTGTCAACTTGAAAATGTCATATATAAAATCTATTTTTGCATGGGGTGACTTAAAAGTTATTCAGATATTTTTGAATCTTTTTGTACCAGATTGTAATTTTAAAAAATAAATCTTATACAGTGTTCTTATACAATGTATGGAGTTATACATATTCTGTAGTTGGTTAATTTTTTTGTTTTTGACAGCATCATGCAGATCTTTGTGAAGACGCTAACTGGCAAGACAATCACTCTTGAGGTTGAGCCGTCTGACACAATTGAAAATGTTAAGGCCAAGATTCAGGATAAAGAGGGGATCCCCCCAGATCAGCAGAGATTGATCTTTGCAGGCAAACAACTTGAGGACGGTCGCACTTTGTCAGATTATAACATCCAGAAAGAGTCAACCCTGCATCTGGTACTTCGTCTGAGAGGTGGTATGCAAATCTTTGTGAAGACCCTAACTGGCAAGACAATCACTCTGGAAGTTGAACCGTCTGACACCATTGAAAATGTCAAGGCCAAGATTCAGGATAAAGAGGGGATCCCACCAGATCAGCAGAGACTGATCTTTGCAGGCAAACAGCTGGAAGACGGTCGCACATTGTCGGATTATAACATCCAGAAGGAGTCAACACTTCACTTAGTCCTTCGTCTGAGAGGAGGTAATTCTTGTTTGCTTGTATGAAGCCTTGTGAATGTTAATAAATGCTTGTGAAAATAGCTACGGATACTACTATAGCAGCTATTCTTTTATTTTATCTCAAAAAGGATTTGTTAACCCAAAGCTGTGGTATCCACATCTTTCTGCACATTTGTTTCGGTGGGATCATGTTTGCCTAGATCCTTTGTGATCCCTGTCTATTCTGTGTTTGCCCATGATCTTTGATTCACACCATCTTTGCCAGTGAATCATGTTGCCAGCGCAGTTTGATCTCTTATCATTTCTGTGAGAGAATCATGTTTGCTCACTTTTTGATCCATGTTATCTCTTGTTAGAATCATGTTTGCCCACTTCAATATCTTTGTCAGAGAATCATGTTTGGTGCTATTTGATCCCTACATCTGTCACAATCATGTTTGCCCACTCTGATCCCTACATATGTCACAATCATGTTTGCCCACTCTTTGATCTCTACATCTGTCACAATCATGTTTGCCCACTCTTTTATCTCTACATCTGTCACAATCATGTTTGCCCACTCTTATCCCTACATCTGTCACAATCATGTTTGCCCATACTTTTTGATCTCTACATCTGTCACAATCATGTTTGCCAGCTATTTGATCTCTTCATCTGTCACAATCACGTTTGCCAGCTCTTTGATCTCTACATATGTCACATCATGTTTACCCACTCTTGATCCCTACATCTGTCACAATCATTTTTGCCCATACTTTTTTATCTCTACATCTGTCACAATCATGTTTGCTAGCTATATGATCTCTTCATCTGTCACAATCACGTTTGCCAGCTCTTTGATCTCTACATATGTCACAATCATGTTTGCCCACTCTTGATCCCTACATCTGTGACAATCATGTTTGCCCACTCTTTGATCCCTTCATCTGTGACAATCATGTTTGCCTAAGCTCCTTGATCCCTTCATCTGTGACAGTCAATGTTTGCCTACGCACTTTCACCCCTTTATCTGTGACCAATCATGTTTGCCCACTCTTTGATCCCTTCATCTGTTAAAATCATGTTTGCCTACGCACTTTGATCCCTTCATCTGTGACAGTCATGTTTGCCCACACTTTTGATCCCTTCATCTGTGACAGTCATGTTTGCCTATGCTCTTTGATCCCTTTGTCTAGGACAGTCATGTGTGCCCACCCTCTTTGATCCCTTCATCTGTGACAGTCATGTTTGCCCACACTCTTTGATCCCTTCATCTGTGAGTCATGTTTGCCTATGCTCTTTGATCCCTTGATCTGTGACAATCATGTTTGCCCACCCTCTTTGATCCCTTCATCTGTGACAATCATGTTTGTCCACGCTGTTTGATCCCTATATCTGTGACAATCATGTTTGCCCACAATCTTTGATCCCTTCGTCTAGGACCGTCATGTTTGCCTACGCTCTTTGATCCCTTCATCTGACAATCATGTTTGCCCACCCTCTTTGATTCATCTGTCAAGATCTTGTGTATGCATATGCTCTTAGATCTACTATATGATTGTCACAATCATGTTTGCCCATGCTCTTTGATCTGTCACAGTGATGGTGGCAACAAATCTTAGCATTTTAACATTTCCCATTATGAATATTTGATCCCAGTTGCAGGCTATCCTGACATGTTAGTATTTTTCGAAGGCCAAGCTGATGGCTCTTTGCTCACACTGGCAGGTGTATCTAAGCATTTATTTCCCCAAGGCTGTATTGACCTCAGGCCACCATGTGCTATACCAGTTGGCATAGGCATTCATGTGTCACCACAGGTCAGGATCCTGGTGTTCTGGGCCATAGAGGTTTACAATAAAATTCTGATTCTGGGGATTTCATACGGATCACTCTGCTGTTAAGCAAGTGCATTAACATCCCTGCCACCAAGACTTCATGTAGAAGCTGTGTGTCGCTGATTACATTAATCTTTTGTTGCACATACAACCACTTTAGCCTTTGTTAAAGTGGGTGCTCAAGGAATGACTAGATAATCCAGCGTCTTGAAAGATTTAATATATTTTATTCAAAGTGAAGTTAAGATTATTGGCTTGCTTCCCAATATAGTAGCTCAGGGTTCATGCCTCAGTAGTGAAACAGTGGGAGTCAACCCTGTCTGATCCTGTGGGTAAACAATGTTAGGGATATGAAAAGTGAAAGAAACTTATCTTCCCCACCTCATGATCATGTGTATAAGGACAATAGTTGAAACTTTTTCTTGTTTTAGTGGCCAATTGGAAGGCATTTCTCTAGTGCCCTACTAGCTTTTTATTGTGTACTCTCTCTGCCATGTCCATTTCAAATAACTGCCAGTACCTTACAATTTATCATGATTCTAATGGCACAGGAATGCCTAGAGTAGACCACGGCATTGTGATGTATATGATGGATCAATTACCATGTCTCTTTTTGGGTAGTGGCCTTATTAGGTGGGATTTTTTTTTTTGGGCACTCGTTCGCTTTGAACTCAAGTGTAGCCCATACACACTTTCCAGTAGTGCGTGCTTGACTGAATTTTGCGCATGGATTAGCTTTTACCTATTAAGTGTCCCTCAGCAGTCTCCAAGTGGTCAAGCCGTTTTCGAAGGTTGTGGGTTCGATTCCGGGCAGCGTCCTTTGGTTCACGAGTTAAAATTTTCGGAGACTCCTGTGGGTCATCGCTAGAGCTACGGAGTTCGTGCTTGGTGCGACGCTTTTCGCGCAGCGGAAAGAGACCGAGCCATATGGTATAAACCCAGTGCAACGAAGTCGACCCTGTCGAAATTTTAAAGCGACTTTTTTAAAGTGTCTTTTGCCAACAGGCGAACCCACTCCAACTTCAGAGGTATTAGATGGGATGAACAGCTGCATCATAACTGAGCTTTTTCTCCCAATGAAATGTCTAATATCTATTAGACGAGAGTTGGGATGTTGTGTGGGAGGCACTTCTTTATAGTTGGGGATTGAACCTTGACC
Source organism: Cepaea hortensis (assembly GCA_963921405.1). Classification (NCBI taxonomy): domain Eukaryota; kingdom Metazoa; phylum Mollusca; class Gastropoda; order Stylommatophora; family Helicidae; genus Cepaea; species Cepaea hortensis. The sequence goes on along the minus strand of OY992876.1, from coordinate 303,254,184 downwards.
ACTGCAGCTGGTTAGCCAGTGTCTTATCACCGTGACCTTTTTTTTTTTTAAAACTGGTATACCTGTTCTCACAACAAGCTGATGTATTGTTTTCATAAGTTGAACACGTATCATTGGAAGGTTTAACCAAGTTAACACACATAAAACTTGCTCCAGCAAGCATCTGGGGTTGATCCACTGGAAGACTTAAGTCTGGATTTACATGCAGGTCATCTGAGTGCTGAAAAGGTCTTGCAGCTATTGCACTATTGGAGTGAAGTTGGTGTATGGACTTTCTTCCTGACTTAGTACCTAAGTAGCATCTCTGCAGGAATTGTTTTGCAGAGCTCTCCTTCCTCTCTGCAACCTCAGAAGCCAGTGAGGCGGTCAAGTTTCAGTGATAAAACATCTACAGAGAGCCCTGGTAATCCTTGAAGCACTGCCCCACATGGGATCCATCCATCAGGAAGTGCCTACAGGACTTTCTTGTTCTTCAGCGTTCCGAGCCATTGAGGTTCTTTGCTGCAAATACAATCCGTCTCCATTCGTCTCTCTGGTGGACCTTCTCTTGCCAGTCGTTGATTCCAAGTGCTTGTATTTGTTTCGTAACAAAGGTTTTTACAAAGGTGGGGATGTTAACCCCACGCTTCAACCCCCAACCTGGAGGACCAGGGTGTTTCTCTTTGTCTGTTCTCTACCCTTTGACCTGTCCGACTTGGGAGGCCCTGCTGGTAGCTACGCTACCGCCGGCATAGCTCTCAGGGTCATTGAGAAACTCAAGCTCCCCCACCACGACAAGGTGGAAACACCATCGACTTTGTGAAAGGATAATTTTTGTGCCTTCAGGAGTATTATTGGGAGCTAGCCTCCTGGTTGTAGACCATTTGACAATTGATGCTTTATGTGGTCAGTATTAGCCAGCTTCCTGTGCTTCCCAGAATATTTGACAGTTGATGCTTTATGTGGTCAGTATTAGCCAGCTTCCTGTGCTTCCCAGAATATTTGACAGTTGATGCTTTATGTGGTCAATATTAGCCAGCTTCCTGTTCTTCCCGAAACATTTCATTATTGATACATTTTGTGGTCAATATTAGCCAGCTTCCTGTGCTTCCCAGAACAGTTGACTATTGATACATTTTGTGGTCAATATTAGCCAGCTTCCTGTTCTTCCCAGAACAGTTGACTATTGATGCGTTTTGTGGTCAATATTAGCCAGCTTCCTGTGCTTCCCAGAACATTCCCTGGTGGTATTTGAATCTGAGTCGATCTGGGAGCCTAGGTTAGTTATAAAAATCCCTACCCTGATGGGGATTTAAGCTGATAGGAAGGCATGCTCGTTGCTTCACTACCACTGCTGCTCCTAAGGTCTTGACCTGTATGAAACCAATTCCCCACCTTGCAACCTCTACCCATTCTCAAATATTCAGTTAGAACTGTAAGCAATCTGGTTGGGCTTAATTTGTGATAAGTTGAACATGACAGAACTCCCATATGCTCAGTATAGCATGTGAATAGGTTGTGTTTGGAAGGGAAGCTGCTGTAGCGCAAAGACTAGCATACTTGCCTGATGGTAAATGTTCAATTCCTCAAAGAGGCGGACTTTAAAATAACCTGGCTTTTCAGGTTGAGCCAGCCTAAAAATATGGGGCTAGCACTGGATACCTAGTACACCTAGTACACAGTGAGAATCACCAGTGAGCAGATCACTGGACCTGGCAGGACATTGTCATATGCCGATGATGTTTTAGTGTATCGTCAAGGGAAGGATAGAGAGGAGGTTGCTGTGGAACTACAAACCGAACTCAATCGCATAAGTACTTGGTGTGATGAAGCTGGGGCAATGGTCAACCCAACAAAGGCAACAGTGACTTGGTTCTCGTTGAATAATCATATTGTCAACACTCCAACACCAACTGTAATGCTGTGTTCAGAGACGGTGGAAAGAACGCAGGCAATGAATTACCTGGGGATACGGTTTGATCGAAGCCTTGCTTATAATGTGCACATAGACCAGGTGATAACAAAGGCCAAGCAGGGTTTGGCAGCGATGCGGGTGATGGCGGCAGCAAACTGTGAGCAGCGCCATCTATGTCTTCTGTACGAGGGGTTGGTCATGTCTGTTTTGGAGTATGCAATGGCAATCCTGACTCTCAGCCATAAGCAGATAGAACGGATGGAAAGGATACAGAATGAAGCTATGCGCATTATTCTTGGATGTACAAGAGATACAGCATGCAGGGCGATGCGCTACCTTCTTGGGTTTCCAACCATTGAAGAGAGAATACAAGATTGCAGGGCACGCGCCTACCTCAGAATTAACGCAAACACACAACATCCACTGCATAGTGAAATTAGGAAGGTGAAGGGCAGCAGGTTAAAAAGAGGACGGTCGTGGATGGGTCAAGCCGAAGACATTCTTCAACAGGTGTGTTCACTTGAGGACTTAGAACCTGGCGAGGAGTGGGTGCAAGTGCCAACAGACTTCTGCACATCCTTTTCAGTTTGCATCCAACTTGACAGAAAATGCAGACAAGAAAATCCGGCTGCTGTAGAGACTGAAGTACAAGCGTTGATTTTCGAGAATTCGCTAGACGGTGACGCGGTCATCTACACAGATGGGTCGGTCGTCCGACATGTGAGAAGCTCATGGGCCTTTACAGCTCGGGCCGGAGGGAGAATTGTGAAGGAGGACTCTGGTGCTTTTACTGAAACCACAAGTAGCCTGACCATGGAAGTCATGGCAGTAAGTAAATCAATAACATGGCTCGAGACACAGACATTCACTAGGGCTTGTTTCCTTAGCGACTCAATGAACATGATCAAGAGGATAGAGGAGGGGTCGATCCGAAGAGAATGGTTGCTGCCTCTGGAGCGGTCTCGACTGGCAAAGATTAGTTTCATCTTCGTGCCAGGGCATGCGGGAGTACAAGGAAATGAGCGGGCTGACAAGCTTGCAGGTGAGGCTACTGTGGAGGGCGGACGCGCCATGGACCAGGCCGACATTCTGAATGCTCTACGAGAAGTAAGACTTTTGCGAGAACCAAGTGATGACTGTGAATCTACAACAATGGCCAGACTGCGAGAGCAGCAAATTAAAAGAGGTGTGGCCAAACAAGAACACTACGCAGGAAGCCAAAGAAGATTGATAAACCAACACAGAACTGGCGTCGTTAGCCGCTACACGCTGCGGGATTTGCTGAGGAGGGGATCCGAGCACTTATGGACTGAATGGTTCGATGTGCAATGAGGATGATCTGTCGACTAACTAACTAACTAACCTAGTACACCTCAAAGCATGCAAATGAGTTAATTAGAAATTAGTTGTAAAAATTTAATGTTAGTGTGTTGTGTGGATTTCTGAAATGTATTTTTTTTTTAAATTACAGGTATGCAAATCTTTGTGAAGACCCTAACTGGCAAGACAATCACTCTGGAAGTTGAGCCATCTGACACAATTGAAAATGTGAAGGCCAAGATTCAGGATAAAGAGGGGATCCCCCCAGATCAGCAGAGATTGATCTTTGCAGGCAAACAACTTGAGGATGGCCGTACACTATCTGACTACAACATCCAGAAAGAATCAACCCTGCATCTGGTACTTCGTCTGAGAGGTGGTATGCAAATCTTTGTGAAGACCCTAACTGGCAAAACCATCACTCTGGAAGTTGAGCCATCTGACACTATTGAGAATGTGAAGGCAAAGATTCAGGATAAAGAGGGTATCCCCCCAGATCAGCAGAGATTGATTTTTGCAGGCAAACAACTTGAGGATGGCCGTACACTATCTGACTACAACATCCAGAAAGAATCAACCCTGCATCTGGTACTTCGTCTGAGAGGTGGTATGCAAATCTTTGTGAAGACCCTAACTGGCAAGACAATCACCCTGGAAGTTGAGCCATCTGACACAATTGAAAATGTGAAGGCCAAGATTCAGGATAAAGAGGGGATCCCCCCAGATCAGCAGAGATTGATCTTTGCAGGCAAACAGCTTGAGGATGGTCGCACTTTATCAGATTATAACATTCAGAAAGAGTCAACCCTGCATCTGGTACTTCGTCTGAGAGGTGGTATGCAAATCTTTGTGAAGACCCTAACTGGCAAAACCATCACTCTGGAAGTTGAGCCATCTGACACTATTGAGAATGTGAAGGCAAAGATTCAGGATAAAGAGGGTATCCCCCCAGATCAGCAGAGATTGATTTTTGCAGGCAAACAACTTGAGGATGGTCGCACTTTGTCAGATTATAACATCCAGAAGGAGTCAACACTTCACTTAGTCCTTCGTCTGAGAGGAGGTATGTCTGATTTTTGTATATACAGCCTAATAGATACTTGTTAAAGCTTAAAGATTGTAATCACATGGTATAATTTCTTCAGGGTGATTATGCCCTCATGTGAATTACAATCTGTGTTAACTTAACTAGCCCATAGGGGAAAGAAAGAATAGTAACGGTGAATCCTACCATGCATGCCGTTAAAGGCTAAGAAGATTTGGGGAAGATCTGACCTCAAATTTGGAAAACCAACTGCAACATTCAACAAAGCATGAATATCTAAAGGAAATGAAATAACTCATCCAACCAATGTGGAGACTCTTCTCCCATAAGAAGCACAACACAATGCAGAGAAAGCCATAAGGTGTCAGAATCGCTTACTTCCATTCATAGTTTTCCCCGGAAAAGTTAACCCGGTCAACAAATGCCCACAGAAGTCGGAGTGTCGGCCTAATGGCGCAAGAACGCAGCTCTGCTGTAAACAGGCACAACGCAATCACGTCCGGGGAAAAAAAAAACGGATGAACGCAGAACAATTTTCAGAATTGGCACCTGAAATGTTAGTACTATGAATGAATTTGGAACATAAGTTAGTTAGTCTTTCCTCTTGAGCCAAAGGCGGCACATAGGGCAGAAATCATGGCTCTCCATGCTTGGCGGTTCGCTGCTACCTGTCGTAGATCTTGGATGTTTACTTGGCCGTTGAATGAGCCTTCTCTGATAGTTCTACACAGGGTCTCTCTTGAGAATTTAACAAGTTTGAGTGAAGCAACATAACATTTAGAGCCAGAAATCGCTAAATTTAATAGCACATACTAAAACAAGCCTAGACGTCCACATAAAACTTGATTTGTGGTCTTTTATAAAATGAATTTTAGAAGGGTGTCATACAGTATGAAGGGAAAAACAATATCAAGTAATCAGTTCTTGTATTAATGCGATCTTGAAATAATCTTAATTTCTCTCTCTCTCTCTCTCTCTCTCTCTCTCTCTCTCTCTCTCTCTCTCTTCCCCCCCCCCCCCCCCCCCCCCCCCCCCCCCGGAGTAATTCCCCACTGGTTGAGAATCACTGGTCTAGCGGCAGAGAAAGCACTAAGAGTGGGAAGCAGGAAGTTCAAGAATTAAGGCAACAGTTAGAACCACAGAAAACAGACAGGGTTCGGTGTAAGGCACCATTAAATGCTGAATCATTTGAGGGGGAAAACTGCAGGAAGCTTCAAAGTACTGAAGATAATAAAACATGGTAATAATTTGATGGGTAACCTAAATGCTAAGATAAGAGCAGAGAAAACAAGTTATCAGCTGCAAGAAACCATCCAAAGAAATTGTGAAAGCTGATGGGAAAGCTGCTGGTCCAAATGGTATCCCATTTTTTAAAAATTGAATTACTGCACAAATTACCAGATTTACGGAAAATTGAGAAATGCTAGCAAACTTGAGGGAAGGATATCTGTTGAAGCTGCTAAAGAAAGGGGGACCTGCAAGAGTGAAAATTAGAGGAATACTGCCAGTTCCGTGGAAATTATAAGCAACAATCTGGAGAAATTGAGAGATGCCATTAACAAACAAGGAATGAAACAGGCAGGCTTCTGACAAACTGATCGTGCACGGACCAGACAGTTATATTACACATAAGGTCGTAATCTCTTAATATAACGTGTATATTATATATATATAGGCACCTTGCCGTCTTGACAGACGATAGTTTGTTACATTGTGCCTCAAAAAGGCATAACTACAACCCATGGTGGTGGCGAATGTGACTGATAAGGCTGATTCGCGCTGTAAATGTTCATCCACAGTGGATGCATCTGAACACATGGTCATTTCCATCACCATCTTACATCTCGCATGCTTGGTATGTGACTTATCTGCAATAATTTTCTCCTTTTGTCTTTATTCCATTTCTGATATTTGCCCTCCATGCAACACCTTCAGCGGCGACTTGCTCCCAATGTGCATTATCAATGCCTGTATGTCATGTCCCGCTTACACACATCTTTGTATCGTAGTAGAGGCCGACTCTGAGATCTCTTACCCATCTGTAATTCACCAAAAAAAAGATGTTCTTTGGTATTCTACCATCATCCATTGTCCTAATGTGTCCTATCCAAGTCTACAAAGACTGAGCATGGAATAAATCGTCACACAACCTGACCTTTCCAATACTTCAGTATTTGTGATTTTGTCTCGCCACTTAATACCAAGTATTCTTCGCAGACATCGCATATGAAAGCTGTTTAAACGTTTCTCTTGGTGTGAGTAAGTTGTCCAGGTTTCACTGCCATAAAGAAGAGTACTAAGGACACAGGCTTGATAGACAAGGACTTCCTGTTTGTTCTCCCAGACTCTTTTCCTTAACCTGTTCATTGTTGTTGCTGCCTTATCAATCCTAATGTTGATTTCCTGATCTAGGGATAATTTGCTATTTACCTCTGATCCTAGATCATAATATAATTGCAGATATATATCTACATCATTAGACCACACTAAGACAGTATTCTCTGATAATATGACATTGTGTTTAGATGAATTCATCACTTTATATTGGATCTGTGGACTGAAAATGGACAGAATTGATAGGGAATCTTTTAAGATTGTGGGGCACTTTGGGATCCTACCGATCATTAATCTAACAAATGCAACATATAGAGACATTAAATGCAGATTTCTTCATGAGAGAAAACTTAGTTCAATTAACAGGAGTGTGGCAGGGATGTATTTAGTTATCTTTATTAATTTTGCGGACTATACTGTGAACTGTCATTTACTGCCAACATAGTACCTTGTGGTGTATGGCAGAGGGATCTTTTAGGACTATAGTCTGGATTATGAAAATAATAGTTACCACAGGAAACTGAATTCAGTAGTCTGACAGAACCAGATCTGACTTTTTAGATGTCTTTCTGTCCTACACATGAAATCAGATAAAAAAAATACTTTAGTGGGATTCAGACTGCCAATGGTACCATCTGCATGCAAACTCTTCCTGGGCTACTGAAGGAGATGGAGCACCTGTCTATAGTGCCTTCATGTTGATTCTTGTTTATATTTATATGCTGGGGTTAGTTTGGATAGCTTGGCACATGGAAATAAGTCTTTGAAACATTTGTGTCACATTTCATTGTATATGTGGGATGCTACTTAATGTTATGTAAGGTTTCTCTGGATCTCTTTATTTACAGGTATGCAAATCTTTGTGAAGACCCTAACTGGCAAGACCATCACTCTTGAGGTTGAGCCTTCTGACACCATTGAGAATGTCAAGGCCAAGATTCAGGACAAAGAAGGCATCCCCCCAGATCAGCAGAGATTGATCTTTGCAGGCAAACAGCTTGAGGACGGTCGCACTTTGTCAGATTATAACATCCAGAAAGAATCAACCCTGCATCTGGTACTTCGTCTGAGAGGTGGTATGCAAATCTTTGTGAAGACCCTAACTGGCAAGACAATCACTCTGGAAGTTGAGCCTTCTGACACTATTGAGAATGTCAAAGCCAAGATTCAGGATAAAGAGGGGATCCCACCAGATCAGCAGAGACTGATCTTTGCAGGCAAACAGCTTGAGGACGGTCGCACATTGTCAGATTATAACATCCAGAAAGAATCAACCCTGCATCTGGTGCTTCGTCTGAGAGGTGGTATGCAAATCTTTGTGAAGACCCTAACTGGCAAGACAATCACTCTGGAAGTTGAGCCTTCTGACACCATTGAGAATGTCAAAGCCAAGATTCAGGATAAAGAGGGGATCCCACCAGATCAGCAGAGATTGATCTTTGCAGGCAAACAGCTGGAAGATGGCCGTACTCTGTCCGACTACAACATCCAAAAGGAATCTACACTGCATCTTGTGTTGCGCTTACGTGGTGGATATTAATTGGCCTAAAGACCATTTGGCCTGATTTGTCTTTTTCCTTCAAACTTTAACCTTCCGTTACATTGTTAACACGTTCATACATTTGAAGTAGTACTGGCTTTATAAGTAGTACTGGTTTTAAACTTTTTCAGACCTCCCTTTACTAGTCTTTTTATACTTTTCATTTTAAAAAGGGGGTTGTTCTAGATTGCGTTTATTAGTTGTGGCGAGAGAGATGCACACAGCAGTGGTTAACTGGCTGTTTAAGCCAATTAGTAATAAAGTGAAGGCTGTAAGAATTAGAAGGCTGCGCAACTACAAAAAAAAAGGCAGTTTTGAAAGTGCTACAAAAATGAGCATTTGAAAAAGTGTTAATAAAAGCATACATTTTCAAAATAGTGCTACAAAGATTGTGCATTCTCGAAACAATATGCAGCAAAATCATGCAAGTTTAAAGCAAAATGCTAAAAAAAAGTCATGCATTTTCAAAACAATGCTACAAAATCATTCATTTTTTAAACAGAATTTGCACTTTAGTGTTCATATTTATCAACCTCTAAGAAATCAAGCTATTAGGTGGCAGAATTTATACGCTCTGTGTAACCTTTGAGTGGTTTGGGTTGGTGCCAGCCAGGGCACATTCCACTAACTGGAGGCTACTGTGCTGTTACCATAAGGGTGTCCCTACTACTACCAAACTGGGTCTACTACTGGCATTTAGGTGCCCCTCTTTCCCAAAGCTGATACTGCTGCTTTTATTGCCATGGACGGTGATCACTGCAACTTGATTGTGACCCTTATACCCCTGACACGTATGTAGGATGGTTTTGACCAGAATCCTACATTTATTCTTTCTCCCCCCCCACCACCACCACCACTCGCACACTCACACACACTCCACCACTACCCCTGACAGGTTATTTAGTGGTTACAAATATGAAAGCCTTTTACCTTTTAAAAAAATACACATTGGAACGCTCCCTTCCTGGTCATACATAACCTAGACTAGCATCATCAACATTACAGAATTGTATCACAGCCAGCTTTGTCCTTGTTTTTTTTTTTTTTAGTGCCACAAGCAGTTTTTAGCTGCCTAGCTGCCATGTCCTATTTTTGCAGACATTTTCAGTTGTCTAACATGCTGAGTGAAATAAAACGTTTGTTTTGCAAGAGCTGTTGTTCTTGTCTGTTGTTGGCTCTGGATGCGTTCTGTTTGTGGTAAGATAAGGGCAGGATGAGTGTATATCTAGCAAAGAGGGGAAGAGTTTTGATGTTCTGATTTCCATCTGTTTAATGAAATGTTTTACACATTTTTACAGTGCATTGTGCTTATGGTGCTAGACGCATTTATATAGACCAGTGGGTCAGTATCACACAGAACGCCTTTACTTCTCAGACATTTTATGGCACCCATTCTAAACTGGGTCGACCTGGGAGCTCAGGTCACTTCTGAAAATGATAATCAGCCTCGACACAAATTAAACCCATGACCACTGGACTGGCAGACCAGCATCTATCCACTCCACCACTGCGGCTCCCTGTGTTCAAATGTGCACCAGAAAATTGCCCTTGCTGCAGCAAGTCCCTGGCAGTAGATGGCTCACTTCACAGCCCACCCAAGTGGCTTGTCATTTCTCTTGCACCTTCATGTCCCAGGTGTCCTGTCTTGCTGGAATCATGCTATCCAAGCAGCAGAGATGTTCAACATGACCAGAGTATTTGTTTCCTAGACAGGATGCTGTTTATAGAGAAAGTTTAGGTCATTTGTTTCCTAGACATGATGCTGTTTATAGAGAAAGTTTAGGTCATTTGTTTCCTAGACAGGATGCTGTTTATAGAGAAAGTTTAGGTCATTTGTGTCCTAGACATGATGCTGTTTATAGAGCATGTTTAGGTAATTTGTTTCCTAGACAGGATGCTATTCATATAGCACATTTAGGTTAGTTGTTTCCTAGACATGATGCTGTTTATAGTGTACATTTTAATAAACCAACACAACTGGTGTCTTGAGCTGCTACACGCTGCGGGATTTACTGAGGAAGGGATCCGAGCACTAATGGACCGAATGGTTCGATGTGCAATGCAGATGATCTGTCGACTAACGTACGTAGTGTACATTTAGGTCATTTATTTCCTAGATATGCTGCTGTTTAAAAGGATCACAGGTTGAAAAGAGGAAAATAATATAGTATAGCAAGTGCTAGCATCAATGAGGAGTGGTTACGCAGCTATCTGATTCCCTTGTCAAAGACCATTCATTCAGTAGCATGTCCTCGCTCCTATAACCTTCCAGAAAACCTCTTGATAATATATCCAGCGTCCGATACTTATCTGGAGATACCCGTCACATCCTGCACCCATATTTTCTTTGGTCTTCCTCTTCCCAGGCAAAGATCACAAAAAGAATTTCAGGAATATCTGGTAATCACCATGCAAAATAGAATAGGCAAGCTGCTGGAGAAGTTGCTAGAAAAATATCTAGCCGGCTAGAGAGGCAATGTCTTTTCCCCACTTACCCTTGTTTGCCCATATGTATGAAGGTTTCCATTTGGGCATTGATTGATTTAGGAACCGACATCACAGCATTCGGGGCATTCCCATAAGCGCTCCGTCCCCATCCTCAGCAGTCAGCGAAGAGTTCCAACACCAATAGTTCCAGTAGCAATCTGATTGTATGTCCATCTCGCCTTTCCTCTGAGCGTCGAGCGTCGGCCAGATCCCCTCGTCACTCCTCGCTGCTTCATTCTTGCCAGACTCTGGTGATCCATTTGCTCCTCCGAGGTGTACACGTGCTCCCACAAGGCCGCAACCATGTCTGCCGTGTCATGCATCAATACTCCACCAAGTTTTGCCGAACCAGCCAATCTATCCGCCTGTTCATTCCCCCAGCACACCGGCATGCACCGGAGAAAAGATCCAGGTGATGCTTGCCACCCGTGACCCCCGAAGCGAAGCAAGCCACTGCACAAAGCCTGCCTGTCCTCACCCTCCTCAGCATGCTTTCTGAGTCAGTTACTTAGGCATTGAAATGTGTTGTAGCAATTGATCTTGAGGACGAGTGTACTGTTGGATTTTTTAATGGTTCAGCTTCTTGAGCTTATCTTAAATCCGTTCCTCCGTAATTGGATCTCTACAGCCCTCTTCCAACGGAAAGTAGTATTTAAATGTGGCAGTTGGATTTCTGAACCAACAATTATGGCCTGCAACAAGGGTCACTATTACCTCCGGTGCTGTTCAACGCCTACACTGAGAATCGCTGGTGAGCAAATCACAGGATGGGGGAGGTCATTGTCTTAAGCCGACGATGTGTCAGGGTAAGGATAGAGATTAGGTTACTACAAACAGAACTCAAATCGCATAAGCACTTGGCATAGTGAAGCTGGTGCAGTGGTCAACCCAACGAAGGCAGCAGTGACATGGTTCCCTTTGAATAACCATATTAACACAACTAAATATGTGCTCAGAGATATCTTGATTTTTCCAACCACGTAAAACAGAATACTTCTTCCATTCGCTTGAAATACATCTATAAGTGCAATGTTATCTTTTGTATGAATTTAACTGTTTTAGTTCACTCAGCGGTCCATAGTTTTATCTCCCAGTGTCGTCTTTCTAGGCCAGAAGGTTTGCCTAGATGTTATATTTTGGGCAGTCCTGGAGTATGTACTCTGCTGTCTGCAGCGCCAATCCACATGTGCGTATGGCCGATTCACCAATCACTAATGGAGATGTGACGAATCTTTCTTTTTGTTGCAGCGGAGCAGGATCTACCGTGAGTGAAATGAACATTTTGCCCACTATTGCGGTAATGAAGCTCCACCTCACGGTGGTGGAAGTGCAGTGGTGTTGAGAATGATCAGTTACAGCAGAAGGAGTCATTTGGTTCACATTTAATGCGTCACAATACGTTGGTGAAATTCTTTGACCCCCACGTCCTTCCACTTTTGGTTACCCAAAGGTCTTGTGTTTCAACAGGACAATGCCAGACTCCATGACATCCAGCAACATTCTCTTCCTTCCCTCGCCATTCCTGTCTCCAGACATGAGTCCTATTGAGCACCTGTGGGATGAGCTGTTGCCAAGACGTTGCTCCAGACAATCGTGATCTGTTCCAGGCACTCCAGGAAGAGTCGGTAGCCATCCCACAGGCCCACATCAGATGTCTGATCGCATCCATGCCCAGGAGATGCCAGTCGCTGATCGATGCAAGAGGAGGCCACTCGCCAGCCATACTAACGGGAAAGCCATTACGCCTAAAAACTCCCGTGACCCAGATGCCCCCCCCCCCCCCCCCCCCAAAAAAAAAAAAAAAAAAACTCAATTGATTGTCTGAACCCTAAGAATTGAATATCAAAATTATGGCTATGTGTGGACCTTTGACAGCTATGCGTTTCTTTTTTTTTTTTTTTTTTTTGGAACAGTATACTTCTTTTCTGCACCATAGCTAGGTTTTCAAATCTTCTTCATAAGGTGGCCTGGCAAGCTGAGGAACTTTTCTGCTTGAATTAGCGTTTTCGTATCTCTGCGCTCTCTGTGCTTGTGTCCTCATTTCCTCCATTTCCAATATAGGGGTTGATCTCTTCCCTCCTGTTGTGTCTCTAAGTGCTTGATTTTGCACCTTGTCAAGCTCTTGTAGTGTGGTTTTTTTTATGCTGAACACCACGCAGTTGACCCGTATTCCAGGTGTGGTCGTATGCTCTGTTGATAAACTTTGCTAAGTATTTTCCCACTGGCTCCCCATGTGGTTCCACGTAGCTTTCTCAGGATGGCTATTTTCCTTCTGGCTTTTGCTACTGCTTTGTTGATGTGCTTTCTCCATGTCAGCCTGCCATCAGATGTTACTCCAAGGTATGTTGGTTCTTTATCTTCTCTTAGGGGTGTTCCATTTATCTGAATGATCCCCGCTTTTTGTTTTGAAGAGAAGGTAAATAGGGTGGTGCTGCACTTGTCAGTGTTTAAGCTGACACACCATCAATTTGCTCATGCAACAAATGTATCTACAGCTTTTTCAATCTGGTGGAAACTGATGCATGTTCATTTGTGTTCCATAGAACCAGGTCATCAGCGTACATTTTGCTGCTTTAATTCCATGTGGTAGATGAGCAACAAGATCATTGATGAAGATTAGAAAAAGTGTGGGGGACAAGACTCCACCCTGAGGAACACCGTGACGCAGTAGTACTTTCTTGCTCTTGACTCCGTCTTTCTGTATTTGGGCTCTTCTGCTGTGCATATATGCTTTCATACATTTGTACATTCTTTCATTGACTTTACAGTTTCTCAGTTTCTTCATCAGACCTTCTTTCTAGACTTTGTCTTAGACTTTCTTCAGATCTATCCTCCGGGAAGGTTAACCCGGTCAACAAATGCCCGCAGAAGTCGGATGTGTCGGCCTGACGGCGCAAGAACGCAGCTCTGCTGTAAACAGGCACAACACAGTCACATCCGAAAAAAAAAAAAATCCGGATGAACGCAGAAGAAGAAGAAGATCTATCCATGCCGCAAGTACCAGCTTCTCTTGGAATGCATCCTCAATTTCTTGAGAGGTAGGTTGTCTGATCTTCCGTATAGTAGCACTGCCCAAAGCCAGCTTGCTGTGGCACAAGGATGTTTTCACTTTCATGTACCACTGCAGTCTGTGATTGATGATGCACTGCATTGTTTTGCAGAGACAGCTGGTGAGGTCTGTAGCTGTAGCTGGTATTGGTCTGTAGCTGGAGGCAATGGAACTATCTTTCCCTGAATTTAGGAAGGGTATCATGATTGCTTCTCTCCAGGATTGTGGAACACTGCCTAAGGTCCAGCTGTTATTGAAGATCTGCAACAACTTTGCTTTGGCCTCTATTCCTAGGTTCCTGATCATTTCATTGGAGATAACATCAGCTCCTGGTGACTCTCATTTTCAGTTTTGCTTGCTTGTGTGCGTTGGCTTGAGCTCCAACGCGAAGTCCTGTATGTCGGATGAAGACATCCTGTTGTCCAACATCAGTGTGATGTCATACAGGACTTGAGGTTTGCGTGAGTATCCGCTGTCCCATATCTTCAGTTTTGATATGGCTAGCTCTAGTTCGCTGATTGTGATAGGTGCCTCCAGATATTTCATTCTGTCCTGTATGTTGCCATTTCTCTCGAATTTCTTCTTGTTTCTCAGGACTAATTTCGTTATGTTGTATATTCTTGTGCGAATGAGTCCGCAAAATGGTCAGCTGCTTGCTTTCCTATTGTTTCCATCTTTATGTAGTGCGATTTTTGAGTTTCTCTCTTTTCTCTCATCGTTAAGTTGCTTTACTATAGTATGTTCCGATTTGAATGCCTTCATTCACGATCATTTTGAAAACTGTTGCATCGTTATGAAATTTTTCCAGCTGTTTTATATTTACCCCCACCCAAGGAATATGTCTTTGATAGGTCTAAACACAACTTAAATCATCGAAAGCGGCGACATTTCTTTGATGTTTTGCTGAACAACGTGATTTCTCACTAACAAATTTATGTTTACAGTAATGGAAGCCCCGCCAATTCAGATGACACAAGGCGTATCCGGATTTGTATGGGAGTGGGTGCAATGAAAGAACTAGCTTAAAAGTCGACAGGGTTGGCTGCATTGCACATGGTTTTTATCCCATATGGCTCAGTTTCTTTCCGCAGCGCGGAAAGCGTCGCACAACTCACGAACTCCGTAGCTCCAGTGACGACCCTTGGGAGTCTCCGAAAAAATGGACGACGCTGCCCGGAATTGAACATACAACCTTTGGAGCCTGAGTCAGACGGCTTGACCACTTCACCACGGAGAATCCTGAGAGGGGTGCAATGTGTAATATTAGTAAAGACATTGAATTTACAGAGGCATGGGGTAAATAATTTGTAAATTAACAGGATAGTAGAAGGAATATATTTCTTACCTTATTTTTCATTTCCTTCTTGTTTCTTCAGCTGATGCTGTAATGTTTAGGGCCTGCAATTCGTCTGAATAGTTGAGCAAAATATCCCAGTAAGTGTGTACGTAAATTAAGGTCTGCGATCTGCTCAGACGATTCCAGTAGGTTGATGATTGCTCTCGGTTGCATAAAATTCAATCCATCCTTTCTCCAATAGTCCTTTTCCTCTTTCAACACATGGTCCTGACGTTTTTTTTCCAGTAATTGTTATCAATATTTAATAGCGCGGACAGAAAGGTAGGTAGGTAGGCAGAAAGGTGGGTGGATGGCTGGCTGACTGGGTGGGTCGGTAGGCAGACAGATAGATTAGATAGATAGGTAGGTAGGTAGATAGAGAGAGAGATCCCCTCCAGGAGCCGGGCCGAGCCAGCTAGTTTATTTATATAATCACGTTTCATGAAAGAACCCACAGTTTGACGACACCTCTGGACTATCCCATATAAATTCCCTCAGTCTGCCAAATCGAAAACCGCCAGACAAAATTCAAAAAGAGCGGGGATGTGTCTTGCTGAAGCTGTAATACTCTTAAAATGATGGAATGAATGCGGGAGCCATAAATTACATACCGCATATAAACAAACATTGAAATCTGCTGTACAATCTCCAGAACAAAAATTTTTTTGTTGGGTGGACATAATGATAAGGTTATATGCTAAATCTCATCATTTTCCATCAGTTGGTTACTGAGATATTGAATTTTATATTGACGCAACAAAAAAAAAAAAAAAAAACTATAGCTTTAACTTCCTTGTCTCTTTCAAAGTTCAGTGACTGTTTTCTCCTGTCGGCATTTTGAAACTTAGCTTTTGCGTGCTGGTATTTATTGTGGTGCTCCTGGCTGGGTTTGGTCTCTGCTTGCTTTCTACACACTTCCACTTCATTATACAACTGTTCCAGTTCACTACCCCAATAGGGTTTATAATGTTTACGGGCTCCTCTTGGTACTGTTTCTTGTGCTGCCTGTAGTACGCATTTCTCAAACACTTCAACTACTTTATTTGTCTTTCTCAGTGTTCAGGTTTCTGACCAGTATGCTGGTGCGATGCTTGTACATTGCCCAGTCTGCTTTCTTGTAGTTCCACCTCGAGAGGGTGCTGCTTTCACTTACAAGCTCATTTTCTACAGTTAGAAAGACTGGCCGATGGTCACTGCCACCAAGTTGTTTCTCCACAATTTGTGTAATGTTCCACTCCAGGTCTGGTGAATGAAAAGCCAGGTCAGGTGTAGTTGTGATGTGCCATGATCTCGAGTAGAAAGTATGTGGGTCGGACGGCTTATTAATTAAGATGAATCTATTCTTATCCTGTCAGTTTTCTAGTCTCTCTCCTCTCTGGTCCATGTGATCATAGCCCCAGCTCTGCGAGTGGCCGTTGAAATCTCCACATACAATAATTTTTTCTTTTAACGGTAGTGTGTCCAGTGCCTGTGGACGGTCACTTGGACAGTAGTAATTGATCAGAAGTACGTCTGTATTGCCTGTCTTAAGTTTACGATACTCAGCCCCTTCCATGTAGTCTTCAATTGGGACGCAGTGATATTTTCAGTGATATTTTTTATGAGGATCAATATCCCACCCTTTCGCCTGTCTTTTCGGTCAGATTGGTAACACTGGTAGCCTCTGATTTTGAAGGCTATAGTTTAGTTGAGGTGAGTTTCTTGCAAGCAAAATACGCTTACTTTTTCTTGGTCCGAGATGTTTTCTAGTTCTATTTTTGTTGTTGCCGACTCCCTCCGCATTCCAGTGCATTATTTTTAGTCTTTGGTATTGCCAGATGCTCTATACTTAGTCCCCCTGGCTCCATAGGACATCTTAGAAGGATCAAGTAGTTGCGATTGGACCCTTTCAAGGCATAGGGCCCGGCACTGCACCTGCCTGAGGGTCCAAAGCAGGGCGAACACCATAACATTTAGCAGTAATCGACATATTTCATGGCGTAATTGCAAGTCATCCTGATTTACGTGGGGCTGGTAGACAGTCAAAATTTTTTGGGCATGTTATGAGAAGAAATGGATTGAAGAATTTGGTGACAACTGGTAAGATCGAGGGGAACAGACCAAGGGGAAGACCTAGAAGCTACCTGGCTGGCTTGGCCTTGTGGCATGGTCGAGACAGAAACACGGAGCTGATCCACGACTCTGATGATCGAGTGAGATGGCAGAACATGACCGCCCACGCTTACCGGCATGGCACATGATGGATGGATGGTTGCCTCCGTCTACAGCACCTTTCCTTTACTAGAGCAGACCGTGGTCTTACTTTAGGTATGTAGGCACGCACACACGTGTCTGCGCATGCATGTACGTGTATACACATCTAGAGCTTTCTGGTTATTTCTTTGCGCCAGTGACTCACCGCTGTTCCTCCTGTTAGTTAAAAGAATTCCGCCACGAGTTGGACTTTTGCTGCAGAGGTGATGAATGCACGAGCCATAGGGTATTTATGCAAGGTTGGGCGCTTACCCCAACCCCGACTACCATAACAGCAACATTTGGAACCGGGACGGAATAAAAATTTGCCAGGCACGTGCCTACCTCAGAGAAAACGCAAATGCACAACATTCACTGCGTAGTGAAATTAAGATACTAAAGGGTAGCAGATTAAAAAGAGGACAGTTGTGGATGGGTCAACCCAAAGACATTCTTCAACAGATGTATTCAACTGAGGACTTAGAACCTGGTGAGGAGTATGTACAAGTGTCAACATGAGTTCTGTACATCCTTTTCAGTTTGCATTCAGCTAGACAGAAAATAAAATCTGGCTGCTGTGGAGGCAGAAGTACAGGCTTTGACCTTTGAGAACTCTAGAGGGTGATGCTGTCATTTACACAGATGGGTCGGTCGTTCGAGAAGTTCGTGGGCTTTTACGGCTTAGGCTGGAGGGAGAACTGTGAAGGAAGATTCTGGTACTTTTTGCCTTGACCACAAGTAGTCTGACTATGGAAGTCATTACAGTAAGTAAAGCAATAACATTAACATGACTCAAGACAGAAATCTTCACTTGGGCATGTTTCCTTAGTGACTGAAGGAGTATGCTCTGGAAGACAGAGATGGTGTGGGCCCGGGGACAATGGTTGTTGTCTGGAGCGGTCACAGTTGGCAAAAGTTAGTTATTTTCGTGCCTGGGCATGCGGGTGTACAAGGAAATGAGCAGGCTTGCAGGTAAGGCTACTGTGGAGGGCAGAGGAGCCATGGACCAGGCTGATATACTGAATGCTCTACAAGAAGTTTGCAAGAACCAAGTAATGATCAGGTCAGACCCCAAAAACAGCAAGTTAAAAGAGGTGTGGCCAAACAAAACACTATGCAGGAAGCCAAAGATTAATAAACCAACACAGAACTGGTGTTGTTAGCCACTACATGCTGCAGGATTTACTGAGGAAGGGATCGGTGTGCAATGAGGATGCTCTGTCAACTAACTAGAGAACCTCAATGGAACCATACATTGGTTATATGCATGTGTCCTCTCTCGCTCTCTGTCTCACACAAAAAACTTATAGACTCCTATAATAATCAAATAGCCGTTTAATATTTTTCCCAACAAAGTAACATGAAGTGGCACATATGTTTAGTGAAGGTGAACAAACACTCCTACCCAATGTATTCAACACAGCTGATTACTGTCATGCCTGAATCACCAGCACCATGATGTAAAAGTTGGCTTACTGAGCCTCTTGTTCTGTGTCTGGACAGAGTACACATACAAACTTCTACTCAGTATTTCAATGTTGTCTACAGACAGGTAACACTCTTCCTTTTGCACTCCCCCTCCAGCATACCATTTAACAAGTAAATGACTTGCACACCTCAAGGTGCACTGGGGATATGATACTATACCCATATATTTAAAGATCACTTGGTGGATGATGTCATTAGTATCACGCTGGCTGCTTTACTTCCCAAAAATAAAAACACGTGTACACAGGAGTCTTCCCCCCCCCCCCCCCCCCCAAATTGAACATGAGAAAAAGTGTACAGAGCAAAAAAGTGATTTCTATGCCCGTGGTACTTAATCTGTCCTTGATTGATTGATTGATTTAGGAACCGTCATCACAGCATTCAGGACATTCCCATAAGCGCTCCGTCCCCATCCTCAGCAGCCAGCGAAGAGTTCCAACACTAATAGTTCCAGTAGCAATCTGATTATATGTCCGTCTCGCCTTTCCTCCGAGCGTCGGCCAGATCCCCTCGTCACACCTCGTCTCATTCTTACCAGACCATGGTGCTCCATCTGCTCCTCCGAGGTGTGCACGTGCTCCCACAAGGCCGCAACCACGTCTGCCCTGTCATGCATCAATACTCCACCAAATTTTGCAGAGCCAGCCAATCTGTCCGCCTGTTCATTCCCCAGCACACCGGCATGCCCAGGAGAAAAGATCCAGATGATGCTTACTACCCGTGACCTCCGAAGCGAAGCAAGCCACTCTGCACGAAGCCTACCTGCTCTCACCCTTCTCAGCACGCTTTTCTTGATATCACTCAGCGGTGCTCTCTTCAGTCCCTGTTTTTACGCCACTACAAACATGTACATGATATCTCCAATGACCGTCATATCGATCACCTTTCATGTGCCAGAGAAACTACTGGTATCCTGCGGCTGGGTTGATGCGCTAGTGGAAGTCAATTCATTATCCACAATGTCAACAAACAATTACAGGATGGAAAGCCAGTAGGTGAGGCTGATACGTCCATCTGCTGGTGGCGGGATGTTGGTGTCTGTTGCCCACTCTATTACTGGCTAGGATGACCGCTTGCATCAAGGCAGATAAGACAAATTTACAAGAGCTCCGAAGTCAACCCATAGGAGAAGGCTAAAATACTTGAGATATCAGCGTGCAATAAACATAATCCTTTACTACATCACAATCCCCGATAGCCAGACAAATTATGAATACTGCTATAAAACATAATCCATTACTACATCCCAATCCCCGGTTGCCAGACAAATTATGAATACTGCTATAAAACATTTGCAATAAACACAATCCTATACTACATCCCACACACGTCAGCCGAACTATGAATACTGCCAGAATATATTTGCAGACAACAAATGCTTAATGAGACATTTCTTTAAAATGATGAACTGTGAATGCTGTCAGAAAACATTGTAGACAACGAATGGTCAATGAAACATTTCCTCCATACACAAACATCCATATGCATAGGATATACATAAAATTGTCTGCCAAACTGTCAGCTGTGTGATGAAGACTATCCTATTTGGCTGTATGGTTTATAACAATAGATTTAATCATCTTCATCTTTGTAGAAGAAAAAGGCATCAACCAGTTTACAGAAGAAAGCTGAACTGAGTACTGCCAGAAAATAGTTGTAAACAATGAGTACTCAGTCAGTCAAGCACTCCTTTGACACACAATCATCCATAAATACAGAATTAAAAATGTTGCATGACATTTGCAGTGTGTTGTGATAAACCCCATGTTGATCTTCCAGGCAATTATGTTCAGTAGTTTGCTGTTGCTTTCTGAACGAGAGTCAACATTTAAGTCCAATTTACTGGTATGTGGAATGAACACGCTATCGTGGCCAGGATGTTTTACAATAATATATTTCATCATTGTCGTCTCCCTCTGAGCACTGGTCCGACAATGTCTGTTGACAATCGAAATACTTAAAACTTGTGAAGGTAGGTTGGCATGGCTGAATGGATAAGAATGCGTATTCTTAAACATTCGGTGTACTGATTCCGAGGTAAGGGGTTCAACTCCTACATCGGACAGTTGGACTAAAATGTTGACCTCTCATCCTTGACTTGGGGACATAAATTACAAGCACCTATGAAGTCAGAATGGGTTCGCCTGATGGCGAGGGACACTGTTAATAGGGAAAACTAATCCACACACAAAATCCAGTCCAGCACTACTGTGAGCTGTGTGTAGGGACTATACTTGAGTTCAAAGTGAGCGAGTGCCATAAAAAAAAATACCTGTGAAGGAAACACTGCCAACCTATGCCTCTGTGTAGATAGAAAGTTCCTGTACTTGCCTTGTTACATATCTGGTGTCTAAGCTTGAGACAGTGAAGGACATCCCTGCAACACAATCTCTATGGAGATGGTATGTTGGTACGGAATGGAGATTAATGTCTCTACACAAACCTCACTCCGGATAAGAAAAACATTGAGAACAGTAAAGGACTTTTCATGTGACGCCATAAGACCACACAGCATACAGTGTTAGCTTGGGCTCATTTTAGGCTGGGACGCTTGGGCAGCTCAAGTCAATTTTGAAAAATTTGAATTCACCCAGCTGTGGATTGAACCCATAACTGCTGGGCCGGCAGGGAAGTGTCTAGTCACTACACCAGCAAGGCTCATCTCCGGACAATCTGAACACCAATGCATCAGACATAAGAGTTACAACTCATAGTTTTCCAGAGGAAACCAACCCTCATCACCAACCACCCAGTTGTATGCCAGATGATAAACCCTAACTAGGAATATGGAACAAGTTGATGAAAACCTGCACTTGTCAATAACGGCACAAACATTGAGGAAAAGGGGGGAATGGGGTGTTCCTGTGTGCTTGTGCTCAAGATAAAAATCCCTCTGCAACTGGAAATCGAAATGGCAGAGTGAATAGGCCACGAGCCAGGCAACGTTTTCACATCAGAAAGGCTACCCACAGTAAACTTATTTTGTTGTTGCCCTCGCTCGCTTTGAACTTGAGCATAGTCCATACACACTACTTCTTGTAGTGCTGGACTGAATTTTGCATGTGGATTAGCTTTCCCTATTACCAGTGTCCCTCTCCATCAGGCGAACCCACTCCGACTTCAGAGATACTTGTAATTTATGTCCCCGAGGGCGAGAAGTCAAAATTTTAGTCCAACTGACTGGTGTAGGGGTTGAACCCCTTACCTCGGCATCAGCACACCAGACCTTTAAGAACAAGCGCTCTTACCCATTTGGCCACGCTAACCTCCAAATGTATTGCGTCCACAATTCTGCCATTCACACATTTAGATCCTCATCAAAGCTACAGAGCTCATGCACTGTGCTGAGATTCTCCTGGTGTGATCTATGTAAGTCACTTATGGAGATACCTGTGTGCAATGAAAGTGATCCTTTATAAATTAAACCAGTACAGCACCATGATCAAATTAAACATTCCTGGAAACTTTGTTAGGCAAAACTGCTTCTTACACTTGCACAAAATCAAAACCACACACTGCTTGTGGCTTGTTCTCATGGCTTTCAACACAAGTTATGCAGTGTTTGTGTAAACTCACATGTTTCCATTGACCGCAAACTATTTCAGGTCAACTGACTTATAAAGAGTTGCTTCAAACTGTTCCTGGAATGTATTTATTGTATAAAAGTCATTTCCTTCAAGAGTTCTCTGGGACAACTGTACACTTTTGCCAACATTCATACAACTGTTACATTCCTGGAATACAGTGTTTGAAACCTCTCTCTGCTGTCTAATTGCATTGGTGGTAATGTCCTTACACTAACAAGACTTTCAGGAAAACCCACTTAAAAACTTGAAATTTCTTCACTGCAGTATCATTATATGCATGATGAAGTAAGGTTCATGTCTCTAAGGGTGACTTCTCAAGCAAAACATACAAGCTGACATTTGTACATTGCTCAATCAAGGACATTTTCAGCTCTGATGATACTGCATGCACTACACACAAACACATTGCCCAATCAACGCGACAGATCTAACGTGCTTATGCTTAAAACATTCTCTGGTGATTGCAGTGTTGTGTTCATTCCACACGCCGCTTCGTTGGACTTAAATGTTCACTCATTGTCCTTAACTTGGGGGACTTAAATTACAAGTACCACTGAAGTCGATGAAAGGTTCATCTGATGGCAAGGGACACTGGTAATCGGTGAAAGCTAAACTTTACATGAAAATCTGCCCAGTGAACTCACTAGCAGCAGTAGCAAATATTTGGATTACGCTCAAGTTCAAAAGTGAGGGGACGTTAAAAATAAAAAAAAAAAGAAGAAATCCCTTTCTGGCTGAAGCTGCTTGCCTCCTAGACTACGTTCCTGGAGTCCTCGGTATTGGGTATGAGCATACATGCACACCTTTCTCAGCACAAAGTCCACTGCAAATTATTCAAAACTTCGTCTTCTGTACCTAGGGGGTGGAGGATGTCACCCACTTTGGGAATCACTGCTTTAAGGTAACAGTTATCTGACAAGAGATGGGAATCAAGTAATAACTGTACAGGACAGGAGTTAAAGAAATTGGGACAGTCAGCTAAAGTAACAACTGCCTGGGCAGAATGAATTAAAGTAATAGCTAGGACTGGGTGGGTTAATACAGCAAATGCATGGGGACATAAAAAGTACAGGACACACCTGGAGCTTTCACTCAAAGTTATTTACATATGTAGTAAAATCGCTTCTCAAGACACTCTGAAAGGCACAACTAAGTTCTCTTTGTGTTGAATCTTGATCTCCTTCGCTGCAGATGCCAATTTTTCACTGAAGGCTGTAATCTGAAATGACGCCACATAAATCAAACAGGCTGTTAAGATAAGACTCAATCAAGAGGATTTGACACAGATGTGTTAGTTAAGGTGGAGACATGCGAGGAGAAAGACATTAAGTAACAGGAATTTATTATACAGTGCATGAAAGAGTTTGGACAACTGAAAATCTTATTTCAGGACATAAATGTACTTTTAAGCAATACCCCATGTAGGTGTCGCGAGGATCGAGTAGTTTGTGCATGCACAATAGCAACTATCAAATGGCTGCCCCACGATCGACTTGCATCATGGGAGAACAAGGTGTTATTTGCATTTTGTGGTCAGAGGGTGTGAAACCTTGTGACATCTACAGAAGAGTGATGGTTCAGTATGGAGACAGTTGTGTGGACAGAGGGTGTGAAACCTTGTGACATCTACAGAAGAGTGATGGTTCAGTATGGAGACAGTTGTGTGGACAGAGGGTGTGAAACCTTGTGACATCTACAGAAGAGTGATGATTCTTCTTCTTCTTCTGCGTTCATCCGGAGTTTTTTTCCGGATGTGATTGCGTTGTGCCTGTTTACAGCAGAGCTGCGTTCTTGCGCCGTTAGGCCGACACATCCGACTTCTGTGGGCATTTGTTGACCGGGTTAAACTTCCCAGAGTGATGATTCAGTATGGAGACAGTTGTGTGGACAGAGGGTGTGAAACCTTCTTCTTTCGTTTGCCTGAAATATGTTTATAACTGCAATGTTGTCTCTTGTACGAATCTAACAGTCTTTTTTAGTTCACTCAGCAGTCCATAGACTGTATCTTCCACTGTTGTCTCTCTAGGCCAGAAGGTTCACCTGGATATGTTGTAGTTTGGGCAATCCTGGAGTATATGCTCTGCTGTCTGCGATGCCAAACCACATGTGCACATGGCTGAGTCACCAATCTTGAATTTTGAATACATGTGGTTGCGTAATCTATTGTGGTGTTCTGAGGTGCAGAAGAATGACCTGTTATGGTCTGTCCATAACGTGGTAGTCGTCTTGAGCAGGTTTTGGTGGCTTTCTGACTGATTTGATCATTCTTTTCTTTTGGTGGTATGTAACGGGCACACCAGGCTGTTCTTCTTTGGCTCCGTCCTTAGCCAATTGATCAGCTCTCTGTTTCCGGGTACTCCACAGTGGGATGGTATCCACTGTATGGTGACCTTATGCTGACTGCTAAGTTCAGAAAGTAGTGTCCTTAGAACTGGCAACTTCCCAGACAGGAGCGCCTCTATTACGGATTTTGCATCTGTCAATAGCACCACAGGTTGTGTACCATGGCTGGTATTTAGTAATTTCTCTGTTGCTATCTTGATTGCCTCAATTTCAGCATCATAGTTATGGCAGTACTTTCCTGTTGGAACTCTGGCCGTGTTCCTAGTATTATTTGGGTATTCTATATACACTCCCGCTTTTCCAAACACATGGTGCTAGACCTACATCTGTATAGACCAACTGTCACTCTGACACATGGTGCTAGACCTACATCTGTATAGACCAACTGTCACTCTGACACATGGTGCTAGACCTACATCTATATAGACCAATTGTCACTCTGACACATGGTGCTAGACCTACTTCTGTGTAGACCAATTGTCACTCTGACACATGGTGCTAGACCTACTTCTGTGTAGACCAATTGTCACTCTGACACATGGTGCTAGACCTACATCTATATAGACCAATTGTCACTCTGACACATGGTGCTAGACCTACATATATATAGACCAATTGTCACTCTGACACATGGTGCTAGACCTACATCTGTATAGACCAATTGTCATTCTGACACATGGTGCTAGACCTACGTCTATATAGACCAATTGTCACTCTGACACATGGTGCTAGACCTACATCTATATAGACCAATTGTCACTCTGACACATGGTGCTAGACCTACATCTGTATAGACCAATTGTCACTCTGACACATGGTGCTAGACCTACATCTGTGTAGACCAATTGTCACTCTGACACATGGTGCTAGACCTACATCTGTGTAGACCAACTGTCACTCTGACACATGGTGCTAGACCTACATCTGTATAGACCAATTGTCACTCTGACACATGGTGCTAGACCTACATCTGTATAGACCAATAGTCACTCTGACACATGGTGCTAGACCTACATCTGTATAGACCAATAGTCACTCTGACACATGGTGCTAGACCTACATCTGTATAGACCAATTGTCACTCTGACACATGGTGCTAGACCTACATCTGTATAGACCAATTGTCACTCTGACACATGGTGCTAGACCTACGTCTATATAGACCAATTGTCACTCTGACACATGGTGCTAGACCTACATCTATATAGACCAATTGTCACTCTGACACATGGTGCTAGACCTACATCTGTATAGACCAATTGTCACTCTGACACATGGTGCTAGACCTACATCTGTGTAGACCAATTGTCACTCTGACACATGGTGCTAGACCTACATCTGTGTAGACCAACTGTCACTCTGACACATGGTGCTAGACCTACATCTGTATAGACCAATTGTCACTCTGACACATGGTGCTAGACCTACATCTGTATAGACCAATTGTCACTCTGACACATGGTGCTAGACCTACATCTGTATAGACCAATAGTCACTCTGACACATGGTGCTAGACCTACATCTGTATAGACCAATTGTCACTCTGACACATGGTGCTAGACCTACATCTGTATAGACCAATTGTCACTCTGACACATGGTGCTAGACCTACATCTGTATAGACCAATTGTCACTCTGACACATGGTGCTAGACCTACATCTGTATAGACCAATTGTCACTCTGACACATGGTGCTAGACCTACATCTATATAGACCAATTGTCACTCTGACACATGGTGCTAGACCTACATCTATATAGACCAACTGTCACTCTGACACATGGTGCTAGACCTACATCTGTATAGACCAACTGTCACTCTGACACATGGTGCTAGACCTACATCTGTATAGACCAATTGTCACATGGTGCTAGATCTACATCTATATAGACCAACTGTCACTCTGACACATGGTGCTAGACCTACGTCTATATAGACCAATTGTCACTCTGACACATGGTGCTAGACCTACATCTGTATAGACCAACTGTCACTCTGATACATGGTGCTAGATCTACATCTATATAGACCAATTGTCACTCTGACACATGGTGCTAGATCTACATCTGTATAGACCAATTGTCACTCTGACACATGGTGCTAGACCTACATCTGTGTAGACCAATTGTCACATGGTGCTAGATCTACATCTATATAGACCAATTGTCACTCTGACACATGGTGCTAGATCTACATCTGTATAGACCAATTGTCACTCTGACACATGGTGCTAGATCTACATCTGTATAGACCAATTGTCACTCTGACACATGGTGCTAGATCTACATCTGTATAGACCAATTGTCACTCTGACACATGGTGCTAGACCTACATCTGTGTAGACCAATTGTCACTCTGACACATGGTGCTAGATCTACATCTGTATAGACCAATTGTCACTCTGACACATGGTGCTAGATCTACATCTGTGTAGACCAACTGTCACTCTGACACATGGTGCTAGACCTACGTCTACACAGACCAACTGTCACCCGGCAAGTGATGTGGTCTGTATTA
The DNA here is from genome assembly GCA_963921405.1 of Cepaea hortensis. Lineage (NCBI taxonomy): Eukaryota > Metazoa > Mollusca > Gastropoda > Stylommatophora > Helicidae > Cepaea > Cepaea hortensis. The sequence continues at coordinate 303,227,012 of OY992876.1, read as the reverse complement.
TGCTGGCCACCTTTCTTCCCAACAAATTTACTGGTACCAATTTTAGACTGGGTCTACCAGAGAGTCCAGGTCAGTTTTAAACATTTGCACCAACCCCGACCTCCATCGAACCTGTGACTAATGAGCCAGCAAGCCTGCGTCTAGCAACTATGCCTCTCTTTAATTTGTTGTGATCTCCTTTTGTTTTGTGGTCGCTCACTTTGAACTCAAGCATAGTCCATACATGTGCTACTACTTCTAGTGCACTGGATTGACTTTTGCGTGTGGATTATCTTCCCCTATTGCCAGTTCCTCCTCGCCATCAGGCGAACCCACTCCGATTTCTGAGGTACTTGTAATTTACACCCCAAGCCAAGGAAAGAAGTCCACAATTTAGTTCAACTGACCGGTGTAGGGGTTGAGCCTGCTACCTCATCATGAGCACATTGGATGGTCAAGAACCCAGGCTCTTATCCATCTGGCCATGCTGACCTCCTATGTTTAACATACAGCTTACCATCTGAACATCCGTTAATGAGACTGGTGGTGCAGATAATATCATGTGAGGGGAAGTGATTCCCCCAGGCAGCTGTGGTTGATAGACAAATGATTTCCCAGACCCAGACAGCACCATGTTGAGACGGTTGCTGCAAATATTCATGAAATAAACGGTTGCTACAAATATTCATGAAATAAATTATTACTACAAATATTAATGAAAATTATTTTTCATTTATAGTAATTTACAAGTATCCCAAATTCTGTATTCATTATTTTGTCTAAAGTGTTTTATATGGCAAAAAGCTAATATAGTTCCAAATAAAATCCTGCCATTTTCTTCTTCTGCCGTTTACCCCCATTGCTGGATAGGACCTGAAATAAACTTGTGCAATCATTCATCTTCTGCTGTGTCCTCCCCAATGCTATCTCTGTATAATTCGTCCACATGATTTTAGGTCTCCCTGTGGGTTTAAATGGAAGGAGTTTCTAGGTATACTATCCTCAGGTTGCCTCAATGTGTATCCTAGCAGGCGCTAGTGTATTTTCCTCACAATTTGATTCTCTCAAATTTAGTTTTCTATCTAAGTTCTGCATTAGTCATATCTGTCATATTATTTTAGTCCTTTTATTCAACCGCAGTAACCAACAAAATCTACGACATAGAGGTGTGAAAGTTTTCACATATACTTCATTCTATCATAGCCCATGGACTAGAAAGTTGCCAAGCATCACTTCTGCTGAAGGTGTACTGTGTCAAGGACAATTTTAAAACATGGCAGTTTTAAAACATGGAACAAGATGACATTGCACAGTCTACAGGAACATAGTATAGAAACTACAACTATTGCTACATATCGATTACGTGAGTGCATAAGATGTGCATTAAACTACAGTGGAGTTGTACTTTGATAACAGTGGCAACAGATGTTTATAACTTTTGTGCTTACTTCTACTCACACAACAGCTTTGGCTCTATACAATAACAACATTTCTATTGCCATCAGATGCTTTTTGGCTTTTGTGCTTATTGCCAAGGTCTTCTAAGCACACAACTCACACCAAGAGAAACATGTAAACAGCTTTCATATACAGTGCCTGTGAAGAATACTTGATATGAAGTGGCAAGAACAGATTACATATAACAAAGTATTGAAAAGATCGGGCTGTGTGGCGGTTTGTTCCATACTCAGTCTTCGTAGACTTAGATGGATAGGACACATTGGGGGAATGACAATGGTAGAATACCAAAGAACATATTTTTGGTAAATTAGAGATGGGTAAAATATCTTGGGGGTCTTCCTCTACTACGGTACAAAGATGTGTGTTAAGCGGGACATGACTGATACAGGCATTGATAGTGCACCTTGAAAGCAAGCCACTGTTGACCACGTTGCATGGAGGAAAAAGATCAGAAATGGATTAGGTTGTAGTTACTATACCTCCTTTGAAGCACAATGTAACAAACTATTGTCTGTCAAGATGGCAATGTGCCAGTCTAAACACACAACAGCTTGGGCTCTGTAGAGAAAATTTCTTCTGCCATCAGATGTTTATCAATTTTTCTGCTTAATGTACACGTCTCACAAGCAGAGAAAGTATGTGCTCAATTTAGAACTTTAGCACTCTATTTCTCACTGCAACTCTCAGTATCCAGATTAAGCTCCAACAGTGTAGTCATACAACAAAATCAACTGAGAGGCTCAACACTTGCTGTAAAAATTTCAGGAACAAGAAAGCGGGAAAAGACCAAAACTGGCCTGCATAGGTGACCTCGGCAAAGGCTTAAACGAGTCCAGTGAGCTTCTAGATTTTTCTTCTTCTGCCTTTTATCTAGCCAATGCTGCAGTGAATCTCAACAAATTCATGCCAAGAACCCCATATCTTTTACCATCTCCTGCAGCTCCCGCCATGTCCTCACCTTATTATTCATCTCTGTCTCCAATTCTCTTCTCTGTGTGTTTTAGGTCTCCTTCTCTTTAGTTTCCTTTTGGTTCCAGAGGAAGGACGTTCTGGACATACTATTAATGGGTTTTCTCAATGTGATTTCTATCCATGTCTTTTCCTCACCTTTTGATTCAATGGGATCTGTTTAGTTCGTTCCTTGAGAGACCGGTCATACCATAGAAGTCCTATTCTGCAAAGTCCCCAATTAATGAATTTTTGTAGTTTGTATTAGCAATTGTTTTAGTCTATCTCCATGTTTCTGATCCACGCAACAGTACTGATTTGACCAAAACAAAAAACCCACCCACACCATCCCCCAATGTGTTTGAAACAAGAAGAGCCAAAAAAAATCTCACCTGTACTGTGTAGTCCTGTCTTGCACATATCCTTGTTCTAAGTTGTGTGAATCTGTTGTTGTTACATCAATGATGTTTCTGCAAGCGGAACAGATATTTCTTTGACAAGAGGAACAGGTATTTCTTTGACAAGATTCAGTAGCGCAGCACTTCATATGTTGATAGATTTCATAATACCTGATCAACCCACCAACACCCTGCACTGACCACTTCATCAGTGTAACATATCTCGCACGGACTAATTACAACATTCTCAACATTTCTACCACACGTAAGTGTTTTAGCAGTTTTATTCATTAAGTCTTCTAATAACGCTGGCCCTGTGACAAAGGGGTTATGGATGCAATTCACAATCGCGTATGTCAAACACAACAGCAAGCAATTTTACAGTAGACGGCCGTGCATTGGTTTTCATACAATGATGTACCCGGGAAGCTTAATCAATCAATCATGTGCCATGCCGGAAAGCGTGTGCGGTCATGACTCACCATTTCACTCGATCACCAGAGGGGAAGCTTAACCTGGTTAACAAATGCCCGTAGAAGTCGGATGTGTCAGCCTAAAGGCACAGTATTGCAGCTCTGCTGTAAACAGGCACAACACAATTTAAAAAAACGAAAAAAAAAAACTCTGATGAACGCAGAAAAAGAAGATACAATGATATGGGTGCCAGTTGTTCAGAAAGCAATGCCAAACCTACTGAATGTAAACTTGCCAGGAAATCACAAACAGCCCAAAAATGCTGGGTTTGACTGTGATGTCCTGTAAAGGATATGCAACTAACTAAACTTCTAAAAACAGATTTTAAGTCTACAGTTGACACGGAAGTGAATAAGTTAACTGTATGCTAACTCCAGGGAGCAAACACAGGTATGATCAGATACCCCTCTATTCATTATTAATAGTATTAACAAAGAAGCATAAACTGATTTGCCTTATGTAGGTCAGCATGGCCGATGGATAAGAACATGTGTTCTTAAACATCCGGGCGCTGATGGGGGTTCAACCCCTACACCGGACAGTTGGACTAAAATGTTGACCTATCATCCTTGACTTGGGGACGTAAATCACAAGTACCTCTGAAGTCGGAGTGGGTCTGTCAGATGGTGAAGGATACTTAATTTTTTTTGTGCGCATATCCCTAACAGGACGTTGCAGTCAACATCAGCATTTTTCAGCTGCTGCTGATGTACTAGGCAAGATTACGCTCAGTAGTTTGCCATTGCTTTCTGAGCGACCGGCTCACATACGCCGTAAGCTACCAACGCGACGAGAACCGCTACCGATTCTCACGCAGGTTATGTTACTCACGAGAATATACGGGATTACGGAGAAAGACATTAACTCCTAAGCCAAGGAGACCGGCGGGCACTTAACAGGGAAAGCTAATCCACAAGCAAAATTCAGTCCAGCACTACTAGAAGCAGTGTGCATGGCCTATGCTTGAGTTCAATGCATGCGAGCGAGCGCACAAAACAAAAACAAAAAATTGTTTACCCTGTAAAATAACATTAAAATATGTTGCTACTGAACCCCACTGAATTGAATTGTGAACTCATGTAAGACATACTGAATGGAGATGGCACTGATTTAGTTCTATCCCAGCAGGCTGACCTCGCAGCTGGGGTTTCCAAGCCATCAGCATTCTGCCCAACTTGGTCTATCAGCCCAAGGGCTATGGGTTCGAATCTGCATTGTGGCAGATTTGTAAAATCTCCCAGCCCAAGCCAGGTAATAGTTTGGGAAATAAAGGCGACCAACATGATATTGATCACATGACCCATTGAGTGCCAAATGGTTTATAAAAACATGGATCTAGCACCACATGCATCTTTAGGTGGGTAGAAGGGTCCTTTTACTATTTTATGCTACCGGACATGGGCACATTTGCACCTCCACATTTCATTCAATTCAGGTAATTACATGCACATACACAAAATAAGCTAACTGTATTAAAAGCAAAAAATACACATGTAGACAGATCATATTTTCGATGTCTTACATTGCTGTTTGTCTTAAAATTCGACTAATTTCTGACTGCTCGTCCTCTCTCTGGCTCTCTTGTGAGTAGATAATTCCTGACTGGCCTCTGTAACACAAAAAATGATTATATCATACTTGAGGACAAAGGTTTATGCTCACAATCTTCTCAATTAAATTCATGTTGTTCATGTACGATGTTAAGTCAGTAAGTTAAAATTATATGAGACAGTTCAGAAATTGTTGTTGGTAGTTTATAAAGGTGTCACTATGTGACATATCCATCTAACTTGATGTCTGTGTGTGGCAGACAACAATTGCTACTTGCATACAAAGTTTCACATGCATGTGGCATTGAAATTGTCAGCCATACTAGATGATTTTACCACTGAAGAACAGTACGCTGTGTGGATTTTCTAGTGCCAGAGGACTTACAGTGAAAAGGATATTCATAAGAAAATGTTGCCTTGTCTATGGTTACAAGGGTTTGTCGTGAAAAGCAGTACACAACTTGGTAGATAAGTTCTCTTAAGGATGTTAACAAACTGATGAAGACAGACCTGGTTGTCCTGTACGGATTACGACTGAATCAATTGTAAGGTCAAGGTAATTATTCAAGCTGACAGGCAGGTCGTGCCCAGAGTTGATCCAGAAAACCAAATTCGAGATCTGTGAAGAGTCATGAACACCTACGCCAGCTGGCGTAGAATAGTTAACCAACACAAAACTGGTGTCATCTGCTGCTACAAGTTGAGGTTGAGGGAGATAATGAGGAGGAGTTTGAGCACTTATGGACTGAATGGTACAATGCGCAGTGAGGATAATCTGTCGACTAACTAACTTACTAAACAATCATCAGCTTCTGGCCATCATCTCTACCATGCAAATTTCATTATCTTTCCAGATCACTGTGCATGCTGTCTAAAATATGTCTCTTTGATCTTTTCCAATGAATCTTACCAGTTATTACCACACAATCTAGTGTTTTCTTCTTATAACATGGCCAAGGTGTTTTTACTGCTTCCTTCCGATATTCATGAATTTCATTTGTGGCTTGGCCTCTTTCAGAATATTTTGAATACTCAATTTTGCAGCTCATAAAATTCTTCAGTTCTTCTGTTATTATCACTCAATTAGACTGGGATTTCTGATCCGTTGACAAAGTTTGTTGTCTGTTTCAGAATTCAGTTCAACAGTAGTTTCCCTTCGAAGTTGGTCACCATACAGGGGACAGACATGTGATATCTGCTAGGTGGCAAATGACACTGGCTGGTGGTATTTGATGATTAAATAGCATTTCATTTTTGGGTGTTTAGTTTAAAGGAAAAGTATGGTCCCTGCTGGGCAGGGGTAATAATCATCATGTGTGTTATATTTGGGCAGTCTTTCTTCCATCTTGTTTTCTACTGCTCACTGTTATTGACATTAAAGTCAAGTACAGTGAATGTAAAGACCCCTCCACCCCCTCCCCCACAGGTATACATCGTGTTTCCCAGAAATTAAGACCTACCCCTAAAATAATCCCTAGCACGATTTCTCAGGATGCTTTTAATATAAGACCTACCCCTAAAATAAGCTCTAGTTAAGATCATCAGCTAGTTAGTTAGTTAGTCGACAGATCATCCTCATTGCACATCGAACCATTCAGTCCATAAGTGCTCGGATCCCATCCTCAGCAAATCCCGCAGTGTATAGCGGCTAACGACACCAGTTCTGTGTTGGTTTATCAATCTTCTTTGGCTTCCTGCGTAATGTTCTTGTTTGGCCACCCCTCTTTTGATTTGCTGTTCTCACAGTCTGACCATGGTTGTAGATTTGCAGTCATCACTTGGTTCTCGCACAAGTCTTACTTCTCGTAGAGCATTCAGAATGTCAGCCTGGTCCATGGCGCGACAGCCCTCCGCCTTAGCCTTACCTGCCCGCTCATTTCCTTGTACTCCTGCATGCCCCGGCACGAAGATGAAGCTAATCTTTGTCAGCCGAGACTGCTCCAGAAACAGCAACCACTCTCTTCGGATCCACCCCATCTCTATCCTCTTGAGCATGCTCATTGAGTAGCTAAGAAAACATGCCTTATTGAATGTCTGTGTCTCGAGCCATGTTATTGCTTTACTTACTGCCATGGCTTCCATAGTCCGGCTACTTGTGGTCTCAACAAAAGCACCAGAGTCCTCCTTCACAATTCTCCCTCTGTACTGCGCCGTGAAGGCCCATGAGCTTCTCACATGTCGGACGACCGACCCATCTGTGTAGATGACAGCATCACCGTCTAACAAATTCTCAAAAATAAACGCTTGCACTTCCGCCTCCACAGCAGCCGGATTTTCTTGTTTGCATTTTTTGTCTAGTTGGATGCAAACTGAAAAGGATGTACAGAAATCTGTTGGCACTTGTACCCACTCCTCGCCAGGTTCTAAGTCCTCCAGTGAACCTCCTTTGTTATCACCTGGTCTATGTGCTCATTATAAGCTCATCAGCTAGAATGAAGTTATTAAACGTGCACTTGCATTCAAGTACTTTGTTGATGACATCGACTTCTCTAAACACCAACTCTCCAACATGATTGCCATGCATGGAACTGCAGTGTTTATGAGCTCAGGATCTCAAACGACAATTGATCAGACAGAATTCGGGGTTTGGAGAGTTATGACGATGTTCCAGAAGAAGATATGACGCTATTTGAATAAATGTAGAATTTTGTACGTGAATAAATGTAAATCTTTGAATCTAAAAAAAAACAAACAAATCCCCTGAAAATAAGCCCTAGTGCATTTTTAAAGCTAAAATTAATATAAGACCCGGTCTTATTTTCAGATAAACATAGATAACGCTGAGGTATATGGTGTTGGATGATGAGTGATGTTGTAGATGGCTCTTATGTGAGCTTTCAGAGTGAATATCCAGGGAGTAGAAAAGAAAACAACATAATGGGGACAATACTAAATTATTATCAATGGCTGATAGTAATATTTCTGACTTCTAAGCATTTCTGTCTTACCCATCACCGTGATTAGAATGATCTTGCCGTAAAATTGGTGTTCTCTCATTGGGAGCCTGCAAATAATAAATATTTATAACAATATTTATATCTAATAAATGTCCATTTTGCATATAAATTTACATATCAGAGCACTTATAGCAAAAACCATTTCTGAAAGATAAGCCCTATTAACAGTTTTTAAAGCATATTGAGGATATTAAGCCCATATTTTTAATGTAGAGTCAGGTCTTAGTCAGATATGACTGAGCTACCGTACAACAGTAGATGGTACTACCTGCTTTCTGTCAGCGGCGAATGTTGGGCGGCGCTTACCAAACCCGACACCCCACATTGTGCCAAAGGCTTTGAGCGGAAGAGCACAATTTGGAGGGTACAAGCCTTATCCTGGTGCGAGGAAATGCAACCCAAAGACAAAATGTCATGGCAGGGCAGACCAGGCCCTAAGCCTTGGTTGGCAGCTGGTCTAGGATCAAAGCTCCGACAGGTGGACAGCTAGAGTATTGCTTTGCTGATCTGGCAGCTTCTGCAGCTTGTCTTGTTCTAGATGTATAGGTGTTACTTTTCCTCTGGAGTGAACTAGGCAGGCCGAGAGAGGGATCATGCTGCATGGGCAAAACATGGTCTCTATATTTTAGCCCAGGCTTTGTGCTATGGAGAGGCAATAACTCCACCCCTGGTCTTAACTGGTCTTGGAATCAAAGCGAGAGGTAACTGTTACGGGTTATAAGTCCTTGTCAATTGGCGTAGACACGGGGCGCCACGCGTTGCCTCTGATGGTGGGAGTCACCTACAGGTGTCACTGATCAGCTACCGCCCGCCTCAAGCTGGGCATCCCCCAGCCAATTGAGTGCTGATCCGCCACAGCCTGTCTGCTTCAATGGGTGCTTGGGGCTAGAACACAATCTGAATTGCAGGCTGTAAAACCAATGCACCAGGTACTAATAAAAAAAACATAGAAACCTCAAGCTACGGCTTGCAACCTGAAACGTAAGAACCATGTGTCCAGGATTTTCCACTGACTTGACAAATATTAACGATGTGAGAAAAACGGCTGTGATGAATGCCAAACTCAATCGTTATAACATTGATATTGCTGGCCTGCAGGAGACTCGCCTCGCTGAGGAAGGGTCACTCAGGGAAAACAATTACACCTTTTTTTGGAAGGGTAGAGGGCAGGCAGAAAAAAGGCAACATGGTGTGGGCTTTGCAGTGAAGAATTTGCTAGTGGGAATGATTGATATCCCAGCTGGAGGTAATGAAAGACTATTATCCCTGCGCTTGGCAACCTCTTGTGGTTTTGCCACCATTATCACTGCATATGCACCGACACACCCTTCCTCTGATGATGTGAAGGATTCGTTCTATGAGGAGCTAGACTCTGTGATCAAGGCAGTTCCAAAATCTGACTACATTTATATGCTCGGTGATTTCAATGCTCGTGTGGGCAAGGACTCGAGTTCATGGCCAGTGTGCATTGGAAAATACAACATCGGTCGCATGAATGAAAATGGGCAAAGGCTGCTGGAGCAGAAATGACCTATGTATAACAAACTCCTTTTTTAAAACTAAAGAGCTGCATAAGGTCACATAGAAACATCCAAGATCCGGCCATTGGCACCAGCTGGACTTCATTATCACACGGAGACAACATCTGAACCATACATCATTAACTCAAAGTATAGGTTGTTGCAAGGGTTAGTCAGACCAAAGAGAATTTATACAGCTAAAAGAAATCTAGCCCCAGGATTAATATTATTAACACTCACGATCCTTGAAAGTGTTTTGAGTTTCAACAGCAACTTGAAGACGCTTTCACTGATACATCAGACAATTGTACAGTAAGTGAAATGTCGAGTAAACTTAAGGAAACTATTTATAAAACAGTGGTAGGAGTTTACGGTACTGTGGATCATAAGAGGCAGGACTGGTTTGCGGCAAACAGCCAGATACTGCAGTCCTTGATTGATAAAAAGAAGATAGCTTTCTTAAGAAACAAGGAAAGAACAACGTGTAACACTCTTGAGTGAGCTGAAGCAAGCTAGGAAGGATGTGCAAAAGGCTGCCAGGCAGTGTGTGAATGATTATTGGATCAAGTTATGTGAGTCCATTCAAATCGCAAGTGATAAGGGAAACATCAGAAGCATGTATGAAGGGATAAAGAAAGCCTGTGGTCCAATGATCAAAAGAAGTGCACCACTGAAAACCTTGACTGGAGAAATCATCACTGATAAGAAGCAGCAGATGGATAGATGGGTAGAGCACTATTTAGAGCTTTACTCAAGTGAGACCAAGCTAGCGGATGATGCCCTCAATGCCATAGAGGCCCTGCCAACTCTTGACCACCTGGACACACTTCCCACCATAACAGAAGTTAAGTGTGCTATAAATGAACTTGCATCTGGCAAGGCTCCAGGTAAGGATGGGATTCCAATAGAGGTAATCAGGGGTGGGCAAGACACACTCACTCTACAGATCCACCAGCTAATAGAGCTATGCTGGCGAGAAGGACAAGTCCCACAGAATTTCAAAGATTCAAGCATCATAACACTGTACAAGAACAAGGGCGACCAGAGTGACTGTAACAACTATAGGGGTATCTCACTTCTGTGTATTGTTGGGAAAGTATTTGCCAGAATTGCTCTGCGCAGACTTCAAGCCCTGGGAGATCAAGTCTACCCTGAATCACAGTGCAGCTTCCAACAGAACCGGTCTACCATGGATATGATATTCTCATTACAAAAATGCAAGAAAAATGCCGGGAACAAAATCAACCACTGTTTACTGCCTTTATCGACCTCACAAAGGCATTTGATTTGGTCAGTCGTGAGGGTCTGTTCAAAGCACTAAAGAAGACTGGCTGCCCACCAACCTTTCTGTCCATTGTGGAATCGTTCCACACAGGCATGAAGGGTATAATCAAGTTTGATGGTGCAACTTCAGAAGAGTTTGAAATCAAGAGTGGAGTTAAGCAAGGTTGTGTACTATCCCCCACCCTCTTTGGGATATACATTTCACTTCTACTAAAATATGCTTTTCGTGATCAGGATGCCAGTATATACATTCACTCATGCTCAGATGGTGGCCTCTATAATGCTCAGAGATTGAAGGCCAAGACCAAAATTAGGAGGATACTAAGGATACTAGAGTTGCTTTTTGCGGATGATGCTGCAATTACGACCCACTCTGAGGAAGAATTACAACATCTACTATCTGCATTCTCCAATGCCTGTTCTGAATTTGGTTTAACAATTAACACAAAGAAGACACAGATTATGAGGTACCATCAATCTTTATTGATGACACCGAACTGGAGATAGTAGACCACTTTACATATCTAGGCTCAGAGGTAAATAGAAAATTATCCCTAGATCAGGAAATCAACATCAGAATTGGTAAGGCAGCAACAACAATGAATATGTTAGCAAAAAGAGTCTGGGAGAACAGGAAGTTTACTGCCAAAACAAAAGTCCTCGTCTACCAAGCCTGTGTCCTTAGTACTCTTCTTTATGGCAGTGAAACCTGGACAACTTACTCACACCAAGAGAAATGTTTAAACAGCTTTCATATGTCTGCGAAGAATACTTGGTATTAAGTGGCAAGACAAAATCACAAATACTGAAGTATTGGAAAGATCAGGTTGTGTGACGGTGTGTTCCATGCTCAGTCTTCATAGACTTAGATGGATAGGACATGTTAGGAGGATGGATGATGGTAGAATACCAAAGGACATCTTTTTTGGTGAATTACAGATGGGTAAGAGATCTCAGGGTCGGTCTCTACTAAGATACAAAGATGTGTTTAATCGGGACATGATTGATACAGGCATTGATAATGCACATTGGGAGCAAGTCGCCGCTGAACGTGTTGCATGGAGGGCAAATATCAGAAATGGAATAAAGACAAAGGAGAAAATGATTGCAGATAAAGCACACACAGAGCGTGAGAGACGTAAGATGGTGCATGATGGTGGAAATGACCATGTTTTCACATGCATCCACTGCGGACAAACATTTGCAGCGCGAATTGGCCTTATCAGCCACACTCGCCACCGCCATGGGTCATAGTTATTAAGCCTTTTGGAAGCACAATGTACTAAACTATCGTCTGTCAAGACGGAAAGGTGCCAATGTAAAAAAATTAGTCGAATTTTAAGACAAACAGCAATGTAAGACATTGAAAATATGATCTGTCTACATGTGTATTTTTTGCTTTTAATACAGTTAGCTTATTTTGTGTGTGTGCATGTAATTACCTGAATTAAATGAAATGTGGAGGTGCAAATGTGCCTATGTCCAGCAGCATAAAATAGTAAAAGGCCCCTTCTACCTTCTGTGGTATGTGGTGCTAGATCCATGTTTTTATAAACCATTTGGCACTCAATGGGTCATGTGATCAATAGCATGCCGGCCGCCTCTATTTCCCAAAATATTACCTGGCTTAGGCTGGGAGATTTTACAAATCTGCCACAATGCAGATTCGAACCCATAGCCCTCGGGCTGATAGACCAAGTTGGGCAGAATGCTGGTGGCTTGGAAACCCCAGCTGCGAGGTCAGCCTGCTGGGATAGAACTAAATCAGTGCCATCTCCATTCAGTATGTCTTACATGAGTTCACAATTCAATTCAGTGGGGTTCAGTAGCAACATATTTTAATGTTATTTTACAGGGTAAACAATTTTTTGTTTTTGTTTTGTGCGCTCGCTCGCATGCATTGAACTCAAGCATAGGCTATGCACACTGCTTCTAGTAGTGCTGGACTGAATTTTGTGTGTGTATTAGCTTTCCCTATTGAGTGCCCGCTGGTCAACTTGGCCTAAGAGTTAATGCCTTTCTCCGTAATCCCGTATATTCTCGTGAGTAACATAACCTGCGCAAGAATCGGTAGCGGTTCTCGTCGTGTTGGCAGCTTAGGGGTATGTGAGCCGGTTGCTCAGAAAGCAATGGCAAACTACTGAGCGTAATCTTGCCTAGTACATCAGCAGCAGCTGAAAAGTGCTGATGTTGACTGCAACGTCCTGTAAGGGATATGCACACGCAAAAAATTAAGTGTCCTTCGCCATCTCACAGACCCACTCCGACTTCAGAGATACTTGTGATTTACGTCCCCAAGTCAAGGATGATAGGTCAAATGAAAAAAAGTAATAGAACACACCAAGGGATGGTTGGGATTCATAGCAAAAAACCCATTTGGAACTTCTTCGAGTTTAAAAGCCAAGAACCAACACCACAGCACTTAGAACATTTCCCATCATACTGTGTCCCCATGTGCAACATTTAATTTGTGTTAAATAGAATGTCTATAATTTTGTCTCTTGTATAAATTTCACTGTTTTTTAAAATTTATTATTATTTTGAATCTTTGCTTAGTTTTGGCTAATTACTATATTCTCATGTCCCCTAACTCCACAAGACATCTGAAAAGGACTTCCAGTATTTGTGGTTGGGCCCTTTATAGGCAGAGGGCATCACAGGGCAAGCATCATACTGTTTTGCAGATATAGGCATGTTTCCGGATCTGTGGTGAAGGGTGTTACAGATGCAGTTTGTAAACCAGCATACCGTGTTCGAAACAGCTGCGGGCGATTTGGCAGCAGATTGCTTGTGTTGATTTTTTATAAAATGGTATGGGTGCCGGTCTTTCAGAAAGCAATGGCAAACTACTGAATGTAAACTTGCCCAGGAAACATGAACAGCCAAAAAATGCTGGAGTTGCTGCTAAATCCTGTAAAGGATATGCAACTAACTATTATGCCTGGCATCCTGATTGTTGTGATGCATCTCCTAGCTGACTGCCTGTCTTCAGCATCGTTTAAAAAAACAAAAACAATAAATGGTTGAGTTCACCATAGGAACTTGTCTGTGTAATAATTAAAGACAGCGATACCAAGATGAAGCAAGTAAACAATCAGTTTTGGAAGACATAGTTCTTTATTTTCATGAACAATTTGTATTTGTAGATATTTTTATCATGTTTTACAAATTGGGTATTTACTAATGAGATCACCACAGTGTGCATTACAATATACCACAAACATATTGATTTGAGTTTAAAAAAAAAACCAACATCACAGCACTCAGAACATTCCCATAGTGCTTTGTCCTCATCTGCAACAGCCAGCGACAAGTCCCAATAATAATGGTGCCAGTAGCAGTCTGATTATGTGTATCTAGCCCTCGCTAAGATATTTGAGTGTCGGCCAGACCCCCTGGACACTCCTTGCAGCACCACTCTCTCCAAGTTGTGATACCACAAACACATTTGTTTGATGATAGTAATATAGCCTAGTCCTGGAGTGGGTAATAACAGGTTTATTCTATTTTTGTCTATTTTAGTCTACAGCAACTCGATTCGAAAACAGAAACCACGTTTGCGCAGAAGGATCCATTGGGTCTCCAAAATGACTATGAAAATACCCTGCATGCTTCCAACATAATTCATTCATTCAAATGTCACATGACAATAACAAATGCCATCTTAGTTTCTGCAGAATATGTCTGTTTAATATTCTGTGCATAACGATTGGTTGAAATTATCGTGACTTTAAAATAAATTAAATTATTTGCCATACTGTAAGTAATTAATTTTTTTCTGGCACTGTTTATAGAAAGTCATTAATTTTAAATGGATTTTCTAATTCTGTATCCATTTCTACATATATTTGGAAAGTTTCATCACTGAACTTGCTCGAATTGTGGTAGAAAAAAAAACATTTCTGCGGACATGTTGTTTTGTCTTTGTGAATGGAAATCCAAAATGGTGACAGTGTGGATATCGATCGGACTAGGCTGCGTATACTTTGTATGCTCAAAACATGCAATTAGAACAACTAAAAATAAAGAGAATACAAGTATAAAGATTATTAATAATTTATTTGTATACTTTTACTATTTTTTTTACCATTTAACATGACAGAACATATTTTTGAAGTCAGTTTTCATATCCGTCTATGGCCCGTTTGAGACAATCTCGCACAGACCTGCAGTGAGAGTACAATTTATTATTTTAGAATTAACTGTAAATCAGAAAATACTGTTAGATGAGTATTTTCTTTTAATCTGCAGCATTTGTCTTGTATTTTTGCATCTCTGATTATTATTCATCAATGGTTGTGTCTGTTGGAGACATTTTGCTGGCGACACACTGATTGGGGCACAAAGGAAAGGTGCACAGAGAGCAAAACCCTGAGAAACTTTTTGTTCAAGATCCCGACACTCAAATGTGAATATCTCTGCTTCTAACTGACATACAAGCATCATTGTGGTACTGTTTGATTCAGGATGTCAAGGCCTATCTTAGTATCTACATGTGGTGGTCTCATAAGTAAATTTGAAAAAAAAATAATGATCAGTATATCTATAATGAAATCAAACCACAAACTCAAACACATTTGTTTAACTACCCACTTCAGGACTTTAAAAAAAAGTTGCACATCCTTATATCCTTTACAGGACGTTTGCAGTCAACACCAGCATTTGTATCTGTTGTTTATGTCTTGGCAAGTTTTACTAGATATGTCAGAATTATCTAACTTTCTGGGTTGGGTCTTGGGACTCGATCTTGATTTCGCATGCAATTAGTTGCGTGCAACAATCACTTCCGGTTGTTACCATATCTTCTAAGAATTTAATTCTTCGAAAGCAGCGTGGTACGACGAAAGGGGAATCTACTCTGATCTCTGTAGTGTTGGATCTTCTGTTATACGCCAAAGGTTTTAGGCCGACAAAGTGTTTTTTCTGGATTTTTTTTTAGTCTGTTCACGAATAGTAAGCTAATCTGTTTTATAACTCCTGAAAATAAACAAAAGACTTAACTTTTTACTGCAATTATGAATCCCTCGTCCAATTTTACATAAATGTGAAGAGTTTCAACACAGCTGGTGTTTGCTGGAGTTCAGGAAAAAATATTTCCTGACATGGCCGAAATAATACAAAATTCAAGATGGCGGCGCCCATACAATACAATAGTACTAAACTTTAGCGGACTTATATTTATTTATAATTAGAACTGGTAATTTAACTACTAAAATTAAACAGAATATAAGTGTCATTTGTAGCAGTAATGTATCTGTGTACTTGTATAATATTTCAGCATTTGACATGGCTGAAAATAATTTTGAAAGCCAGTTTTCAGACCCGTCTTTGCCCCGGGAAGGTTAACCCGGTCAACAAATGCCCGCAGAAGTCGGATGTGTCGGCCTAACGGCGCAAGAACGCAGCTCTGCTGTAAACAGGCACAACGCAATCACATCCGGAAAAAAAAAAACTCCGGATGAACGAAGAAGAAGAAGAAGACCCGTCTTTGTAAACCTGTAAGTGTAAGTAAGGAGTACTTAACTTATTTCTTAGAAGAGCACCAGTACTTAATTATTTAAATTTAAATAAAATACTGTGAAATAAGTTATGGTTTTTTTTTAAAGTTAGTATTTAATTATTAATTGCTCACTTCTAGATACAGAACAGTATAATTATTGAGCAGAAGTAGAAATCCATTATTAGCGATTATTTTATTTACTTATTTTTTTTTTTTAATTTAATATTTTAATAATTAATTAACTACACCAGTTACAAACTTATTTACTTACATTAATGCATGATATTTAATCAACAAAAGAAAACTGTCGCAATGCAATTGGTACATTAAGACATTATGAGTACATTTTCATGAATTGTTCTTTCACTATCGACGAACATTCACATGGCATTTAATTAATATAAATGGGCTACTGCCCTATGCGCTGCCTTGGGCTCAAGAGGAAAGACTAACTAATACATTGCAGGAAATGTTATCAACAATAGAAAGATAATACAGTGTATAGTGAACAGATCAAGGAAATGTAAGTACATTTTCATATATTTTTGAGGGTGGATCATTAATTGTTAATTAGATCATGGCACATCCTATCAAAAAATAAATAATACGCCAAGTTAGGCCTCGCCGCCCCGGACGCAATGATATATGGCACTACGTTGTCCGTTTAAAAATAAACAAGCCACAGTAATAGAAGGCAGAATTTCTCAGCTTCCAATTTTAGGGCGACGATAAAATCTTCCTTATCTCTTAGGTCATCATTGCACTTCCTGGTATTAAATTACGTCACCAAAAAATTCATAACTTCGCTTAGAATTAACGTAGACTCTTCATTGAGATACCGTTGGATTCGTCTTGTCAAGCTCTATCTAACTGGTGTGATTTCATAAGTAAAAACCCAATTTTTAAATATTGACCAAAATTGCTAGTTTACGTTCAGTAGTTTGTCGTTTGTGATTGTCATTGCTGCATTTGCACTTCAGGACTAGGCAATCACATTTTTTTGGGTCACGTTAGTTATGAGACGAAAGTATCCGGAGAAGCTTGTGGCAATCGGAAACAATACAAGTCTTAGACATAAAATGAGAAGCTGCGAAACGATCTAGCTGAACGGTAAAGGTAAAGAAGCAGCCCAATGGTCGAACATTAACACCACTGCGGCGAGGCCATTTTTCTGTGTAAAGAAACATGACCACTTGCGCCGCCCGGCACGACACATAATGATGATAATACCAAAAAAATTAGATTTTTTTATGCCGCAGCTATTAACAACGTTATTTGCTGATGCACTGCAACAGAACTGAACTAAAATATGAAACTTACATCGAGATCCTTATCCTCGTCCGTACTACAACAGCACCCCATTTGTTTATCGTCTGCAGTTAGTCATGTCCGTCCTCACGTGATGTGTGTATACATACACTGGATTTGATTGGCTGGTTGTGGGGAGGTCAAAATGTCGTTATTGTTTCCGGGTTACAATTCGTCTGACAGGAAGGGAAAGTAAAGTAAGTTAGTTTCAAATTGGGATCATAAGGGACTAGGAAACTTTAGGTCATGGTAGAGATAAGTAAACAAAATATAATGTATTAGAGCGCGCGATTTGGAAATTTAAAAAAAAAGAAGGCAGTCGATACAGTGATTGGATTCACTTCACCGCTCGTAAAATAATAATATTATAAATATAATCCAAACGTATAATCCAAACTCACAAACCGTACAACATCGACATTCATTATTAATTAATAAATAATAGTATACTATTGGCTATTTATTAACTATTATTTATTACTACTGAATCGGTACACTCTTAGTACTTAGTAAGAGTGAAGGAAGAGTAAAAAGTAAGAGTAAGAGTCTTACTTTTACTTCTTACTCTGACTGATATTGATAAGTGATGTGATATACTTCATATCTTCTTCTTCTTCAGCAGTCCGAGCCATTGAGGTTCTTTGCTGCAGATACAATCCGTCTCCATTCGTCTCTCTGGTGGACCTTCTCTTGCCAGTCGTTGATTCCAAGTGCTTGTAGGTCTGTATATGTATTATCTCTCCACCGCCTTCTTGGTCTACCTCGGGGTCTACGATCATTTATTTCCTGAGTGTAAGCGAGTTTTGTTTCCCTATTATCTTCCATTCTTTCTATATGCCCCAGCCATTGTAGTCTATTAGCCTTCATGATACCAGTGATTAGCGGGGACTTAAACAGATCATAAATGTCTTTGTTACTTCTTTTCCACTCTCCACTTTGTGTATCCCTAATGGGTCCAAAGATGCATCTTAAAATTTTGTTCTCAAAGGTTTGTAACAAGGCTTCTTCTCCTTTCGTTGTACTCCAGGTTTCAGAACCATACAGCACAACTGGTCTGATCAGTGTTTTGTATATTGTGATTTTGGTGTTACGAGATAGCGCCTTTGATTTTAGTAGATGTTGTAGTGCATAGTATATCTTATTTCCAGAGTTGATTCTAGTTTGTATTTCTTCCCTTATGATGTTGGAGCAGTTGAAGATTGTACCAAGGTATTTGTATGTCTCCGTTCTTTTAATGGTCATATTATCTATTTGTTGTAAAGCAGCAGAGAAGTGCGTGGGCATTTACAGCCCGTTCAGCGGGCCGAACCGTTCAAGAATCCAGTGGTGCCCACTCTATGACCACGAGCAGCATGACGATGGAGGTGATGGCAGTTACACAGGCTTTCATATGGCTGGAATCACAGCATTATACCAACGTGTGTGTACTAAGTGATTCAATGAGCATGATTCAGAAGGTCGAAGCTGGATCTGTACGTAGACAGTGGACTGAGTCGCTGCGGAAGTTTGTTGTCCGCAAAGTCACCTTCATCTTCGTCCCAGGACATGCGGGAGTCGAGGGAAATGAACGAGCTGATAAATTGGCTGGCTCTGCACCCCCTGTAGATGGCCAGCCCATGGATCGTGCCGATGTTATTAACGCCCTTAAAGATATGGCGAGAACAGAGGATTTTGACGCCAGTGATTCCACATCGCTTTCCAGGATGAAAGACCTGGGAGTAAGAATCGGCACAGCCAGACGCGAGAGGTACATCGGGAAAACAAAGCGCCTCGTCAACCAACACAGAACTGGCACTATTAGCCACCGGACGCTGATGCATATGCTGGGGGGAGGATCTGAGCACCTATGGACATGTCCGGAGTGCAACGAAGATACCCCAACTGATAACTAACTAACTAATTATCTATTTGTATGTGGCCAGAGTTTTTAGCCATTCCATCTCTTGAAATTACCATATATTCTGTCTTATCTTGGTTGATAGCCAGCCCCATCTGTTGGGCTTTTTCCTTTAAGTGAGTCAATATTTCCAATGTCTTTTGTTCACTTTGCCCTATAATATCTATATCATCTGCATAACCAAGCAGCTTGAATGTTCCTCCAATATCACATTCCTCTTTACCTTCCTTACAACTTTCTCTAGAGCCAGATTGAAGAGTAGCGGCGATAGTGCATCACCCTGTTTCAAGCCAGATGTTATTTGGAAGGGGTCTGATTTCCTGCCTTTATATGTTACTATATTATAAGTATCTTCCATGCATAGTCTGGTCATGTTGATTAACTTCCTTGGTATTCCAAATTCCTGCATAGCATTCCATAGACTATTCCTATGGACACTATCATAAGCCTTTTTAAAATCCACAAAAATGTTATGGAGATCTCTTTTATATTCCCAATTTTTCTCGGCTATTTGTCGTAAGATAAATATCTGATCTATTGTTGATCTTTTTTGTCTAAAACCCGCCTGGTAGTCACCTAATATGTCTTCTGAATATGGTTTTAGTCTATTTAGTAATACTGCGGATAGTATCTTATAGCTTGTGGACAGTAGTGATATTCCTCTATAGTTTCCACATTGGAACTTGTCTCTTTTCTTAAAGATAGGTATCAATAATGACTCTTTCCAGTCATGGGGTAATTCTTCTGTCCTCCAGATTTTTATTATTAGTTCGTATAGCTTTAGATGTAATGCATGGCCACCTGCCTTTATAAATTCAGCAGCAATTCCATCAGTCCCAGTTGCCTTATTGTTTTTAAGTCGTGTGATTACATATAGGATTTCTTCAAATGTAGGTTCTTCAATTTGTGGTTCGCATGTTAGAACCTCTTCCTGTGGGAAAATGTTACTTGGAGCTTCACAATTTAGTAATTCAACAAAATATTCTTTCCATGTGTTGCACATTTCCTCATTGGTATTTATCATATTCCCATTTTTGTCTTTTAAACCATATGTGTTTTGTTGGTGCCCTCGTTTCATTGACTTCAGTTCTTTAAAAAATTTTCTGGATTAATTTTTCTGGTGATTAGTTTCCATATCTTTGATTATATTACTCATATATTCTCGCTTCTGCTGTCGGACTATTTTTGTAGCCTCTTTACATTCATTTCTATAATGCTCTTCCTTTTGGATGTTGTTGATGTCATTTAACCATAAATGTCTAGCATTCTTTTTCCTAATGACTGCTTCTTCACATTTTTGATTGAACCATCTGTTCTTTCTATGCGAGGTTAACACACCGAGACATTCTTCTGCGGTAGATTGAATTGTATTCTTGATGTTCAACCAAGTTCGGTCAACGCTTTCCTCCAAAGGGTTTTGCAGAGTTTCAAGTTTACATTTTATTTCATCTGTAAATTTCTCTTTGACTGTAATTTCTTGTAGTTTTTCTCTGTTATATGTTGGGTGTAATCTTTGTAATTTAGTATAGAAAGCTCTCTTAAGTGTTATTTTAAATTTTGCTCCAACGAGGAAGTGGTCACTGTGGCACTCAGCTCCTCTATAACTTCTAACTTGCTGTATGTTTGATGCATTTCTGTTGTTAATTAAAATGTGATCTATTTGATTATAGGTTCTCTTGTCACATGATTTCCAAGTTTGTTTGTGTATATCCTTTCTTTGTAGTCTGGTACTGCTAATCTTCAGTCCTTTGGCTTCTGCCAGGTTGATGACTCTCCATCCATTATCATTTGAAGTTGTATGTAGGCTTTCCATACCGGCCACTTTTTTATTAGTTTTCTCTCTACCTATTTTTGCATTGAAGTCTCCCAGCACAATCAGGATGTCCTGTTTGGGGGTTTCTTCTATGACATCTTCCAGATCATTATAAAAGTCTTCTTTAATATCATCTTCTTTCTCTTCAGTAGGTGCATGTACATTAATCATCGTTATATTTTTCCATTTACCTTTTATTCGTAATTTACTAATCCTGTCATTAACAGCTTTGAAGTTTAAAACGTTCCCTCATAACTCTTTTTTGATGACAAATCCTGTTCCTAATTCATGTTTATTTTGGGTGTACTTCATATCTTATATATAAAAAAGGATGTGTGGGTGAGTATGTCCTTTATGCATTCGCGAACGGTCCATCCGATTGAGATGAAATTTTCTACACGTCTTCCTCTCATTCCCACACTGCCAACTATGATATTTTTTTAGTGTGAAATTGGCTGCTTACTTAATATTATTTAATTTTTCATTGTTCATTGTAATTTCTATATAGCAAGGGGACTTAACTCTGTAAAAGTTATTTCAAGGGGCATAACTTTTAATAACTTTTCTGTATACCTTATAGTCATAGTGTTGCATCGTTTTCAAAGATTTATAAACTCTTTGTGTATAGTTATTTACCGGCATATGAGTTATAATAAATAATGATACAATCTTTAAGGCATTTTCAAAGTTTTCATAAAAATAATGCATAATGCATAACATTGTAACTCATCTTTTTATGCTTAAAGATCTACAGTCATGTCGGTGATTAAGAACATAATAAATAAATAATAGTTACCTTATCTCTATCAAGTTTGAGGATTTTACATTTCTTTACACTGTCGCCAACTCTAAGAAGACATGGAACAACTTCACCCATTATTAAATCTACAGGCATATGCGTTATAATCCTCCTCCTCTCCCCTCCTCCTCCTCCTACCCTCTTCCTCTTCTCCTCCTCCCTCTCCCTCCTCTTCCTCCTCCATCCTCTTCCTCCTCCTTCCTCCTCCTCTCTTCTCCTCCCTCTTCCTCCTCCTCCTAATCCCTCCTCTTCCTTCCTCCTCCCTCCTCCTCCCCCTCCTTCCTCTTCCCTCCTTCTCCCTCCTCCCTCTTCCTCCCTCCTCCTCCCCCTCCCTTCTCCCTCCTCCTCCCTCTCCTCCTCTCTCCTCCTCCTTCCTCACTTTACCTCCTCCCTCTACCTCCTCCTTCTTCCTCCCTCCTCCTCCTTCCTCCACATCCCTCTTCCTCCTCCTCCCTCCTCATCATTCCTCCTCCTCCCTCCTCCTTCTCCCTCCACCTCCTCTCTCCTCCTGCATTCTCCTCCTCCCTCCTTCCTGCTCCTCCTTCTCCCTCCTCCCTCTTCTTCCTCCCTCTCCCTCCTCCTCCCTCTCCTCCTCCCCCTCCTCCTGCGTTCTCCTTCTCCCTCTTCCTCCTCCCTCCTCCTCCCTCTCCTCCTCCCTCCTACTCCTAATCCCTCCTCCTCCCTCCTATTCCTCCCTACTCCTCCTCCTCCCTCTCCTCCCTACTCCTCCTGTCTCCTCCTCCTCCCTCTCCTCCCTCCTTTTCCCTCCTCCACCTCCCTCTTCCTCCTCCCTCCTCCATTTACCCAAGACAGACAGATAGTCGGGAACGGGAGCTTATATGACTACTTATATGATTTAAATGAGATGCTCTCCACCATGGGCTGGGCCGGGTCAGACAGACAGACAGATAGATAGATAGACAGACAGACAGATAGATAGTCGGGAACGGGAACTTATATGACTACTTATATGAATTAAATGAGATGCTCCCCATCAGGGTCTGGGCGAAGCCGGGTCAGACAGACAGATAGACAGACAGACAGATAGATAGTCGGGAATGGGAACGGGAGCTTATATGACTACTTATATGAATTATATGAATTAAATGAGATGCTCCCCACCAGGGTCTGGGCGAAGCCGGGCCGGGTCAGCTAGTACTCTTATAAAATAAGTTATTTTATTTACAATGTCTACTATTTACAGTTTACAATTTTCACTTTGTTTTAAGGTTTGGTAAAATTACCATACATCGCTGTGTAATGGTCAGGACGTTAGCTGACAATGACTCACTGTCGCCTTGGGGAAAACTCAGATGGCAGCTCTCGGCATTCGATATGGGAATGAAACACTGGCCATATATTGAATATATAATATTCCTCTAACATTTTAAAACACAGCAGGACTCTGCTGTGGATATGAGAAGTGTTAGGAGTTAGGACCAGTATATTTTGTAGGCCTGTATCAATCAATCAATCATGTGCCATGCCGGAAAGCGTGGGCGGTCATGACTCGCCATTTCACTCGATCACCAGTGTCGGGGATCAGCTCAGTGTTCCTGTCTCGTCCATGCCATGTGGTCAAGCCATCCAGGTATTTTCCTCTCGGTCTTCCTCTTGGTCTGTTCCCCTCGATCTTGCCAGTTGTCATTAAGTTCTCCAGTCCATTTCTTCTCATAACATGTCCAAAAAATTTTGACTGTCTACGTCTAATTTCTCTAATCAGTTTACGATGTTCATTTGTCTCCTGTAGTACTTGGTCATTGGTTTTTCTGTCTGTCCATGGTATTCTTTGCATTTTCCTCAGAAACCACATTTCTGCAGCCATCAGATGCTTTTCAGCTTGACTGCTCATTGTCCAAGTTTCACATCCATACAAAAGAACAGGCTCTATGTATCCCCTCAACACTCTTTTTCTCATTTCAATTGACATCTTTTTATTGGTCAGAATGTTTTTCATCTTGCTAAAGGCTACTTTCGCCATGGCGATTCTTGTTCTAATCTCTTCGAGGCATCTCCCATCAGATGTTATAACTGTTCCAAGATAATTGTACCGATTCACTTGTTGAAGAATATTTCCATTTACTTGTATATTACATTGGCCTGTATGCATAGAGGAATATTGTATATTCAATATATGGCCAATGTTTCCCTCCCATAGCGAGCGCTGAGAGCTGCTATCTGAATTCTCCCCCATGCCATTGTCAGCTAACATCCTAACCATTACACAGCAAGGTATGGTAATTTTACCAAAACTTAATTCATCAACCAAATTTGTGTGAACAATAAGTGAACCATTGATTGTCTTCTGCTGTCCAGTTCTGCATATGACACCAACAACAGGTCGCCAGCATGCAAGGGCAATGATTGTATTTCTTTGTCAGCCTCTTCAAGCTTTATCAAGGGATTTTCTCCCATGACTTTCTTTACTGGATGTTAAATCCTCCGGACATTTCCTGGTACCTATTTTAGGCTGGGCCAACATGTGAGCCCAGATCCATTTACAAAATCTGCCTTTATGCAGGATTGAACCCATGCCCAGCAGGCGAGCATTCATCCACTATGCTACCTCTGCTAGATAATAATAATTAATATTAATCATCTTATCATCTCACCTCGTTCCTCTTATACCTTGCGGTGTTGAGGTAAAGCATAAACAGCTGGAGAGTGCCCATTTTTGAGCTTCATATATCAAGATTCCCATGTTATTCCCTCTGTCCATCATTTACATGGTTGGCCACTTCTTCTGATTCCAGTTGGTCTGTACATCATTGATTGTGGTATACTGTTAGTTGGTAGCCTAGTTATATGTCTGAACCATTTAACTTGCTTTCTATTAGTGTTTGTAATGTAATAATGATTTTTACACATTTGATAAACAGCTGTTTATTTGTCTATTTATTTATTTGATTATTGTTTTTTAAAAGTATGTCTGACGATAAAGTGGCAGGAGTGGAAGCTTCCGCCATCAGTGTTCTCAAGAGAGCTGTGGAGCTGGATAACAGTCGTAGATTTGACGAATCCTTAACATGCTACCAGGAGGGAGTTGGGTTGTTGATGCAAGTCTTAAAAAGTATGTTCTTTTTTTCTTAATAAGATTTGCTGTCTTTGAACTGAAGCATAGCCTAGTCCATACATGCGCTACTACCTTTAGTACACTAGACTGATATTTGCATGTGGATTAGCTTTCCCTGTTACCAAATGTTCCTCACGAGCAAGTGAACCCACTTCAACTTCTGAGGTACTTGTAATTTATGTCCCCTTGTCAAGGACCAGAAGTCAACATTTTAGTCTAACTGACCGGTATAGGGGTTGAACCCGCTACCTCAGTATTAGCACACCAGATGTTTAAGAACAAACACTGTTATCCATTTGGCCATGCAGACCTCCAAGTATGTTGTTATTTAAGGAAGCTGGTGTGGCATAGCAGTGTGACAGCGTCGCCATCCCACGATGGCCAACTGCCGTTGATGGATCATACAAACGACCAGAAATCGTATAATTACAGCCATTGTTGAGCCAAATCTTCACATTGTGTCAAAATATGCAGCTTCAAGAACTTTATAATTTCAAACACATTTACCAACAAACAGTCTCCAGCATTTTCTTGTTATGTCTTTGTTTATTTTGTCATCATAGGGTTGGTCATTCCGACTTGTCATAGTAGTACAAAAAAGCTCATTGAAGTAATGTTTACCAACATAAAATTTTAGCAGTTCTGTTTTCCATGTTTCGACACTCTTTGATTCTCTCGTTTTTCTCTATTAAATAACCATTTCTGAATCCATCTTTGTCTATGTTCTTGACTTGTCATTCTTATATTCTCTTAGAATTTCTACTGTTCAGATGGAACCTATATCTTCAAAGTCTTCAAACACGTTTTCTCGGTTCGATATACAGACCGCTTGTTCCTTCTTTGTTATTGTTGCTATCTTACGTCTTTTTCCCCCTAAAATGTCTCGTCATACCTGGATACTACCCTGCTTTCTTCTACATGTATCTTGTGCTTTTCAGTGCACTTTGATATAGCCCTACAGATTTATATCACATACTATATTTGATTTATCTATTTGCCATCTTAATTCTAAGTCCAAGCTCTACCATGTCATCCCATAACAGTCACTCTATATAACACCTATAACAGTCACTCTGATATAGCAGTTAGTGCACGTACTTGCCTAGACAGCAGTCTAGGTTCATTTCAGGGAAGATTATTTTTCCAACCATTATGGCTCTGAATGATGAAAACAATTACTAATAAATTATAAAAATGCATTAATTTGTAACTGTGCAGAATAGAGAGACTAAAATTGCATGATAGTATCACCACTTTAGAGCTCATGGAGGGAACTAAGTAAACATCAGTGAATCAGGTGGGAGGAAAAGACATATTTTGTATGACACACTGAGAAAACCCCAGAATAGCATAACTAGAAGGTCTTTTATCTGGACCCCTCAGGGCCACTGAATTAGAGGACAGCCTAAAAACACGCGGAGATGATAATTAGACACAGAAATTAATAATATAGGGAGGACATGGACGAAGCTTCATGAGATAGGACGGCTTAGCACGAGTTGGTTGAGTATCTATGCTCCAGTCTGGGATACACTGCAAACTGCTTAAGGCGATCTCAGATGTGGCAAATTTCTGTTGTGAAGGACAGTATTGTATTGTACGCTGTAAATGCATTACTACATGCTTGAACTCTTATAAGAGGAATTTCTGATAAGAAGAACTATTTCTAGGATCCCGGGTGAATTCGCCTTATCAGGTCTGCACTGTATATGGAGAAGGAGGAGATTATGCCGTAGGGTTGTCCCAGCCTCACAGAATTAGTACCAATTAATTTTCAGAAATTTCTGGGATTGTCTAGAAAAGAAAGGCGGAAATGATTGGAAATGGTCACCTCTTCATTATGCCATGGTCTATAACACATGTGTCAAACTCAAGGCCCGAGAGGTCTCAACCGACGTACAAATATATTCGGTCCAAGAGAACATTTTAGGCAAAAATATTTTTTTATGGTCACGGTATAAAGTGCAAATCAAATTCCCTAATTAGCAGCCTTCCGAATGTGTAATGCCTGGATATTACATCACCTTTTCCCGCTAAGGCTAACCTGATATCAGTCAAGTGTCTGTCAGTAGATGCACAATCTTTTAAAATCAAAGCTAGCCTTTAAAATGGCCAAGAGAAAAGTTGATTCTGAAAACAGAGCCTGTCAACGCCGCTGGGAGGCTGAATATATGTGTACTGATATTGATGGTAAACCTGTGTATCTAATTTGGGGAGATAATGTGGCTGTGATAAAAGAATATAACCTGAGACAGCACTACGAGACTAAACATCAAGACAAGTTAAACAGCCTGAATGCAGAGCAGAAGCTACAGAATGTAGAAGAATTGAAGAGGCATCTAACATCACAGTAGATGTTTTTCACCAAAGCAAAATCACAAATTGATGCTGCAGTCCAAGCAAGTTTTATTGTGTCAGAGGAGAGAGGAGATCGCAAAATCAGGCCGACCATTTGCAGAAGGAGAGTTTCTGAAGCATTGCATGTTGAAAGTGTGTGACGTCTTGTGTTCAGACAAAAAGCAGATGTTTGCAAAGGTAAGCCTTAGTAGAAATACGGTTGTTGGTCGGGTTTGTGAGATGGCCACTGATGTGAAAACACAACTGATTGAAAAAGGCAAAGACTTTATTGCATTCTCCCTTGCTGTCAATGAAAGTAATGACACGACTGACACTGCACAGCTCGCAATTTTCATCCGTTGCGTGGACTCCAGTTTGAATGTTACAGAAGAAATATTAGACATAAAATCCATGCATGGTACAAAGACAGGAAAAGACATGTTTGACAATTTATGTCAAAGTTTAACCAACATGAACCTGCCTTGGGACAAACTCGTTGGATTGAAAACAGATAGAGCACTGGCGATGTGTGGCAAAAAAAGTGGACTAGCTGAAAGGTTGTGGTTAAAGATGCAGGAGAACTGTACTGGTGAATTGATAGCATATCACTGCATCATACGGTTCCAAATTGCTGTATGTAGCCGGGGCGCAGTGTTGGGGTGAGCGCCCAACATTGCTTAAATACCCCAATGGCTCGTGAATACATAACCTCTGCAGCTAAAGTCCAACTCCTGGCCTTCACGTGGCGGAACTGTTTTAACTAACAGGAGAAGGGGCGACGGCGAGTATCTGGCGCCGGAAAATAACCAGTGTGCTCTAGATGTGTATACAAATACATGCATGTGCAGACACGTGTGTGCGTGTGTACACATCTAAACTCGAGTGAGACCACAGTCTGCTCTAGCAAAGGAAAGGTGCTGAAGACGGAGGCAACCAGCCAGGAGGCGCACCACAGAAATCAGGATGCCACGCAATTACGCAAAATGGAATATGTCGACTGCTGCTAAACGTTATGGTGCTCGCCCTGCTTTGGACCCCCAGGCAGGTGCAGTGCCGGGCCCTATGTCTCGAAAGGGTCCAACCCCAACTACTGGAGGTCCTTCTCAGATGTCCTGTGGAGCCAGGGGACATGAGAATAGAACAGCTGGCCATACTAAACTAAGACTTAAAATAATGCACTGGAATGCGGAGGGAGTCAGCAACAAAAAAGTAGAATTAGAAAACATCCTGGACAAAGAAAAAGTAAGCATATGTTGCTTGCAAGAAACTCACCTCAACGAAAATATAGCCTTCAAAATCAGAGGCTACCAGTGTTACCGATCTGACCGAAAGGACAGGCGAAAAGGTGGGATACTTATTCTTGTAAAAAATAACATCACTGCTTCCCAAATCGAAGTCTATATGGAAGGGGCTGAGTATCAGACACTTAAACTTAAAACAGGCTATACAGACCTACATCTGATCAATTACTACTGTCCAAGTGACCGTCCACAGGCACTGGACACACTACCATTAACAGAAAAAATGATTGTGTGCGGCGATTTCAACAGCCACTCGCAGAGTTGGGGCTATGATCACATGGACCAGAGAGGAGAGAGACTGGAAGACTGGCAGGATGAGAATAGATTCATCTTGGTTAACAAGCCGTCCGACCCACATACTTTCTACTCGAGATCATGGCACTCTACAACTACACCTGACCTGGCTTTTCATTCACCAGACCTGGAGTGGAACATTACACGAATTGTTGGGAAACAACTAGGTGGCAGTGACCATCGACCAGTCTTTCTAACTGTAGAAAATGAGCTTGTAAGTGAAAGCAGCACTCTCTCGAGGTGGAACTACAAGAAAGCAGACTGGGCAGTGTACAAGCATCGCACCAGCATACTGGTTAGAAACCTGAACACTGAGAAAGACATAAATAAAGTAGTTGAAGAGTTTGGGAAATGCATACTACAAGCAGCGCGAGAAACAGTACCAAGAGGAGCCCGTAAACAATATAAACCCTACTGGAGTAGTGAATTGGAACAGTTGCATAACGATGTGGAAGTGTGTAGAAAGCAAGCAGAGGCCACACCCAGCCAAGAGCACCACAATAAATTCCAGCATGCAAAAGCCAAATTTCAAAGGGCCAAGCTGCAGGCTAGACGGAAAAGCTGGCAGGAGAAAACAGAGTCTCTGAACTATGAAAGAGACACAAGGAAATTGTGGAAGCTAATAAAACAACTTAACGATGAGGGCACAGGGAGAAACTCAAAAATTGCACTACATAAAGATGGAAACATCTTAACAAGAAAGCAAGCAGCTGACCATTTTGCGGACTCATTCGCACAAGATAACAATATCAAAATCAGTCCAGAGAAACAACAAGAGATTCAAGAGAAACGGCAACATACAGGACAGAAGGAAATAGTACATGAGGTTCTGGAGGCACCCATCACAATCAGCGAACTGGAGCTAGCCATATCAAAACTGAAAATGAGAAAGTCACCAGGAGCTGATGGTATCTCCAATGAAATGATCAGGAACCTAGGAACAGAGGCCAAAGCAAAGCTGTTGCAGATCTTCAATAACAGTTGGACCTTAGGCAGTGTTCCACAAGCCTGGAGAGAAGCAATCATGATACCCCTCCTAAAATCAGGGAAAGATAGTTCCATTGCCTCTAGCTACAGACCAATAAGCCTCACCAGCTGTCTCTGCAAAACACTGGAGCGCATCATCAATCACAGACTGCAGTGGTACATTGAAAGTAAAAACATCCTTGTGCCACAGCAGGCTGGCTTTAGGGAGTGCTACTCTACGGAAGATCAGACAACCTACCTCTCTCAAGAAATTGAGGATGCATTCCAAGAGAAGAAGCTGGTGCTTGCGGCATGGATAGATTTGAAGAAAGCCTTTGACAAAGTCTGGAAAGAAGGTCTGATGAATAAACTGAGAAACTGCAAAGTCAATGGAAGAATGTACAAATGGGTGAAAGCATACTTGCACAACAGAAGAGCCCGAGTACAGATAGACGGACTAAAGAGCAAGAAAGTACTACTGCGTCACGGAGTTCCCCAGGGCGGAGTATTGTCCCCCACACTCTTTCTAATCTTCATCAATGATCTCGTTGCTAATCTACCGCATGGAATTAAAGCCGCAATGTATGCCGATGACCTGGTTCTATGGAGCACAAATGAACATGCATCAGTGGCCACCAGATTACTACAAAGAGCTGTAGATACATTTGTTGCATGGGCAAATAGATGGTGTGTCAGCATAAACACTGACAAGTGTAGCACCACCCTATTTACCCTCTCTCCAAAACAAAAGGCAGGGACCATCCAGATAAATGGAACACCCCTACGAGAAGATAAAGAACCAACATACCTTGGAGTAACATTTGATGGCAGGCTGACATGGAGAAAGCACATCAACAAAGCAGTAGCAAAAGCCAGAAGGAAAATAGCCATCCTGAGAAAGCTAAGTGGAACCACATGGGGAGCCAGTGGGAAAATACTTAGCAAAGTTTATCAACAGAGCATACGACCACACCTGGAATACGGGTCAACTGCATGGTGTTCGGCAGCAAAAACCACACTACAAGAGCTGGACAAAGTGCAAAATCAAGCACTTGAGTCACCACAGGAGGGATGAGATCAACCCCTATAGTGGAAATGGAGAAGATGGGGAGGACACAAGCACTGAGTGAGCGCAGAGATACGAAAACGCTAATACAAGCAGAAAAGTTCCTCAGCTTGCCAGGCCACCCTATGAAGAACAGATTTGAAAACCTAGCTATGGGGCGGTTGAAAAGAAGTAGTTTTATCCACCAGGCCAAACGACTCTGCAGAGAAACCACCGATCTGCCCACAGTTGGTATCCCCCTAACAACTATTCCAGAGCGAACCCCATGGAAAGATGAGCATAGACTATCATTACAAATCCAGACAAAAGTGAGAGGAATATTTGACAAGGAAGATCAGAACAGTGTGCAGCGCAGAACAGCCACTCTCAGCTTCCTTGATGAAGAATACCCACAGGACCTCTGGATCCGAGTCTACACAGATGGGTCAGCACAAAATGCTGTTCGAAATGGAGGAGCGGGAGTGTACATAGAATACCCAAATAATACCAGGGACACAGCTAGAGTACCGACAGGAAAGTACTGCCATAACTACGATGCTGAAATTGAGGCAATCAAGATAGCAACAGAGAAATTACTAAATACCAGCAATGGTACACAACCTGTGGTGCTATTGACAGATGCAAAATCAGTACTCGAGGCGCTCCTGTCTGGGAAATTGCCAGTACTAAGGACACTACTTTCTGAACTTAGCAGTCAGCATAAGGTCACCATACAGTGGATACCATCCCACTGTGGAGTACCTGGGAACGACAGAGCTGATCAATTGGCTAAGGAAGGAGCCAAAGAAGAACAGCCTGATGTGCCTGTAACATACTACCAAAAGAAAAGAATGATCAAATCAGTCAGAAAGCCACCAAAACCTGCTCAAGATGACTACCACGTTATGGATAGACCAGAACAAGTCATTATTCTGCGCCTCAGAACAGGCCACAATAGATTATGCAACCACATGTATACAAAATTCAAGATTGGTGAAACAGCCATGTGTACATGTGGATTGGCGTCGCAGACAGCAGAGCACATACTCCAAGACTGCCCAAAATATAACATATCTAGGCATACCTTCTGGCCTAGAGAGACGACAGTGGAAGATAAACTCTATGGACCGCTGTGTGAACTGAAAAAGACAGTTCAATTCATACAAGAGACAGCACTGCATAATTCATGCGAACGAAAGAAGAAGAAGAACTGCATCATACACCAAGGATCGCTGTGTGGTAAAGTCCTCAGCATGGAAGATGTAATGAGCATTGTAACACAAACCATCAACTTTATCAGATATCATATTAATGTTTAAAAAAAGGTTTAATTTTCGGCATATTGAACAACCTTACGTGTGATTTGAGTTTTGGCCCGCTGAACGATTAAGTTTGACACCCCTGGTCTATAAAATTTAAAAGCCTATCATTTCACACGTCAAAATGATTCCAAATTGCTGTTATGTATCCTGGGGCGCAGAGTTGGGGTGAGTTCCCAGCCTTGCAAATACCCCCCTGGCTTATGCATTCATCACCTCTGGCAGCAAAAGTCCAACTACTGGCCTTCACATGGAGGAACTGTTTTAACTAACAGAAGATGGCGAGTCTCTGGCGCCATTAAAAAACCAGACTGCTCTTGATGTGTATGTACGTACATGCATGCGCAGACACGCGTGTACATGCATACATATCGTTACTCGAGAAAGACCAGTCTACTTCAGCAAAAGGAAAGGTGCTGAAGACGAAGGCAACCAGCCAGGAGGTGCACTACAGAAATCAGGATGCCATGCAATCACGCCATGGGATATGTCAACATTGGAGTTATAGACAAATTTCAAGCAAATGAATGAACAGCAACACTCCAAAATTAGCATCTGCTGTGAGACTATCTTTTAGTATGTTTTAGAGGTTGAACATACTTGCCTTCTTTTGGTAGGTAATTAATTAATTCATTCATTCATTCAGTAGCATGTCCTTGCAGAACCTCGCTCCCGTAACAACCTTCTGGAAAACTTCTTGGTCATAAGCAAAATGTCCCGCGCCCGATACACACGTCTTGAGATCATCTGCCACATCCTGCACCCATCTTCTCTTTGGCCTTCCTCTTCCTCTCTCCCCATACATATACCCCTCCATTAATGTTCTCTCCAAGGCTATTATTCTGATGCTGCCTTTTATCTCCAAATTGAGGCCCGCAACAAACTCACACCAAGCCATTTGTAGACTTGTTCATGATAAATTGGATTTTGCAGTTACAGTGTTCAATGGGATGAGGTATCCAGTCTCTTGCCAACCCTCCTTCTCCTTATTCTGTCACCCTTTATCCCCCAATGGGATATAGTCCTTCAACCAGCTCACTCCCAGTGCTCCTATCCTTAGATGTACCATTCAGCTCTGTCTGTATTCCAGTATTATTCATTTCTGTTTCTGCTTCTCTTCTCCATGTGATTTTAGGTCTTCTATTTCTTTTACTCGTGGATTCCAGACAAAGGCCTTTTGAGCTCAAATCCTTGGATTACGAGGAAGATTTTGTAATGACATTGCAATGGAGACTAGTCATATAAGGTGTAACCAGCAACCTAGATAGAAGCCAGTCTTACTATTAGACGCATCCTTCGGGTGGCAATTTGTACAATAAATCTTTATTATTGGGGATTGGAAAAAGAATTATTGCATGTTAAATAGAACCAGTTTCAACATATATGTATGTGAAACCTAGACAATTAATAAACAAGTTAAAAAAATCCATGGAAGCTTCAGAAATGTGGTTTTACAGAAAGTGCTTGAACATGGAAAAATGAAGGATCTAACTGTTTTGAGATAGGCTACAACATGTACAAAGACAACTTAACACAACATCAGAAAGAGTTAGCCATAATTTTTTGCCACATTATGAAAAGATAAAAACTGGAACATATTGTGACAACTAGAAAGATTTTGTGGAAAAAGAGATAGAGGAAGACAGAGAAAATTCTTGACAGTCATGTGTCATGGCACAGGTGGATGTCAGCGTATGAATTGATATATGCTTTTGGAGATCGCCGGATGTGGAGAAGTATGATTGCCCAACCAATTGACAAGGCACTTGATGATGATGACAAAGAGGGAGTAACTGTTCAGTGTATGATCAGTTAGTTCCCTTGTACAATTACAGTAGTATATAAAGGACCCTTTTACACACCTCAAGGGGCGTTGTGTGCACTGTGCTAGATCCATATTTTTGTAGACTAATCGGCACTTATTGCGTAATGTGATCAGTATCATTCAGGTCCCTTGTATAGGCTGGATTAAATTATATAGAACTGGGAAAATTACTTTGGCCTATGCCCTCTTCCTTAGAGGACAAAATCTGTAGAGACGTCACTAACCTGAACTTGGCTGCTCCTTTCTGTAAATCATCATCATTTTCCATCCTGATAAGTGTAGGCGGTCATGTTTTGCCATCTCATTTAATCACCAGAGTCGTGGATTAGCTCAGTGTTCTTGTCTAGACCATACAACGTGGCCAAGGCATCCAGGTATTTACTTCTCTGCCCTCCCCTTGTTCTCTTCCCCTCGATCTTGCCAGTTGTCATCAAGTTCTCCAATTTATTTATACTCATAATGTGACCAAAAAATTATACTTGCTTGTGTTCGCTGGTTGTGAATTCCAGCGTGAAGTCCTGTATGTCGGATGAATACATCCTGTTGTCCAACATCAATGTGATGTTATACCGGACCTGAGGTTTGTGTGAGTATCCGTTGTCCCATGTCTGGCTTATTGGTGTGCAGACTGGTGGTTCCTCACCATGCAGGCAGATACTCTCCGGCTTCGGAGGAATCATCGATCCTACTGATGTTTGCCAGGTCCCCGAAGGGACCTGTTGCCCAGGACGCATGGCATGGACGTGTCAGCAGGTCTTGGCCAGTATAGATCCTGGCCCTGGTGCCTTGGAAACACCTCTGCGTCCCACAAAAAAATTGTGACAGTCTATGTCTAATTTCTCTAATCAGTCATTGATTTTTCCATCTGTCCATGGTATTCTTTGCATTTTTCTCAGAAATCACATTTCCACAGCCATCAGATGTTTTTCAGCTTGTCTGCTCATTGTCCACGCTTCACATCCCTACAAAAGCACAGGTTCTATGTATCACCTCAACACACTTTTTCTCATTGCAAATGACACCTTTGTATTGGTCAGTGTGTTTTTCATCTTGCAAATGGCTGCCTTCACCATGGCGATTCTTGTTCTGATCTCTTCAAGACATCTCCCATCAGATGTTATGACTGTTCCGAGATAATTGTGGGTTACAGACAAGGCAGTATTTAGTTACACTATTATCAGATTTTTTTCAGTGTGTCCGACCCAGCGGCAGTGTCTTTTCTTCACCTCTTGATTCACTATGATTTGTTTTGTTCTCTCCATGAGCTATACATTGATGAATCTGTCATAAAATTTTAGTAATGACATATTGCATTATATTTTAGTTCTTGTTTTTTGTTTGAACAAGCCAGTTGTGTGGCATAGGGTTCACGGATGCAATTTGTAATCTTGCTTACCGCGTTCAAAACACAGATGCGTGCGATTAGGAATCCGACCGCCTTGCATTGGTTTCCATACAATGGTATGAGTGCTGGTCATTCAGAAAGCAATCGCAAACTACTGAACATAGGAATCATGAACAGCCCAAAAAATGCTGGAGTTGACTGTGATGTCCTGTAAAGGATATGAACTTTTTATTTGAACAGGTGTAACAGATGCTGGAAAAAAGCAGCGATATCGGCAGAAAATTGAAGAGTACCTGGCCAGGGCTGAGGAGCTGAAAGTGTTTGTTAAAGATGAAAAGGAAGGTATGTATGTGTTGCAGTCAGGGGTCGGGTTTATCATTGTCTGAGGCACGCAGTTGATGGTTCGTCACACAGTTGATGATTCATCACACAGTTGACGGTTCATCACACAATTGATGGTTCATCACACAGTTGGTGGTTTGCCATGAATGATGGTTCGTCACACAGCTGATGGTTCATCACACAATTGGTGGTTCGCCACAAATGATGGTTCGTCACACAGCTGATGGTTCATCACACAGTTGGTTTGTCACACAGTTGATGGTTTGTCACACAGTTGACGGTTCACCACACAGTTGATGGTTCGCCACACAGTTGATGGTTCGCCACACAGTTGATGGTTCGCCACACAGTTGATGGTTCATCACACAGTTAATGCTCATATACAATGCAACCTAGACATGAGAATAGGTCAGTAGCAAAAGCCAGAATGATAATAGACATTCTGTGAAAACTAAGTTGAACCACATGGGGAGCCCGTGGGAAAATACTTAGCAAAGTTTATCAACAGAGCATATGACCACACCTGGAATATGGATCAACTGAGTGGTGTTCAGCATATAAACCACACTACAAGAGCTGGACAAGGTGCAAAATCAAGCACTTAGAGTCACCACAGGAGGGATAAGATCAGCCTCTATAGTGGAGATGGAGAAGATGGGGAGAACACAAGCACCGAGAGAGCACAGAGATGCGAAAATGCTAATACAAGCAGAAAATTTCCTCAGTGTGCCAGGCCATCCCATGAAGAACAGATTTGAAAACCTAGCTATGGGGTGGTTGGAAAGAAGCAGTTTTATCCACCAGGCCAAACGACTCTGCAGAGAAACCACCGATCTGCCCACAGTTGGTATCTACCTGACAACTATTCCAGAACGAACTCCATGGAAAGAGGAACATAGACTAGCATTACAAATCAAGACAAAAGTGAGAGGAATATTCAAGGAAGAACAAAACAGTGTACAGGAGAACAGGCAAGGGTTTGAGAAACTGTTCGGGAGACCCTGATGAGAATGATGTTCTGCAATGGCCTGCTACATTATGATAATGGGCATATAGTTTCTTTTTTATTTATGAAAGCTTTGTGACTATTCTATGGCATTTGTAAATTGTAGTGTTGGTGTGTGTGCTGTCACAGTGAACCAAACAATATAGAAACGTTTCAGAAACGGGTTTCCAAAATATCATATTTCTTGTTTCATTGCGACTGTGTAAGCCAGCATTGCATATCACAATTATAGTCAGACTTTCTAAAGATGATCTCTCTAGTTTCAAAACAGCACGAGGAGATGTATGTATATTTATTTTGAATATTGTTGTGTGAAGACATAATGTGTTGATGCTTTCTATTGTATAGCATCCAAAAAACATGAGCAAATTCAAATTGAACCAAATTCCATTGGCCATTCATATGACTCCCTCTTCGGTCGTTACCTGACACAGTTTGTGACATTGGTTGAAGTGGAAGACCCATACATTCGGTCCCACCATCAGGTATGTCAGTTCTTCTTTCGTTCAATCGCTATGTCAGTTCATTAACTATAGTTTTTGTTTAATTTATGTGTCATTGTCAAGTGCCATTCCGACTGGCATGGGCAATCATGCTTCTCCACATCATGCGATCTCTAGCAGCATGCATCAGTTTTTGTGTTGACTTCCTTCCATGCCATGACACAAGACTCTCAAGAATTTTCTCTTGCTGTCTTCCTTTACTTCTCTTTCCACAAGTTTTTCTGGTTGTTACATGTTCCAGTTTTTTTCTTCTCATAATGTGGACAAAAAGTAAAGACTGCCACTTTCTGATGTTTGTGATAAGTTGTCTTTCGACTTTGTGAATTTATGTATATGTATGTAAAAAAAAGTAATAGACACTTCTACATGCTTGATGGTTCCGTCGCCCTGCTACTGAGTGAGTGCGTGGCGCGACACTGTGAGCTGTGAGTTTCGTGTGAAATGCTTTTGAATCTGCCTGAAGTTTTTTGCAACGTGACTGCATATTCGGAGTGATGGCTGGTGGCTATGTCCCAGAGTTGACCGGTTTTTGCCTTATGCAGAAATGCGTGGCTGCTGGGCTTCTGGTTGACTGCCACTGCCATCAGCGATGAACTGTATTTTCGTGGTCTGTGTGGGTGAACATCTAGGAAACATTCAGATAGGAAAATGACAGCCGATTCCATCAGAGATGAACTGGGTGTTTTGTGGGGGACTGGTGTGTTGACATTCTGGTGGCGGCATTATGCACAGTGTATTTGTGCGGGCTGTTGTTTGTCGAGACTCCTGTCTTTTCCACTTTTCATATTGGGCAGTGGGGAGCGTTTTGTGTGATATTCACTGGCACAGGAACGGAGCATAATGGGGACGACCCGTTGCTGTGAAGTTGGAACTGCGACTAACTAACTAACTAACTAACTAACATGCTTAAAATGAATTCAACAAATTGAGCTAGTTGATTTATTTGGTTTCTGGATTTAAAGTTTTAAAGATTGAGCACAACCCACTACTGGCAATGCTGATCATATTCCAGTATGAACCTAAGGCCTTGTCCACGTCAGATAGGAAGCACTAGACTCAAGTTTCGCTCTCTTTTGAGCTCATCAGTAGTGCATATCCCTGACTGGACCGGCGATCGAACTCCGGATCACTGGTGTGTGAGTTGGGTGTGTAACCACTTGACCATGTGGCTCACGCTAGGCACAACATAATTATCACACTAGAATATCACAACATCACCCATTGTAGTCTATAGCTTATTTTTTGCCCAATTTGCTCAATGAGATTTTGCCAAAATTGCTCAGCCTTTAAAACTTCAAATCTTGAAACAACCAAATTAATCAATTTGATCATTGCTCTCTGGAATTTAGGCACCTGGTGTGCCTTGCCAGATCGAGAAGACCTGATCATTCGGGGCCACATTGATTGACGGATGTCATTTTTAGTGATCTGGCAAATTTTGAGCTATAGCCTATGATGGGTGATGTAATATTCTAATGTGATAATTTGGTTGCGTCTAGCGTGAGCCGTGTGATCAAGTGGTCACAGGGACGCAGAGGTGTTTCCAAGGCACCAGGGCTGGGTTCTGTACTGGCCAAGACCTATTGACACGTCCTCTCCAGGTGTCCTGGGCAACAGGTCTCTTTGGGGTCCTGGCTAAAGTCAGTAGGATCGTTGATTCCTCCGAAGTCGGAGATTGTCTGCCTGCATGACGAGGAACCACCAGTCTGCACACCAATAAGCCAGACACGGGACAATAGATACTCACGCAAACCTCAGGTCCTGTATAACACATCACACTAATGTTGGACAACAGGATGTCTTTATCCGACATACAGGACCTCGCGCTGGAGTTCACAGCCAGCGGACACAAGCAATCAAGTGGTCACACACCCACCTCACACACCAGTGATCCTAAGTTCGATCCCGGGTCCAGTCAGGGATATAGAGCTAGCTCCATACTTTTATAGACCAACTGGAACTCGAGAGGTCATGTGGTCAGTATCACACTGGCTGACTTTAGTTCACAAGACATTTCCTGGTACCCATTTGAGTCCAGATTAGTTTTATCAATCTTGATGCGGATCTAAACCCATGACCACAGATCTGGCAAGCGAGCTTGTTCACAACTGCTGCCCTGGCTCCCCATTTAATGTATTCGAGTTCCTGGGTGATCAGATCTTTTCCTAATTGACTGGCCAAATTGTATTGTTAATAAATTGACATACACTAACTGGCAATTATAGATGTAAATAAGCCCTTTTATTTATTATTGACATATGACATGAAAAGGGAAAAGACTTAGAGCGTTATCAGCCCAGCCATGATATATTTAGAACAACCTGCTTTCTGTTAGCGCCAAATGTTGGGCGGCGTACACCAAACCCAACGGCTTCGGGCAGAGGAGTGCAATTGGGAGAGTACAGGCCTCATTCTGGTGTGAGGAAATACAACCTAAAATTATATGTCATAGCAAGACAGACCAAGCCTTAAGCCTTGGTTGACAACTGGTCTAGGATTGTAGCTCTGGCAGGCCGACAGTTAGAGCATTGCTTTGCTAATACTGCAGCTTCTGCAGCTTGTGTATTGATGGTACCTTTCTTCTGGAGTGAACTAGGCAGGATGAGAGAGGGATCATGCTGCATGGGCAACACATGGTCTCTTAAATTCAGCCCAGG
The DNA here is from genome assembly GCA_963921405.1 of Cepaea hortensis. Taxonomy (NCBI): domain Eukaryota; kingdom Metazoa; phylum Mollusca; class Gastropoda; order Stylommatophora; family Helicidae; genus Cepaea; species Cepaea hortensis. Next base: position 303,187,111 of record OY992876.1, on the reverse strand, counting down.
CTTTGTGCTATTTTTTAAGCAAAATGTAATAAACTATTGTCTGTCAAGACAGAAAGGCACCGGAGAAAAAACAAAGAGTTGTAGGATTAACTTGATCTTTATTTTGTGTTTTCTATCTTTCAGATACAAAACTTCCTGAGACTTTGTGAGCTGGTTGTCAGACGGAAATGTCCAGTAAAGCGTATTGTTTTAACTACAGGCAGAGATGATGTAAGTAGATGTGAATGTACAAAAGATAATGTTGAATCCTTATTTCCAGAAAAGTTAACACTGTCAACAAATGCTTTAAAGAATTCTGATGTATCAGCCAAAAGGTGCAAATATCTGAGCTCTGCTGTAAACAGGGACATCGCAGTTACATCCAAAACAAACATTCCAGACAAACAAGGAAAAAGAAGAAGAATGCTGATTCATTTTAGAAGTTCTGTCTGTGTCTTTTCTACCTAAAGAAAGTTGTAGCAGTATGGCTGAGGTGGGGGTTAGCGTCATCATCATCATGTGCCATGCAGATAAGCACAAATGTTTATGTTTCTCCATTTCACACAGTCATCAGAGTCTTGGTTTTGGTCTGTGTTCCTGTCATGATTATAATATTTGGCCAAACATCTAACAATTGATCTCATTGTCTTCATCTTGCTCTGTTTCCATCAAGTTTGCCAGCTGTCTGATATCATTGTCTTTTTCCCCATCAAGTTTGCCAGTTGTCTGATCTCATTGTCTTCATCTTTCTCTTTTTCCATCAGATTTGCCAGTTGTCATAACATGTTAAAGTTTATTTCTTCTCATAAAATTCACATAAAATTGTGACTGTCGACATGTAATTTCTTTAACCAGTTTGCAGTTTTCATCTGCCTCTTTAAAAACTACCTCGTTTGGTTTTATACTGTCCATCCATGGTATTCTTCACATATTCCCCAGAAACCACATTGCTGCTACTGATAGATTTTTCTCAGCTTCTCCTCTTATTGTCCAGGTCTCATATGTATATATCTGTGAAGGTTAACCCGGTCAACAAATGCCTGAAGAAGTCAGATGTGTCAACTGAAAAGGTGCAAATATCGCAGCTCTGCTGTCAGCAGGCACAAAACAATCAGTTCTAGCCATAGTTAGCCAGACTGGAAGTTAAACTTTGGTTGGTTGGAAGACTTCTGGATGACTTGTAACTCTTCAGTCCGCTGTATTGGCATTCAGATAATCTGAGCCCATGGTCTGTCCCTGCTTTCCCTTGAGGGCTGACCAGGATGTCTTCAGCTGTTCTAACTTGACCAGCTGAGATGTGGACGATACCACAACAGTGAGAGTTGAATGTCCTTCGAAACACCCGGGAAGGTTAACTGGTCAACAAATGCCCACAGAAATCGGCTGAAAGGCACAAGTATCGCAGCTCTGCTGTAAACAAGCACAATGCAGTTACGTCCAAAAGAACACTCAGGATGAACGCAGCAGAAAAAGAAGATAGATAATCTGAGCCCTGAAAACAATTATCGGGGTGAGGCTTGTGTAGAGAATTTCATCCCAACCTAGCACCAAAGTACCATCTCCATGGGGAATATTGCTGAACTCTCCTTCCCACTCTAAGAGCAGGAAATAGCAGGTTATGACATTTTGTTACTTGAGTTTCACATCCGCAGAGATGCATGAAAATAATCAGAACGTTAGCTGGACTGGCAACCCAGTCCACTCCGCGATGAGGTTTTGTAACATCACCAGCCCTCAGTGGCTCAGAGATGTGACGTACACCTATAACGTGAAAAGTGCCTTGTTTAGATCCAGCCAGGGACAGCATTATTCAGAGTAATTTGTTCAGAATAATCCACTAATGTTCTATTCTCTCTGGATCTGTGATGACTATCAGATGGCTAATCACGATCACCCACACTTCACTTTATAATGATAATATCTGGGTAGTGAACTAAATGTGTAACCCGTCAGATAAAGGGTAAAATATACATACTTGTTGCTGATGTTACAAATTCTTTGGCAGTTGGGAATTGTAAAGAATAGATTGCTACCTGGGCAAAATGTCAAAATGAGAACACTAACAACAAAATGGCATCTCAGTGACACAGTGGTCAGTTTGCTTGTCTGTCAAGATTGTAGTCTGGGTTTAATTCCCAGCAGAGACAGGATTATTCTTTCTGACCTGTACAACTCTAGTGTAGACCCAGCAACATACAAATGGGTACCAGAAAATTTTCAGAATTTTCTGGAAATTTCTCCTACTACGTGAATCATCATCATCATCTTCCACTTTTGCTATCAAGCATCGTGGCGAGGATTAGTTTATGCTCCAGCACCAGACAAGTGGCACGGGATAGTGTCATTCCGTGTGATTGTACAGTGTCTTTGATGTCGTCAATCCATTTTCTTCTCGGGCATCCTCCTGCTCTCGTATCAGATCTTCTTTGGTGCAGCGCCAGTGCTGGTAGTTGATAGTGTTGCATTCTAACGAGATGGCCGAACCATTTGATCTTTGCTTTGATGTTTTAATGGATGTAAAAAATGGAATAGTCACTTATATTCAACATTGTGTCCAAATAAATGAGGAACGGCTGGCTGAGTGGCTAGAATGCCAGGTTCTCCTTAAGGAGACCTGAGTTCAAATCCTCGGTAGGGTGTGGAGTTTTTTCTGTCGGGGGCAAAAAAGAAAAGTCTAGCCTGCACAGTTTGCGGCGATTACACTAGCCAGGTGGCCTGAATTACTCAGTCCTATGAGACCCCTAACCTACACCGCAAATGGGCACTAGATGACAGTTGTTTTTTTACACAGTCAAAATAAATGACATTGTTTTTCCTTTCTGGCAGGATGTGAATAGCCAACAGCAGCAGCAACAAAAACTACTCAGTATTGGAAGGTCATTGCAGACCTGTGGAATACAGCTGCATTTCAGCTATTCAAATACACTCCATGATAGAGAATTAAGGTGAGTTTAATGTTATTATCAGCTGACTCTGTGGCGAAGGGTTTATGGGGGGCGATTTGGCAGCAGACCGCCTTGCATTGGTTTTCATGCAATGGTATGAGTGCCGGTTGTTCAGAAAGCAATGGCAGGCATAAACTTGCCAATAAATCAATAACAGCCAAAAAATACTGGGGTGACTGCGATATCCTGGTAAGGATATACAACTAACGAAGAATGTTAATATCAGACATGGTCTTGACAAAAGGAAACTTCCAACTTTCCCATCAAGTGGCGGAGGACGGGCAACTCAGTTGTGTAGAAAATGTAGCTCTGAGGTTCGAGTATCCACCTGGAATAAGTATGTAACTGAGCAAAAAAAAAGCGGGATATGCACTTGTCTTGTCAGTCTGAAATTGCTGTCAAAGGCAGAGGTAACATACACATGAATGGATGTTGAAGTCAAGGGGAAACCACAACATTATCTTCCCACATTTTTATTAATCGAAGCAGATCAGAATCAGAGAATGATGTTAATGGCCCTTGAAACATCCTCATCCAGCAGTGACTATCACGAGCCTCACTACGGCTCTATGTTGTAAAAACAAAACAGATCTTATGCTATATGTAATGGTGACTGCTTCAACTAGGACCTTTTATTTCTTAGCCTGGCAAAACTCACCTGGCAGAAACTATCAGTGGTATGGATGCCGTAACGAAAACCAAAAACAAGTGTGATGATGTGCATATACAGAAAATAAACACAAATAAGCTTGTTGTTATATATATATATTTTAATAATGGAAATAAACACAAGCAAACTTAATGATGTGTATATATTTTAATAATGAAAACAAACACACACAAGGAAACTTAATGATGTGTATATATTTTAATAATGAAAACAAACACACACAAGCATACTTAATGATGTGTTTATATTTTAATAATGAAATAATAATAATGCTGATGCTGAGCTAGTGGGTTCAATCCCTCTACCGGTCAGTTGGACTAAAATGTTGACGTCTTGTCCTTGACTCGAGGATGTAAATTACAAGCGCCTCAGAAGTCAGAGTGGGTTTGCCTGATTGCAAGGGATATTGGTGACAGTTAAAGCTAATCCACATGCAAAAATCAGTCCAGTGCTAGTAGAAGAAGTAGCACGTGTGTGGACTATGCTTGAGTTCAAAGCGAGCAATCGGACCAACAACAAAAAATTAAAATAAACATTCATAAGCTAACTTAGTGATGTGTATGTACTTTAATATTGAAAGCAAGCACAAACAAATTTGATGATGTCTATATATTTTAATAATGAAAACAGACATAAACTTCATGATGTCTACATGTGTATGTGTCTTTGTTTTTGCATGCTTTTTTTTAAAACAATAAAAACAAATATAAACACACTTGATAATGTGTGCGTGTGTTTGTGTCTGTTAAACATCGGTTTATCCTTTACAGCACGTTGCAGTCAACTCCAGTATTTTTTGGCTGTTTGTGATCTCTTGGCAAGTTTACATTCAGTAGTTTGTCATTGTGTTGCAGATCCACGAACAGTCTGAATAGAAACAATATACTAAGTCAAAACCTCCGTCAAAAGGGTAAACGTTTATTAATCGAAGTACAAATGTGTCGAGTCAAATTGAAAACAGCTGTTGTTCATCTACTGGGCAAGTTGGAACTGAAGTCTGTTTCCCTTCTGCGTCACGCGTGAGCGTCCTTAACAACCCCTTTCAATAGTGCTCACGCGTGCGCCCTTCATTTATTAGTTATTCATTTCCCAAACTATCTCTCAAACTATTAACAGAGATGGTGCTCTGTTACAATTGCTTTCTGAACCGCTGGCACCCATACCATTTGTAAAAAACCAATGCAAGGCGATCTGCTGCCAAATAATTCACAGCTGTGTTTTGAACGCGGGTATGGAAGATTACAAACTGCGCCCAGAACCCCTTCACCGTGGAGCTGGCATGTGTGTCTGAGCATATATATTAATATTGAAAATAAACACAGTGTATGATGCATATGTATATTTTAGTAACAACAAACAATGCAAACCCACATTATGATGTACACATATGTTAAAGCTGTCATAATATACTGCATAATTTTACTATCATTTCAGGTTGGACACTGGATGGGTCATAAAAATTGGCAGAGGACTTGATATTTACAAAAACTGTGACAAGTTTGCAATAGGCTTCTGTGATCTTGAACTCCGACCTTGCCACGAAACAACTGTTGATATATTCCATAGAAACACCATGAAAACATCTTCTAGTAAATCCTAGCCGACGTGGACTTCCATACACGCAGAATGACAGAATCTGACTCGGTACGTTACCAACATTCTGGCTGGTTGGCAAAGCTAGTAGGTTGCGCGCCCAGAAAAGAATCTAAAGTGTCCATTACTAAATGGTACCAAGCTATATCACCCGCAAGTGCCGAGTGGTCTGTAAGAATATGGGTGTAGCAACAACGCCAATGCATCTTAGGACATGCACAACGGATCTTTACATACCAAACTACAGGCATGTTAGAAGAACTTCAAGGATGTATAGCCTAGAATATCTTGATTGATGAATTAGTCACAGCCAGAGCTAACTCATCTGCCATTTAAAATCAAAAAGGTCAAGAGGATCAATTTCATTACACTGGGTTTTATCCCATCTAGCTCGGTATCTGTCCGTAAATCAGCTAACCATCTGCTAAAAGCGTTACGCGGAGAGTAGACTCCATAGCTCCGGCAATGGGCTGTGTCTCCAAAGAAATTACTCTCAAGAGCCAAATGATGAGATCTGAAAGTGAGCTGATAACATTCTGAGCATGAAACAGATGTCTGACCACTTTTCCTTGAGTTGAGTCAAGAACCGACATCACAGTGCTTGGGACATTCCCATACTTGCTCCATCCCCATACTTGCTCCATCACCATCTGCATTAGTCAGCTGAGTCCCAATACTAATGGTACCAGTTGCAGTTTGATTATATGTCACCTTGCAATGAGTTGAGTTGAATCAAGAACCAACATCACATCATTAGTGACATTCTCATATGTGCTCCGTTCTCATCTGCAGCAGCCCGCGAAGAGTCCCAGTTGTATTGGAACCAGTTACCTATCTGATTATGTGTCACCTTGCTGGGAAGACCCTCATAAATTTCCATCATTACAGCCACAACATTATAAAGAACCTGTGTTATTAAAGGAATCTAAAGTTTACATTTCCACATACTGCCACACTGCTGGTGGATTAACACAGCTAGGAACATACATGACTCAGAATATAACCTAAAGTTTACATTTCTACGTACTGTCAAATTACTTGTGGATTAACACAGCTAGGACCATGCATACCTCAGGAAAGAATCCAAAGTTTACATTTCTACTTACTGCCAAATTGTTGTGGTATACAAATATTAATATGATATGATAATTGGAAACACATGGTTTAAACACCATAAAAAACGACTATACACATGGAAAAGCCCTGATATGAAAATATGCAACCAAATTGACTACATACTTATTAATAAAAGATTTAGAAATGCGTTAATTAATGTAAAGACAATGCCTGGTGCTGACTGTAATAGTGGTCATGTACCACCATGTGGACAAATAAAAATAAGATTAAAGAGAGGGGGAAAAATGGTTAAGGACTTGAGACTTAATAAAGAGGTTCTGAAAGTAGATAAAGAAATTCAAGAACAAAACAGAGTGACTGTGAAAAATAGGTATAATGCAATAAGCTAAAATACAGAGTATAAATGAAGAATAGGAAATGTTAAGGGACTCCATTAATCAAACTAGCAAAGAAATATTACCTGAGAGAAGCCAAAAAAGCTAAGAAACAATGGATGAATGAAAAAATCTTAATGCAGATGGACAAAAGGAAACAATAAAAATGACAAACAGGAATATGCTAAGTGGTCTCGAGGTATGGTGTCCGCCTAAGAAATCATGTTGGACGGATTGAGACGATGGCATGGAGGAATATCATCGGCAGAGTTGATCCAGAACACCGAGGGGAGGGGGGCTGAGTGGTCTCGAGGTATGGTGTCCGCCTCGAGTGCAGGAGGTCCCGGATTCAGGCCCCGGTGAGGACCGGGATTTATTTAAAAAATCCACCTGGACTTCCAGTAATAAAATTTCCACTGGTCTCTGGGTAGTGAGATCGGACGCCCGTGTGTATTGTTGCGCATGTTAAAAAATCCCTTGGCAGTTGGAAATCGAAAAAGAGTAGCCTAACGTCGCTGCCTGGGCAAAATTTTGAGTTAAAAATCTACCCAAAGTATTTCAGGATCCTCGCCGATGCAACGGAGTTCGTGCATTGAGCTGAGTTTTTCCAGACTCTGGTTTGAGTTAGGAGGAAAACGGAGCACTTATTCGTTAAACCGTGTGCCGTGATGTTGATCCAACGACTAAACTAAATGATCCAGAACACCAAAGAACGAGATCTGTTGAGAGCCATGAACGCCTACGCCAGCTGGCAAAACACTTGATGATGATAATGATACTGTAAGTTTGTAGCCTAGTTATGTAGCCGAACCATTTCACTTGCTGTTTTCTAATGAAATTTAGTGCTGCTATTATTCTAACTTTAGTCCTGATTTCATAATTTCTGATTTTTTTGGTCTTCTTGATACGTTGAATATTCTCAGGAATCTCATTTCCATTGTTATTTTTCTTTTCTCTTTGTCTTACAGTAATCAGAGTAAATAATTACGGCATTAACCAAATTCTCTCCATCAAATTGCACTGTGATGTTAAGAACCTGAAACTGACTATTACTTTTATTAGAGGTGTTAATATGGAGATCTGAGTTTGAATGAGGAAGAAGAGGAAGGAATAATGCTGTATATTGTATATACATGTTGTGACAACATGAACAATTTCTAGAAAGATAGAGGAAGTCAGCGAAAGACAATTCTAGACAGTCTTACGTCGTGGCACAGAAGGGAGTCAACACACGAATTCCATGCTGTTGGAGATCGCAATTTGTGGAGAAGCGTGATCTCGTTTATGGGCAAGGCACTGATATTCTGTTTATTATTTCTGGCTTTGTGAAAGCGTATGTCAATGGGGCTGCATAAGCGAAACAAGAATAGCAATACTGTAATCTATCATACAAGAACAATACTGTAATCCATCGTACTAGAAGAACAATACTGTAATCTATCATACAAGAACAATACTGTAATCCATCGTACTCCAAGAACAATACTGTAATCTATCATACAAGAACAATACTGTAATCCATCGTACTACAAGAACAATACTGTAATCTATCCTACAAGAACAATACTGTAATCTATCCTACAAGAACAATACTGTAATCTATCAAAGAACAATGCTGTAATTTAGCATACAAGAACAATAATGTAATCCATCGTACTGCAAGAACAATACTGTAATCTATCATACAAGAACAATACTGTAATCTATCCTACAAGAACAATACTGTAATCTATCATACAAGAATAACCCTGTAATCTATCATACAAGAACAATGCTGTAATCTAGCATACAAGAACAATGCTGTAATCTAGCATACAAGAACAATACTGTAATCTATCATACAAGAACAATACTGTAATCTATCCTACAAGAACAATACTGTAATCTATCATACAAGAACAATACTGTAATCTATCGTACTACAAGAACAATACTGTAATCTATCATACAAGAACAATACTGTAATCTATCATACAAAAACAATATTGTAATCTATCATACAAGAACAATACTGTAATCCATCATACTACAAGAACAATACTGTAATCTATCATACAAGAACAATACTGTAATCCATCGTACTACAAGAACAATACTGTAATCTATCATACAAGAACAATACTGTAATCCATCGTACTACAAGAACAATACTGTAATCCATCGTACTACAAGAACAATACTGTAATCTATCATACAAGAACAATACTGTAATCTATCATACAAGAACAATACTGTAATCTATCCTACAAGAACAATACTGTAATCTATCATACAAGAACAATACTGTAATCTATCAAAGAACAATGCTGTAATTTAGCATACAAGAACAATAATGTAATCCATCGTACTACAAGAACAATACTGTAATCTATCATACAAGAACAATACTGTAATCTATCCTACAAGAACAATACTGTAATCTATCATACAAGAATAACCCTGTAATCTATCATACAAGAACAATGCTGTAATCTAGCATACAAGAACAATACTGTAATCTAGCATACAAGAACAATACTGTAATCTATCATACAAGAACAATACTGTAATCTATCCTACAAGAACAATACTGTAATCTATCATACAAGAACAATACTGTAATCTATCGTACTACAAGAACAATACTGTAATCTATCATACAAGAACAATACTGTAATCTATCATACAAAAACAATATTGTAATCTATCCTACAAGAACAATACTGTAATCTATCCTACAAGAACAATACTGTAATCTATCATACAAGAACAATACTGTAATCCATCGTACTACAAGAACAATACTGTAATATATCATACAAGAACAATACTGTAATCCATCGTACTACAAGAACAATACTGTAATCTATCATACAAGAACAATACTGTAATCCATCGTACTACAAGAACAATACTGTAATCTATCATACAAGAACAATACTGTAATCTATCAAAGAACAATGCTGTAATTTAGCATACAAGAACAATACTGTAATCCATCGTACTACAAGAACAATACTGTAATCTATCATACAAGAACAATACAGTAATCTATCCTACAAGAACAATACTGTAATCTATCATACAAGAATAATACTGTAATCTATTATACAAGAACAATGCTGTAATCTAGCATACAAGAACAATACTGTAATCTATCATACAAGAACAATACTGTAATCTATCCTACAAGAACAATACTGTAATCTATCATACAAGAACAATACTGTAATCTATCGTACTACAAGAACAATACTGTAATCTATCCTACAAGAACAATGCTGTAATCTATCATACAAGAACAATACTGTAATCCATCGTACTACACTACAAGAACAATACTGTAATCTATCATACAAGAACAATACTGTAATCCATCGTACTACAAGAACAATACTGTAATCTATCATACAATAGCAGTACTGTAATCTATCACACAAGAACAATGATGTAATCTATCATACAAGAACAATGCTGTAATCTATCTTACTACAAGAACAATACTGTAATCATACTACAAGAACAATACTGTATTCTATCATACAAGAAAAATACTGTAATCTATCATACAAGAACAATACTGTAATCTATCAAACAAGAACAATACTGTATTCCATCATACAAGAACAATACTGTAATCTATCATACAAGTTGTAAAGAGGTGACTTGCTAGGGTTGGCATGAAACTGTCTGCCTCATCTCATCTCAAACTACATTAGCGGAAAAATCAAACCGATCTTCTACAAAGTGCTGACTGGTCTATAAAAATCAAACAACTTTAACAGTCTACAAAGTGCTGACTGGTCTATAAAAATCAAACCGATCTTCAACAGTCTACAAAGTGCTGAATGGTCTATAAAAATCAAACTGATCTTGAACAGTCTACAAAGTGCTGCCTGGTCTATAAAAATCAAACCGATCTTGGAAGTCTACAAAGTGCTGACTGGTCAATAAATATCAAACTGATCTTGAACAAAGTCTACAAAGTGCTGACTGGTCAATAAAAATGGGTCTTGCACCATGTGCCCTACTCCTCAAGTTGTATAAAAAAGAATTCTGTACTTTTTTTTTTTTTAAACTTTGCCCGCTTCATTAGATTATGTTTTTCTGTAATTTATTTAGTTTTGTATATGAACGTTAGTTAAATGTATTGTTTTTATAAATACTTTCATTTACCAAGTTGAATAAATAAACATGAAGAACTCCAAATTTACAGTTAATTGTTGCGTACACGAGGAGAAGAGAAGTAGAAACAGAAATGAAAACTATTGGAATGATGTAGACAAACTGCATGGGATAGCTAAGGATGGTAGGGATCAGAGTGAGTTGGTTGAGAGCTTTGTGCTTATGCCGCCATTTTCAGGGACCATTCCCCACTGGACCAAGCCTGACATCCAGCTCATGCCTGTGGCTCCTAGTAGCTCTCAGCATGCGACAGCGGCCAACTCCGGGCAACAGGTGAGGGTAACCGATTTTGCCACAAACCAATCGGTGAGCTAGGATATGCCTACCCGGCATGTGAAGACACGACTCAGCAGACTGCGTGGAAGAAAACAGTGATTCAACGGGCATGATGGCGTTTACCTGCAAAGTGTTGCAGAACTTAATGAGCACGGCAAGGCACTCGGATCGCCTCGGTCATTCACTGCACCTGTATTCGTCTCCAGTCATCTTGACTTGTCACTGGACTCGGGCGAGAGAGTGTGGTCGACGAATTGCGCAACTCTTCCTCACTTTAATTCAAATCATCGCGCCAGTCATTCTTCATCCAAATTGATCCAGTGGGGGTACAAAATCAAAGAAGCCCCATAAGATTTCTATTATTTCTGTTGACTCATAACTTAGCACTGCTTATGTCACAAACCTTTACATTCCGTATTTGTCAACTTATTTTGAAGCTGAAAAGAGGAGAAACGGTGACAGTACGATGGCGACTATTGCACCAAGTAAACAGACAAGAAAACTTACAGAAGATGGTTGTGTGTTTCAAGAGGAGTGGGAGCTGTTATACGAAATGGACATCTTAAAAAGTGTTATATAAATTACAGAACCATGCCATTTTCTTGTAACCTGTCAATATTGTTGCCAAGGATGTCAAGAGTGCTAAGCATGTAACACCACGGTGAAGACGAACCATGTGACGTCATAAAGACTGTAAAGATGGCCACCTCACTTTTGACATGCACCAAAGTGGAGCATTGTTCTGTTTTCCGTTTGTTTTTTTTTTAAATATCGGTGTAGAGCTGATCCCTATAGAAATTCATCGGCGAATAAAGGTTCAATATTGTGCTGCATTGCCTGCGAGTCCAGCAAGTGTATAAGTAGAGCAGGAAGTTTCAAAAATTTTCGGCCCGATGAAGAGGTACAGTAGGTGGTGCATGAGTGGTTTCACACGCGATCAAGGGAATTGTTTTTTACATGCATCCAAGCACTTTTTCGGCGTTGGAGGACTTGCATTGAACGCAGTAGTGACTACATCGAAAAATGATACAATTGTTCTTCACGTTTGCAGAATATATTCTCTCTCTCTCTCTCTCTCTCTCTCTCTCTCTCTCTCTCTCTCTCTCTCTCTCTCTCTCTCTCTCTCTCACACACACACACACACACATTTAAGATTTTCAGTTGAAGCCCTCTCGTTTTTGGCATAACTTAAGTCTAAAGTTCACTGTTTGTGATTTAATAATTGCAGTGCTGCATGGAAGAGATACAATATCAAAAGACGTTGCAAACAAGAATCATCATCATATATCAGCTTGGCCGAATGGATGCTCCTACCCTTAAACTTCCGGTGTGCTGATTACGAGGTAGCGGGTTCAACCCCTACACCGGTCAGTTGGACTAAAATGTTGACTTCTCGTTCTTGACTTGGGGACGTAAATTACAAGTACTTCTGTAGTCGAGGTGGGTTCGTCTGAGGGAAAGGGACACTGGTAATAGGGAAAGCTAATCCACAAGCACAAATCAGTCCAGTTCACTAGAAGTAATAGCACATGTGTGGACCACGCTAGGGTTCAAAACAAACAGAACAACAAATCATTATTATTATTTATTTGTTCCTAAGCAGTTGCCTGCTATGGGCTTTGATGGGATATCACCATCACATTTTGCAGGCCCGAGAGCAAGGAGGAATAGGTGGCTTATCTTTTTCCTCATCTGGCAACAGACGAGCCCAGGTGATGAACCCGCGTCAGACCGTGCTCATGACATTACCTGCGCAGTCCATCCTCTCAGAAGAATCATTAATCATATGCAACATATGAAGTACCACAGTGAGTGTCAAAACTCACCAAAGTCAGATATCGATATCACCTAAAGTAGGATAGTCTCATCTCATCTCATGCCTTGCGGTGTCGAGGTTAAGCATAAACAGAAGGAGAGTGTCCGTTTATGAGCTTCATGTATCAAGATTCCTCATAGTAGGATAGTCTCATCTCATCTTGTACATTGCAGTGTCGAGGTGAAGCATAAACAGCAGGAGAATGTCAGTTTATGGGTTTCCTATATCGATATTCACCATTGTAAGATAGTCGCATCTCGTTCATTTTGTACATTGCGATGTTGACGAGAAGCATAAACATAAATAGCGGGAGAGTGTCCGTTTATGGGTTTCCCATTATTATGAAAGTGAGTTCATTAAAATTGTCATTTATAAACAGCGGATAAAGTAAAAAGTATTTCAATACACATCTCATTCAAGAAACACCATGGCGGCAATGATTTATGAAATGGCAGATGGTCCGAAAACACAGATATGACAGTGAAGATCTGAGAAGAGTGCTCTTCTTTGTTCACCTTCAGACATCAATATGAATAAATGTAACAGTTGAATTAAGCTTGTTGATATCCCTAGATATACAGTTTGTCCATAAATGGAGCGAGTGTAGGCCAAAATAGTTTTCTCTGTTCTGCATATATTGGACACTCCTGCAACAAATGTTCAGATGTCATTGTACCAGTTTCACGGTTACATTCATCAATATCTTCTATCTTTAATGTATTAAACGTGTGGTATTTCAGCCTGTTCTGAACAATACAAAACGTGTATTGGCAACAAAAATCAGCCATACAAATTTTCAACTAATTGGTAATATTTCAGCACATTAAATAAGGTGTTACAGAAAAAAAGAAACGAAAAATTACAACAGAAATGAGATTCCAGAAAAGAATAATCGACGTATCAAGAAGTGAGAAATAAGAAATAATGAAATAGGGACTAACGGAGACTAACGTCGCTTGGGAGGGGGCGGGGGAGGGGGCGGGGGGGGGGATAACAGCGCTAGATTTAGTTCGAAAACAAGTGAAGTTGTTCAGCTACAAAACTGAGCTACCAACTAATACGTATACCACAACAAGCAACAATTTGCAGACCACATGGAACCAGAAGAAGAGACCAATCACGTAAACGATGGACAGAGGGAATGAATAACACGGGAAGTCTACAATCGGGCACTATCCCGCTGTTTATGCTTCACCACGACACTGCAAGGTATGAGATGAGATGAAATAAGGTGTTAGGGTTGCGTACCATCACCCAATCTGTTCATTTTATACAGCGAAATAATTATAACCAGACCCATTCAAGACATACAGGAATATCAGTTGGTCGACATAGTGTCATGAGTTTGTTGAGGAGCTATGTCCCAATTGCGGATAAAGGACACAAGCAGACGTAGTGTAAACAATACGTCTTAAGCTGATGACAGGGTTTTGGCCGAGGAAAATAAAATGCAGTTACGTGAAATGATGCATGTCATTGCAACAGAAAGTCAAAACAAAGGACGTAATCTGAAGAACAGACGCTATGGTACTTTCCTAAGGAAGTCTCCACAAATGCAACATCAAAGAGAATGGATCCAGTCTGAAACAAATCAGTGTAGTATTTGAGTACTTTAATAAAATATATAGAACATGTATTGAGAAAGTTAAATGTAGAATAGCCCAAACGTGAGAAGTATTTCACAAGATGAAGAATATTCTCTGCAGAATATCTTACTCAGTCGAGGTGAGTGAGCTCTTAAGAGATATATCGAACCAATCCTGATGTATGAATGTGAATCATCGACTATTAGCAGACAAGTGGGGGAATTATGTGGAAGCTCCGGAAATCATGTTTTATATATACAAGAATGATGAAAACACCGTGGACGGATAGAAAGAACAATGAAGATGTCAAGACAGAAGTTAACTCTAAAAGAGAATTGGTTATTAGCACCAAACACCGACAGTCCACATGGTTTGGGCATGTCGTTAGGAGGGGGGAAGCTGAATTACGCCGTGACAACAGATAAGTTGGAGGGGAAGAGAGGTACGGGGAGACCAAGTCCGAAGATGCTGGGCAATTTGACATCATGACATGGAGGAATGTCGGTAATCGAAATGACTGGTAGCACACGAGACAGCAGGTTGTGGGAAGACATGATCACCAACGCCACACGGTATGGACTCTAAGAAGAAGATATTGCTTACTGTTACCTAAGGAAAACTCGAAGCTTTTTAGACATCATCATCATCGTCAAGTGCCTTGCCAGCTGGCGTAGGCGTTCATGACTTTCCACAGATCTCGGTCTTTGTTGTTCTGGATCAACTCTGCTAATGATATTCCTTCATGTCACCGTCTCAATCCATCCATTTCTCTTAATCTGACCCTGCCTCTTTTATAATTGATATTCCCAGTGTCACGATGTTCTCCGACGCCTCTCTTCTCATCACATATCACATAACCAAAGAAAGCTGTTTGTCTCTGTTTTATTGTTGCATATAATGTTCTACTTTCATTAACCTCTTTCAGGCAATTATTGTTAGTTACGCTGACAGCCCAAGGACTTCGCAACATTCGTCTCAGGAACCACATATTACAAAACATTATTAGAATCAAGAAAAAAAGAAATATAATTTACCAAATTGAGTACATGAAAGAAAATTGCGCCATAAACATTATCGTGCTTCGAAGACTCACATACTTGGGCTGTATTAAACTATTACCACTATTACCAGTGTCCCTCGCCATCAGGAGAACCGAATCCACATCTGAGGTAATTGTAATTTACGTCCCCAAGTCAAGGACGAGAAGTCAACATATTAATCCAACTAACTGGTGTAGGGATTGAACCCGCTACCTCGGCATCAGCAGACCGGATATTTAAGAAAGAGCACTCTTATCTATTTGGGCACGCTGACCCCCATTTCAAATTTTATAAATTCCTCATCTTTTTCTTCTGCGTTCACCCGGAGTCTTTTTTTCGAACGTGATTGCGTTGTGCCTGTTTACAGCGAAGCTGCGATACTGCGCCTTTAGGCCGACACATCCGACTTCTGCGGGCGTTTGTTGACTGGGTTAACTTTCCCGGGGTTTTATAAATTCGAACCAATCTAATACAGGTACCAGTAAATATCCTGGGAAATAAAGACGGGCGGCCAGATACCGACCACATACCATAATATCTGGTTTATGCAAATCGGGGTTTAGCACCATTTGGCCCATGCGCCTTACGCACGTAAAGGGACCGTTACTTGATGTGTACCGCTGGGACCTCACAACACGGCGCCAGGTAAACGTATGACAGTGCATCTACGTGTTGTAAATGTGGCTGTACGAATGAGTCATATCCTACGTGCTAATTCTCGTATGAATATTTTCAACATTAATTCTGGTCGCTATTGTAAAGTTTGCGGATCTTGATGTATATGGCAATGAGTTACAGACAGAAGCGGATTCTTTATGACGCGAAGTTAATGCATGCGTTTTTTGTTTTGGCTAGCTATTTCCCACACAAGAATAAGTTCAGGTGAGTCAAGAACTGACCTAATGCCACTCGGGTCATTACCATAAGTGCTTCGTCGTAATCTTCAACAGCCAAGAAGAGTCGCAATAGTAATAGTACATGTGTCCGTCTGGCCTTTCCTCGCAGTCCTGAGTGTCGGTCAGATCCTCTGGTCACTCCTCGCAACAGCATTCTCCTCAGGCCTTGATGATCTGTCTGTCTTCGGCACCACACACGCAATCTCAAAGGACGCCGCCCACGTCTGCCCTATCAAGCATCAATACCTCACCGAGCAGTGCAGACCCAGCCAATCTGTCCGCCTGCTCGCTTACCACCACACCAGCATGTCCTGTGTGTCTGTCCACCTGTCTGTCTCATAACATGGTAATATGCAGTGCTTATGTTTACAACATTCATCTGACAATGGGTTTCTTCCCTATGTGAATGTAACATGCACAATGATGAACGAAAGATTAGTGATTGGAAGGGCCGAATGTAAGACGGGCCTGCGTGCCAAATTTGTGACCCTTTGAAAATAAAGTTTGTTTGTTTGTTTCATTTGTCGCTGTCTTTGTTACTTCCATCAGTCTTCTGGTAATTTCCAGCTGTTCTAAACTTGTACAATGTATGTACGCGTCAACCTGTACCTGTGTTGGGAGTGATATATTAAAAAAAAAAACATGTTGCGTATCCCTTACGGGACGTTGCAGTCAACACCAGCATTTTCCAGCTGCCTTTGATGTACTAGGCAAGTGTTATGTTCAGTAGTTTGCCATTGCTTTCTGAACGACCGGCTCCCATACCAGCACGCTATAACACAACGCGACACGGTCTGCTGCACAAATCGGTCGCAGCTGAGCTTCGAACGTCTGGTACCCGGCTCACGAACCGCGTTCGCAAGCATTTGGCCACGGAGATATGTTAAAGCGGGATCAAAATAGATGGTGTGGCATTCAACGATTACATACAACAGGAAACTATATTTGCCACTGAAAGAAACAAGCATATGTTGTAAATATGAATGAATAGAATCGCTCGCTCTTAAACTTCCGGTGTGCTGACACCGAGGTCGCGTGTTAAACCCATACACCGGTCAGTGAGACTAAAATGTTGACTTCTCGTTCTTGACATTGGGACGTAAATTGCAAATATCTTAGCAGTTGGTTCGCCTGATGGCGAGGGACACTGGTAAAGGGGCAAGCTAATCCACACGCATAAAATCAGTCCAGCGGATTAGAAGTAGTAGCACGTGTATAGACAACACTTTGGTTTCGGTTATTGCTTCTGTTACTACTACGGTATCCATAGTCTGGCTATTGCTTTAGTTACTGCTATGATGTCCGTAGTCTGGTTATTATTGCTTTAGTTACTGTTACGGTGTACACAGTCAGGCTATTATTGCTCTAGTTATTGCTACGATGCCCGTAGTCAGGCTATTGCTTTAGTTACTGCTACAATGTCCGTAGTCTGGCTATTATTGCTTTAGTTACTGCTATGATGTCCATAGTCAGGCTATTGCTTTAGTTACTGCTATGATGTCCATAGTCAGGCTATTGCTTTAGTTACTTCTATGATGTCCGTAGTCTGGCTATTATTGCTTTAGTTACTGCTATGATGTCCGTAGTCAGGCTATTGCTTTAGTTACTTCTATGATGTCCGTAGTCTGGCTATTATTGCTTTAGTTACTGCTATGATGTCCATAGTCAGGCTATTGCTTTAGTTACTTCTATGATGTCCGTAGTCTGGCTATTATTGCTTTAGTTACTGCTATGATGTCCGTAGTCAGGCTATTGCTTTAGTTACTGCTACGATGTCCGTCATTGGCACCTTGCCGTCTTGACAGACGATAGTTTGTGCTTTAAAAAGGCATAATAACTTTTAACTATGGCGGTAGCGAGTGTGACTGATAAGGCCAATTTGCGCTGTAAATGTCCGTTCACAGTGGGTGCATGTGAACACGTGGTCATTTCCACCATCATGCACCATCTTACGTCTCAAACGCTTGGTGTGTGACTTTTCTGCAATAATTTTCTCCTTTGACTTTATTCCATTTCTGATATTTGCCCTCCATGCAACACGTTCAGCGGCGACTTGCTCCCAATGTGCATTATCAATGCCTGTATCAATCATGTCCCGCTTACACACATCTTTGTATCGTAGTAGAGGCCGACCCTGAGATCTCTTACCCATCTGTAATTCACCAAAAAAGATATCCTTTGGTATTCTACCATCATCCATCCTCCTAAGATGTCCTATCCATCTAAGTCTACGAAGACTGAGCATGGAATAAACTGTCACACAACCTGATCTTTCCAATACTTCAGTATTTGTGATTTTGTCTTGCCACTTAATGCCAAGAATTCTTCGCAGACACCGCATATGGAAGCTGTTTAAATTGTTCTCTTGGTGTGAGTAAGTTGTCAAGGTTTCACTGCCATAGAGAAGAGTACTAAGGACACAGGCTTGATAGACAAGGACTTTTGTTTTGGCAGTAAGCTTCCTGTTCTCCCAGACTCTTTTTCTTAACCTGTTCATTGTTGTTGCTGCCTTACCAATCCGGATGTTGATTTCCTGATCTAGGGATAATTTACTATTTACCACTGATCCTAGATATGTAAAATGGTCTACTATCTCTAGTTCGGCGTCGTCAATAAAGATTGATGGTACCTCATGTGCACCTTGTGACATAATCTGTGTCTTCTTTTTGCTAATTGTTAAACCAAATTCAGAACAAGCATTGGAGAATGCAGATAGTAGACATTGCAATTCTTCCTCAGAGTGGGTCGTAACTGCAGCATCATCTGCAAAAAGCAACTCTCTGATCAGTACCCTCCTAATTTTGGTCTTAGCCTTCAATCTCTGAGCATTGTAGAGGCCGCCATCTGAGCGTGAGTGAATGTATATACCACCATCCTGATCACGAAATGCATATTTCAGTAGAAGTGAAAAGTATATTCCAAAGAGGGTGGGAGCTAGTACACAACCTTGCTTAACTCCACTCTTGATTTCAAATTCTTCAGAAGTTGCACCATCAAACTTGATTATACCCTTCATGCCTGTGTGGAACGATTCCACAATGGACAGAAGAGTTGGTGGGCAGCCAATCTTCTTTAGTGACTTGAACAGACCCTCACGACTGACCAAATCAAATGCCTTTGTGAGGTCGATGAAGGCAATAAACAGTGGTTGATTCTGTTCACGGCATTTTTCTTGCATTTGTCGCAATGAGAATATCATATCAGTGGTAGACCGGTTCTGTCGAAAGCCACACTGTGATTCGGGGTAGACTTGATCTCCTAGGACTTGAAGTCTGCGCAGAACAATTCTGGCAAATACTTTTCCAACAATACACAGAAGTGAGATACCCCTATAGTTGTTGCAGTCGCTCCGATCGCCCTTGTTCTTGTACAGTGTTATGATGCTTGAATCTTTGAAATCCTGTGGGACTTGTCCTTCACGCCAGCATAGCTCTATTAGCTGGTGGATCTGTAGAGTGAGTGTGTCTTGCCCACTCCTGATAATCTCTATTGGAATCCCATCCTTACCTGGAGCCTTGCCAGATGCAAGTTCATTTATAGCACACTTAACTTCTGTTATGGTGGGAAGTGTGTCCAGGTGGTCAAGAGTTGGTAGAGCCTCTATGGCGTTGAGGGCATCATCCGCTAGTTTGGTCTCACTTGAGTAAAGCTCCAAATAGTGCTCTACCCATCTGTCCATCTGCTGTTTCTTATCAGTGATGACTTCTCCAGTCAAGGTTTTCAATGGTGCACTTCTTTTGATCACTGGACCACAAGCTTTCTTTATTCCTTCATACATGCTTCTTATGTCTCCCTTATCACTTGCGATTTGAATGGACTCACATAACTTGATCCAATAATCATTTGCACACTGCCTGGCAGCCTTTTGCACATCCTTCCTAGCTTGCCTTAGCTCACTCAGAGTGTTACGCGTTGGTCTTTCCTTGTTTCTTAAGAGAGCTTTCTTCTTCTTATCAATCAGGGGCTGCAGAGTCTCGCTGTTGGCCGCAAACCAGTCCTGCCTCTTATGATCCACAGTGCCGTAAACCCCTACGGCAGTTTTATAAAGAGTTTCCTTAATTTGACCCCACTTTTCATTTACTGTACAATTTTCTGGTGTATCAGTGAAAGCATCTTCAAGTTGCTGTTGAAACTGAAAGCACTTTTCAGGATCATGAGTGTTAATAATATTAATCCTGGGGCTAGATTTGTGTTTAGCTGTGTAGATTCTCTTTGGTCTCAGTCTAACCCTTGCAACAACCAAAGAATGATCCGTATCACAGTCAGCACTGTGGTAACTGCGAGTCAATGATATATGGTTCAGATGTTGTCTCCGTGTGATGATGACGTCCAGCTGGTGCCAATGGCCGGATCTTGGATGTTTCCATGTGACCTTATGCATCTCTTTTGTTTTAAAAAAAGAGTTTGTAATACATAGGTCATTACTGGTGCAATGCTCCAGCAGCCTTTGCCCATTTTCATTCATGCGACCGATGTTGTATTTTCCAAGGCACACTGGCCATGAACTTGAGTCCTTGCCCACACGAGCATTGAAATCACCGAGCATATAAATGTAGTCAGATTTTGGAACTGCCTTGATCACGGAGTCTAACTCCTCATAGAACAAATCCTTCACATCATCAGAGGAATCGAGTGTCGGTGCATATGCAGTAATAATGGTGGCGAACCCACAAGAGGTTGCCAAGCGCAGGGATAATAGTCTTTCATTTCCTCCTGCTGGAATTTCAATCATTCCCAGTAGCGAATTCTTCACTGCAAAGCCCACACCGTGTTGCCTTTTTTCTGCCTGCCCTCTACCCTTCCAGAAAAAGGTGTAGTTGTTTTCCCTGAGTGACCCTTCCTCAGCGAGGCGAGTCTCCTGCAGGCCAGCAATATCAATGTTAAGACGATTGAGTTCGGCATCAATCACAGCCGTTTTTCTCACATCGTCAATATTGGTCAAGTCAGTGGAAAATCCTGGACACATGGTTCTCACGTTCCAGGTTGCAAGCCGTAGCTTGAGGTTTCTATTTTTATTTTTGTTTGTACCTGGTGCATTGGTTTTACAGCCTGCGATTCAGATTTTGTCCTAGCCCCAAGCACCCATTGAAGCAGGCAGGCTGTGGCGGATCAGCACCCAATTGGCTGGGGGCTGCCCAGCTTGAGGCGGGCGGTAGCTGATCAGTGACACCTATAGGTGTCTCCCACCGTCAGAGGCAACGCGTGGCGCCCCATGTCTACGCCAACTGACAAGGACTTATAACCCGTAACAGTTGCCTCTCGCTTTGATTCCGAGACCAGTTAAGACCAGGGATGGAGTTATTGCCTCTCCATAGCACAAAGCCTGGGCTAAAATATAGAGATCATGTGTTGCCCATGCAGCATGATCCCTCTCTCGGCCTGCCTAGTTCACTCCAGAGGAAAGGTAACACCCCTACTTCTGGAACAAGACAAGCTGCAGAAGCTGCCGGATCAGCAAAGCAATGCTCTAACTGTCCGCCTGTCGGAGCTTCGATCCTAGACCAGTCGCCAACCAAGGCTTAGGGCCTGGTCTGCCCTGCCATGACAATTTTTGTCTTTAGCTTGCATTTCCTCGCACCAGGGTAAGGCTTGTACCCTCCCAATTGCACTCTTCCGCCCGAAGCCGTTGACACAATGTGGGGTGTCGGGTTTGGGAAGCGCCGCCCAACGTTCGGCGCTAACAGAGACCAGGTAGTACCGTCTACTGTTATACGGTAGCTCAGTCATATCTGACTAAGACCTGACAGACAATGTCCGTAGTCTGGCTATTATTGCTTTAGTTACTGCTACAATGTCCGTAGTCAGGCTATTGCTTTAGTTACTGCTACAATGTCCGTAGTCTGGCTATTATTGCTTTAGTTACTGTTACAATGTCCGTAGTCAGGCTATTGCTTTAGTTACTGCTACAATGTCCGTAGTCTGGCTATTATTGCTTTAGTTACTGCTACAATGTTCGTAGTCAGGCTATTGCTTTAGTTACTGCTACAATGTCCGTAGTCTGGCTATTATTGCTTTAGTTACTGCTACAATGTCCGTAGTCTGGCTATTATTGCTTTAGTTACTGCTACAATGTCCGTAGTCTGGCTATTATTGCTTTAGTTACTGCTACAATGTCCGTAGTCTGGCTATTATTGCTTTAGTTACTGCTACAATGTCCGTAGTCTGGCTATTGCTTTAGTTACTGCTACAATGTCCGTAGTCTGGCTATTATTGCTTTAGTTACTGCTACAATGTCCGTAGTCAGGCTATTGCTTTAGTTACTGCTACAATGTCCGTAGTCAGGCTATTGCTTTAGTTACTGCTACAATGTCCGTAGTCTGGCTATTATTGCTTTAGTTACTGCTACAATGTCCGTAGTCAGGCTATTGCTTTAGTTACTGCTACAATGTCCGTAGTCTGGCTATTATTGCTTTAGTTACTGCTACAATGTCCGTAGTCTGGCTATTATTGCTTTAGTTACTGCTACAATGTCCGTAGTCTGGCTATTATTGCTTTAGTTACTGCTACAATGTCCATAGTCAGGCTATTGCTTTAGTTACTGTTACGGCGTACACAGTCGGGCTATTATTGCTTTAGTTACTGTTACGATGTCCATAGTCAAAGTGTTGTCAAAACGGAGACACCACATTCTTCCTTCACAGTTGTGTTTCCGACCTGAGCCGGAGTAAGCGCCTCACGTATCGAACAACAATCCCATCTATGTAGATGACTACATCATCATCATGTGCCATACCGATACGCGTGGGCGGCAATGTTTCGCCATCTCACACGATCACCAGAGTCGTGTATTAGTTCTGTGTTCTTCACTCGACCTTGCCACTTGGCCAAGCTGTCCATATATTTACTTCTCTGCCTTCCTCTTGTCCTTTTCCCCCAATCTTGCCAGTTGTCACTAAGTTCTCTAGTTTATTTCTTCTCATAACGTATCTAAAAAATTGTGATTGTCTACGTCTAATTTCTCTAATCTACGGTTTTCATCTGCTTCCTGTAGTACTTGCTCATTGAATTTGCTGCCTGCACATAGTATTCTTTGCAGATGAGTACATCACCCGTTAAGAATGCTCACATATCAAGGCCTGAACTTCTGTCCTTACAATTACCAACGGGTTATATCTATTAGTTAAAGTTAGTTGCATATCCTTTACAGAACGACGCAGTTCTATAATCAACCTATCATTGGTTGGCTGTTTGTGATTTCTTCTTCTTCTTCTTTTCGTTCATCCGGAGTGTTTTTTCAGATGTGATTGCGGTGTGTCTGTTATGCGCCCTTGGGCCGAAACCCGTAGGCCAACACATCCGACAATAGCGTGCTTTTTTGACCAGGTAGCATTCCTGGGAGACTCTCACTTTTGTGGTGCCATCTACAATGCCGCTGGCCAAGGTTGAACGGTCGAAGACAACGGTCATCCCTCAAAGGAAGGCAGGGATAGTCCATAGCATTTTCCGCCATCCAAGGTTGCTTCCATAGTTGCAGGGTCGACACATAGAGCCCTGTTTCTGGGCTCACCGAGGGAAATCGTCACGTCCTGCTCATGGCTGCTTCAAATCCTCACTTCAATATATTGGTCATTTCGTTTGCCCCGGGCCATTCCCACACAAACCAGACAGGTTTGCAGACGGCATCCACTCAGCGAGTTTTCGGAAATGTGCTTGTCATTGCGCCCGTGAAAACTGTTCCAGGCACGACAGACATTCGGAGAACTACCTATTCAGAGCTGTTCCGAACAAGAGCGGCATTCGGAAACTAGGTAGTCAGAGCTGTTCCTAGCACGAGAGACATTCGGACGAGACATTTCACTCGGACGTAATTGCGTAGTGTCAATTTTTAGTTTGCCACCCGTAGGACGACACTTCCGGCTTCCGGCGGGCATTTTTTAATGAGGTTAGCCTTCCTCTGGTTTCGAGGCACGTTAGACTGTTGTGATGTCGCCCTCATCTCAGCTGGTCAAGATAGAACGATCAACGACATCGCGGTCGGCCCCCAAGGGAAGGCAGGGGCAGACCATGGGCATTCCCTCGCTATCCAAGGAGGCTTCCATAATTGCAGAGCCGGCACATATTGCTCTGAGACTGGGCTGACCCGAGGAGTTGCCACGTCCTGCTCATGGCTGCTTTAGTTCCTCACTTCCATGTGTTGGGCATATCGCTTGCCACCGATCGCTCAAGCACACACCAGGAGCGGTCAGACTGCGAGCGACATCCACTCGGTACGCTTTTGCTTTTGACTTCAGGCCACGCAATAGGTTCGCTCGCCGTGCGTTCCATTTCGCGCCATTGAGACGTTCTTCCACTTTTGTCTACACTCTCTATGAGTTAGATACATACAGTTTTCGTAACTATTTCCTTCGACTGGAGCCCCCTTCTGACTTTTTGTACTCGCTCACGAGGTAGGCTACATGTGCTGCCAGCTCAGCACCTTACCTTCGTGCAGCAGTGAACGAGAAACGGCCTGGCCCTCTCATCCGGGAATCTCTCATATCCCCCAGCTGAGAGCCTTCGAACATGTATCAGACCTGAGCATGTAGCTTGCTCAGTATCACGCCTCTATTTTTCGGTTGGTGGGTATCGGCCGGCTCTCAGATCCGAGGGTTTGTGGCTTAGTGGCGTTTAGCCACAGCCCTCGACAGAGAGCCTTAAGAGTTTTGTCCGGACCAAGAACTTTTGCCTTCGTGATTTAAATTTTTGACTGCTATCCTCAGTCTTACCTGCAGAGCAGCAGGTTGTGTCTCTCTTAGTCTAGTCCCTATCCCATAAGCTGTCCGATATGTAGTTTTTCATCCATCGGCAGGCAAATGGGGTCGACGGGACCCGCAAGCTCCCCCACCACGTCAAGGTGGAGACACATCGGGGGAGGTTTGTGATTTCAGTAGATTGTCATTGAATTATGAACGACCGGCACGCCTACCATTGTATGAAAATA
>OY992876.1:303066775-303156775 GCA_963921405.1 Cepaea hortensis | reverse complement strand
AGATTTAGACATGTCAACATGGTGGATATGCTTGCAGATCTACAAATTGATGGGAAAGACTTATAAAAAACATATACTGGAAACAACAAGCTGCCATAAGGATTGATAATGAAGTGGGACAATATCAGCCTATTATTAAGAGAGGTGTTAGGCAGGGATGTGTAATGTCTCCAGATCTTTTTTCCCTATACAGTGAAAATATTTTCAGAAATGTAGAAGATATAAATGGAATCAGCATTGGAGGATGAAACATTAATAACATTAGATATGCAGATGATACAGTATTGATTGCAGACAATGCACAGGATCTGCAACAATTAGTAGATGCTGTTGTTGTACACAGTGAGCAACTGGGGTTAGAATTAAATTGTAAAAAGACACAGGTTATGGTCGTAACTAGGAAGAACGAAGTACCACAATGTAATATACAAGTAAATGGGAGTATTCTTCAACAAGTGAATCGATACAATTATCTCGGAACAGTCATAACATCTGATGGGAGATGCCTTGAAGATATTAGAACAAGAATCGCCATGGCGAAAGTAGCCTTTAGCAAGATGAAAAACATTCTGACCAATAAGAAGATGTCAATTGAAACGAGAAAAAGAGTTATCAGTTATCAATTATCAGTTGGGGTATCTTCATTGCACTCCGGACAGGTCCATAGGTGCTCAGATCCCCCCCCCCCCCCTCCAGCATAAGCATCAGCGTTCGGCGGCTAATAGTGCCAGTTCTGTGTTGGTTAACGAGGCACCTCGTTTTCCCGATGTACCTCTCGTGTCTGGACGTGCCAATTCTTACTCCCAAGTCTTTCATCCTGGACAGCGATGTGGATTCACTGACAAGAGAAAAAGAGTGTTGAGGGGATACATAGAGATCTTTTGTATGGATGTGAAACTTGGACAATGAGCAGTCAAGCTGAAAAACATATGATGACTGCAGAAATGTGGTTTCTGAGGAAAATGCAAAAAATACCATGGACAGACAGAAAAACCAATGACCAAGTACTATAGGAGACAAATGAAAATCAACATTGATTAGAGAAATTAGACGTAGACAATCAACATTTTTTGGACATGTTATGAGAAGAAATGGATTGGAGAACTTGGTGACAACTGGCAAGATCGAAGGGAACAGACCAAGAGGAAGACCGAGAGGAATATACCTGGATGGCTTGGCCACATGGCATGGACGAGACAGGAACACTCAGCTGATCCACGACTCTGGTGATCGAGTGAAATGGCGAGTCATGACCGCCCACGCTTTCCGGCGTGGCACATGATTGATTGATCGAAATGTATTATCCGATAGAAAGGAACAGTGTAATCATGCAACACTAACGCAAGACAGATAGTCAACCTCTATACATTAAAACCAGCCCAGTGAAACAGAAGGTTTACAGTAATTAACATAAATAGCCCAACGACCGTAGTTTGCTCAGTTTAAAGTCGCGTTGTCTGCTGTATCCTGCCCGAGGTATTTGCATTCCAAACTGATGACTGTACCTGGCTCTTTTTTGTTGTCGTTGATTGCTCCGGGGATATCATGTGGAATAAAATAACCGTTCGCTACCTACCTAGCTAAACAGCTACCAACCTAATTACCTTCGTACCTACCTAGCTAGCTGACTGACTGTCAGTCTCCCCGCCTACTTGTCTACCTATCAGCCTGCCTACATCATCATCATCATGTGCCATGCCGATAAGCGAGGGCGGTCATGTTTATCCATCTCATGCGATCACCGGAGTCGTGGATCAGCTCAGTGTTTTGGTCTCGACCATATCACATGGCCAAGCCATCCAGGTATTTACTTCTCTGCCTTCCCCTTGTTCTCTTCCCCTCGATCTTGCCAGTTGTCACCAAGTTCTCCAATTTATTTCTTCTCATAACGTGGCCAACAAATGTTGACTGTCGGCGTCTAATTTCTCTAACCAGTTTACGAGTTTCATTTGTTTCTTGTAGAACTTGGTCATTGGTTTTTCTGTCTGTCCATGACTTTCATTGCAGTTTCCCCAGAAACCACTTTTCCACAGCCACCAGATGTTTTTCAGCTTGTCTGCTCATTGTCCACGCTTCACATCCATACAAAAGTACAGGCTCTATGTAGCACCTCAACACTCATTTTTCGTTGCACATGACATCTTTTTATTTGTCAGTATGTTTTCCATCTTGCAAAAGGCTACCTTCGTCATTCTAATTCTTCTTGTTCTAATCTCTTCAAGGCATCTCCCAACAGATGTTATGACTGTTCCGAGATAATTGTACCGATTCACTTGTTTAAGAATATTCCCATTTACTTGTATATTACATTGTGATATTTGATTCTTCCTACATACTTATCTACGCACCTATCTAATTACCTACATATCTGCCTGCCTACCTACCTACTAACTATCCGCTGACCTACCTGCACAAATACTTACATAACTGCTAATAGACAGAAATACACACAGAAAGACAGAGACATGCACATATAGAAGGGCATGCAAACACACACAGACTCATACATACAGAAATAAATATAACACAAACAGACAGAAAGACAGACACGCACATATAGATAGGCGTGCAAACAGACTAGACAAAATGGTAAACTAAAGGCACTTGAGCTTATTTGCATAACCCTTTTAATTACCAAGCGCCCTGTCTGTTTGTCATCTACTGCCTACAGCACCTTGCGGTGCAGGACAGGTGGGTCTTGAGCTTGTGGAATTAAAGCCGCATGGCTAGTGCTGTTGCTGCGAACTGTGCAGGTTTAGGGTTTTTCTTGTTGCCACCGACAGAAAGAAATCCATACCTTACCGAGGATTCGAAAAAGGGGCCTCCTGAATAAGAAACCGGCTTTGTAGCCACGCATCCAGCCGCTCCTCTCTGTCTGTCTGTGTGTAAATATGTCTTTCCACCTATTTCATGTCTCTCTGTCTGTCTATCGGCCTGTATTCCTGTCAGTTTATGTGTCTGCCCATACACATTTCTGTCTTATTGTCTGTTATTTAGTCTGTATGTCTGTCTTTTTGAGGTAATCTATCTGCTGAGTTAATCTATCTGTTCCTGCCAGCAGACCTGTCTATCAAACGCAGACCAGTCTATCTGACTGCGAGTCCATTTTGCGAAACTCTCTCTCTCTCTCTCCCCCCCCTCCCTCTGTGTGTGTGTGTGTGTGTGTGTGTGTGTGTGTGTGCGGGCAAGATCTGTTTAATTTTAATTTTTGCTTGTGATTGCTAGTTCATCAACATCATGATCATCATCATCATCATTATCACCATCATCATTATCATCACCATCATCATCACCATCATCATCATCATCATCATCATCATCATCAAACTAATTTCACGTATAATAATTACTGTGGGTCTCTCTCTCTTTCTCTCCCTCCCTCCCCCTCTCTGTCTATCTATCTGCCCGACTGTCTATCTGCCTGCCTGACTGACTGTATGCCTGTCTGTCTGTCTGCCTGTCTGTCTGTCTGCCTGCCTGCCTGTCTGTCCCCCTTGCCTTTCCCCATCCCCCTTGCTTGTCACGACTCCCAAAAGCACACGATCTTGATCTGTCTGAGTGTCAGCCAACTCTTTCATTTATTCAGCAGACTTAACACAACCCATTAAAACACAACAACTCAAAGAGTGCGCACTGATCTCTAGTGGGCTTTTCCCCAGCCATGCCAGAAAAAACAATTAAATTTGTCAGCACGTTTGATTAATACATACACACATTGGCACCTTGCCGTCTTGACAGACGATAGTTTGTGCTTTAAAAAGGCATAATAACTTTTAACTATGGCGGTAGCGAGTGTGACTGATAAGGCCAATTTGCGCTGTAAATGTCCGTTCACAGTGGGTGCATGTGAACACATGGTCATTTCCACCATCATGCACCATCTTACGTCTCAAACGCTTGGTGTGTGACTTTTCTGCAATAATTTTCTCCTTTGACTTTATTCCATTTCTGATATTTGCCCTCCATGCAACACGTTCAGCGGCGACTTGCTCCCAATGTGCATTATCAATGCCTGTATCAATCATGTCCCGCTTACACACATCTTTGTATCGTAGTAGAGGCCTACCCTGAGATCTCTTACCCATCTGTAATTCACCAAAAAAGATATCCTTTGGTATTCTACCATCATCCATCCTCATCAATTGATTAATAGCCACAATGATAATGACTGCGTTGAACTGTCTATACTTAACATTCAGAACAATGCATTTCGTCAGTAAATTTAAACACAGAGGACACAAACAAAGTGTTGCGCGATTTATTGCCTGACAAAATCGCTGCATCTCATCAGGTGCATACTGCAGAGTTATATATCATAGGAAGTGAATAAATGAATAATACTTAAGCTGAAACAATTAAAGCACACAATCACATTTATTGTTCGAATGTGGAGCATCTGTTATCCCTACGGTAATTTTACATTTACTACGAACTCTTTCTGTTTGCACAAAACCTGTTGGAATCGTATGATTGCCAACGCCTCGCTATATTTGAGCAATCGTTTATTGTTCTTTAAATACAGCAGCATTCGTGAGAGGGAGGTGGGTCACAAGGTTGCGACTGTCCCTCTTACAAGCTGGTTAGCAGTACGTCAGAACCACCCTGGCCTGGGACCATTTCCATTTTAAGAAAATTGAAATAAATATTATTAATAGCGATACACATACATTACGTATTTTGTATTTTCAAGAACTAATTGAGGAATCCGAATATTCTGAAACTTGAACAAAATGTAAGCTGCACAAGCCATATCTCACACATCAAGGGCACTGGCCGTTCTGAGGCAGCTTCATTGAGTGAAGAGAGAAGTGTTTGAAGGAAATGACCATGCACTAAAAGTTCTAACACACAGAATTCGAGAAGCGTTTGGAGAAAATGCTTCAGAGACGGATCCTGCCAAGAAAAACAAGGCGCCGGCCGTTCTGAGGCAGCTACATAGAGTGAAGAGAGAAGTGTTTGAAGGAAACGACCATGCACTAACAGTGTTCTTCTTCTTCTTCTTCTTCTTCTTCTTCTTCTTCTTCTTCTTCTTCTTCTTCCTCTTCTTCTTCTTCTTCTTCTTCTTCTTCTTCTTCTTCTTCTTCTTCTTCTTCTTCTTCTTCTTCTTCTTCTTCTTCTTCTTCTTCTTCTTCTTCTTCTTCTTCTTCTTCTTCTGCGTTCATCCGGAGAGTTTTTTTTTTCGGACGTGATTGCGTTGTGCCTGTTTACAGCAGAGCTGCGTTCTTGCGCCGTTAGGCCGACGCATCCTACTTATGCGGGCATTTGTTGACCGGGTAACCTTCCCGGGGGTTTCTTAGGACGTTTGACTCTCACTGTTGTGGTGTTATCCCCCATCTCAGCTGGCCCATTTATAACAGCCGAAGACATCCTGGTCAGCCCTCAAAGGAAGGCTACTCTCCGCCATCCAAGGAGGCTTCCATAATTGCAGAGCCGACACATAGCGCTGTGGTACTGGGCTCACCCAAGGAATCGTCACGTCCTGCACATGGCTGCTTAGCCTCACTTCCGTATATTGGGCCTTCCGTTCACCACAGTCTGCTCCTCCGGAAGCCAGAAGAATGCAGTCTGCAGATGACATCCACACAGTGAGCTTTCGATTCGGGCTTCCACATAATGGATTTGCTATCCAAGCAATATTCCATTTCATGCCACTGGGACGCTTTTTCCACCTTTGATGACGCTCACACAATGAGCTTTCGATTCGGACTTTCCACGTAATGGATTTGCTATCCAAGCAATATTTCATTTTGTGCCACCGGAACACTTTTTCCACCTTTGATGACGCCCACACAATGAGCTTTTGATTCTCTAATAATAGTGTTCTACCACAGAGAATTGGAGAAGAGTTCAGAGAAAATGCTTCAGAGATGGATCCTGCCAAGAAAGACGAGGCACTGATATTGGGCTCAGATGTTGTGGAATTGTTGAGGCCATCGCAGGTTCAGCTCAGACAGAAAGACAACGACGCATTTAAACTTCCAATGGGGAACAGCACTGTTCTGTCAGAACATACTCCTTTTGACTCAGTTAAAGAAATACTCTGATCCGAAAGTGTGACAGACTGTTCATGACCGGGTCAGGCGCACCGAGTAGTGACCCCAGAGTTGATTTTTCTGCAGGAATCCAAGCACTTATCGGCCCTGGAAGACTTGCTTTGAACGCAGTTGTGACTAAATCGAAAAATGATACATTTGTTCTTTACTTTTTTTAAAGAATATATTCACAAAACCAAAAAACAAAAACACGTAGGCCTAAGGGTTTCATTTAAATTCCCGAACAAGATGAGATGAGATAAAACAGATTGAACGAGGTAGAAAGTTTTGTTTTTCTCTCCTACATATTGGATTGGACTGGATTGGATGTCAATGCATCGTGCCTAAAGAGTTAAAACACTTTCTTCTAGAGCTCTGACAACCAGCCATTGCCTTAAGAATACTACCTTTGTCCGTGTTGTGTGTCAATGCTAGGCGCTTTTGAAGTCACGTATCAGCTGTCTGTTTGAAGGACATGCCTGTATGAATGATCAAGGCTATGGATCAGTATTGAGAGAGAGAGAGAGAGAGAGAGAGAGAGAGAGAGAGAGAGAGAGAGAGAGAGAGAGAGAGAGAGAGAGAGAGAGAGAGAGAGAGAGAAATAAACATCAACCATTAGTATTAGCTAGGCACGAGCACACAAAAGGATTACTGTTTAACGGGAAGCCAGATTTTTTCTTTCTTCATGCAACCAAACGGATATTTAACAAAAATCTAGCAAGATAAGTCAGTCAAGCTATTCTGCCCTACATCTCTAACACGGTGCACGTCGTAAGAAGGCGCTTCTGTATGGATCTACAACCGGAAACACCCAAACAGGTGCCTCGCTCAACTGTTTTTTGTGCACGTTGAATAGAAAGCCTTGATAGTTAGAGTTTGAGTATGCAAGCGACCTGCTGTAAGATCTTGCACAGGCCTGGCTCTTTTGCCTTGGCCGGCGCGTCTGTAGCGAAGGAATGGCGGACGCAACGCGGTTCGCAATACCGGATATCGCGTTAGAAACAAGCTGCAGGCGATTTGGAAACAGAACGCCTTGTGTTGATTTTTAACAATGGTATGTTTATGTAGTCGGTCGTTCATAATACAGTGGCAAATTACTGAACGTAAACTTGCCTAGTAAATAACAAACTTTCCCTACATATTGGACGGATTTGATTGGATATGTAAATAAACAAATGAGCAATCAGGACGTTTTAAGGGAAGCTGAGTCGCAAAGATAACTTATCACAAACATCAGAGAGAGGCAGTCATCGTTTTTTGGCCACGTTATGAGAAGACAAAAACTGGAACATGTGACAACTGGAAAGATTTGCGGAAAGAGAGCGAGAGAAGAAGACAGCATGAGAAAATTCTTGAGAGTCTTGTGTCATGGCACGGAAGGGAGTCAACACACGAATTGAACCACGACGTAATCTGGGAAGTGGCATGGTCGCCCACGCCAACCAGCAAGGCACTGAATGATGATGAAATAACAAATGTCCAGACTTGCTGGGATTGATTGACGTCCTGTAGAGAACATGCAACTAGCTTCAGTTTTCGCCTGGTGATGCTGAAGCACTTAGCGAGTTTCTTTCTTAGTTTCATCATTTCGTGAGTTGCGTTGCACTATTTTGTTAAGCCTGTTGCTCCGTACATCCGAAATAAACAAGTATTTTTTTTTTCAGACTTGCTTTTTCTAGCCTTTTTTTTAAAAAATACAGTATCTCCACACTCACAGCTCTTCCTCCTACGCTGCTTCAATACCCTCTCACTCCCTACCACCATCTCACCCCTCATGCTCGCTAACCCACCATCTATATCTATATCTCTCCCATGTATCTGACTAACCCCACTCTTTCTTTCTCAGACACCTGTTGCCTTAAAATGATAAATACAAACGCTGAAAAGAAATAGCGGGCGGGTTGCTGTAATAGCTAGAGCGTTACTCTGATAACATCATGAGTGAGGTCAGACGAAGGTTCAACACCCGCCATCTTAGCCTGTTAAGTGAGTGAAAAACTCGCCACCTATTTCCCCATACATTCAGGCTTACATGTGACGGTCCCATTTGTAGTTTATTAGTAATCAATTTGCCCGCTCCGTGGCGAAGAAGTTACGAACGCGGTTCGTGTTCCCGCATACCACGTTTTAAACACAGCTGCGAGTGATTTGTCAGCAGACCACTTTGCTGTTTTTTTAATGAAAATGTTATGAGTGCCGGTCGTTCAGAAAGCAATGGCAAACTACTGAACGTAAACTTGCTCATGAATCACAAACAGCCAAAATATGTCTGGTTGACTGCTATGATGTGATCAGTGCATCTCTAGGGACCACTAACTTCGAGATGCCCTGCAGTTAGGTGTAGGCCAGTGATGGCCATTTATCCATACTGTACGAACTGGACGTGTGGCAGAAGTCTGGCAAGAGGATGCCTAAAACCAGCACAGAGCTGGTGGTTGTGACCCGAGGTGGGTTACATGGCATCCCTTTATACGTACCAGAACGGCCTTAACAATCCTCCATGTCTGTGACCGAAGTCACCATACCACTGGTGCTTTCAATATTGCTGTTATTTCTTCTCTATTGACGCTTTGATATAAATCTTTCGGCCCAGAGAAACAACAGTCGAAGCTAAACTCTGTGGACCTGACTGGCACCTGGCCACATGATAGTTTGTTACACTGTGCTTCAAAAATGGTATTACACCTCTCTATAGCACACAAAAACTAGAGTAAACTAAGCAGGCCAAGAGGGGTGTCATGCTGCATGGGCAACACATGGTCTCCACAATGCACCACTGAGTGAACTAAATAAAAAGACAGTTATTCAAGAGTAGCGAATCAGCCATGGCGCTGAAGACAGCCGATCACATACTCCAAGACTGCTTAAAACACGACATATCTTGGCAAACCTTCAGGCCTAGGGAAAAACAGTGGAGGATAAACTCTACGGACCATTGAGTAAACTAAAAAAGACAGTGACATTCACACAAGGGACAACATTGCAGATATAGACACTTTTCAAAAGAACGAATGAAGAAGTAGTCGAAGACATTGAAGTTTATGCAAAAGATAACATCGAAGATATAGACCGTTTATTTCAAGCAAAAGAAGAAGAGAAATAAGAGGAACGCAATGATCCAAAGATGCACCAGCGATGGATATATTCACGATGCGAATTGAGACCACAAGCTAAATACGACATAAAGAACTAGCCTCCGTTCTCCAGATAGAAGGTTAAAGGTCACCTGTGTGGGTGGCGTGAATAAACAACTTTATTTCTGCATTCGTTTTGTTCAGTGTGTGCAGCTGATGACGTCATTCAGTGACATTCCGTGTATATGTGTGTTGTGTGTGTTGAAACACTGCTTGCATCTGTTCTTTCACGGACACTGAATTTATTCTTCATCCGGTCCGTGTATATACATCAGACTTTTCTAAATACAATCTGCTTCTTCTTACAGTCCATGCCGTGTGGCGTTGGTGATCGTGTCTATCCACAGCCTCCTGTCTCGTGTGCTACCAATAATTTCTGATACATACGTTCCTACATGCCATAATGTCAAATTATCCAGTATCTTCTCTATGGGTCTCCCCCTGCCTCTACCCCCCCCCCCCCCAACTTTTCCCGTTGTGACGACGTACTCCAGCTTTCCTCTTCTCATGACATGCCCAAAACATCTGAATTGTCTTTTTTTTTTTTTGGGATGCGAGTAACCAGTTCTCTTTGTGAGTTAACTAACCAATATACAATTAATATAAATAGCTACCTACCTACCTAACTCATCACCCATTGTGTTCGTTAGTTGCATGTCCCTTAGTTAGTTAGTCCTCATTGCACATCGAACCTTTCAGCCCATAAGTGCTCAGATCCCCTTTTCAGTAAATCCCGCAGCGTGTAGCGGCTCACGACACCAGTTCTGTGTTGATTTATTAATCTTCTTCGGCTTCCTGCATAATGTTCTTGTCTGGCCACTCCTCTTTTAATTTGCTGTTCTCGCAGTCTGACCATGGTTGTAGATTCACAGCCATCATTTGGTTCTCGCAAAAGACTTACTTCTCGTAGAGCATTCAGTATATCAGCCTGGTCCAGGGCTCGTCAGCCCTCCACAGTAACCTTACCTGCAAGCCTGTCAGCCTGCTCATTTCCTTGTACACCCACATGCCCTGGCATAAAATGAAACTAATCTTTGCCAACCGTGACCGCCTCAGAGACACCAACCACTGTCTTCGGATTGCATGTCACTTACAGGACGTCGCAATAAACCCCATCATTTATTGACTGTTTTTGATTTATTATGCAATTTTAGATCAGTAGTTTGCCATTAACCGCGTTGGGGCTTAGGGGATAGTGATTTCACAACCCTAACGGTAGCATATGGTGTACTTGAATATGTGAAGGATTAACACTTCACAACCCTAACTGTAGTAGCTGCCATGGGACTCTTTCTTATAGTTGGTGACGTGTGGCGTTGGCGATCATGTCTGTATACAACCTGCTGCCTAGTACACTGCCAGTGAGTTGAGTTGAGCACAGAACCGACACCACAGCACTCAGGATATTCCCCTACTTGCTCCGTCCTCATCCGCAACAGCTAGTGAAGAGTTCCAGTACCAATGGTACCAGTAGCAGTCTGATTATGTGTCCATCTGGCCTTTCTTCGGAGCCCTGAGTGTCGACCAAATCCTGTGGTCACTCCCTGCAGCAGCATTCTCTCCAGGCCTTGATTATCTGTCTGTTCTTCTGCATTATATACACGATAACACGACCCCAAAGTACTCCCACCACGTCTGCCTTATTGTGCACCAAAACCTCACAAAGCGGCGCAGACCCAGCCAATGTGTCCGTCTGCTCGTCATCAACATGTCCTGCGAAAAAAAAAATCCAGCAGATTCTGTTTTTGTGCAAACAGCCTGCAATTCTACCCGAAGCATAACTACTTAACTTTTCTCATCATACTTTGAGTCCGTTACGATCACACCTCTGAAACAAGTTAAAGAATTCAAATACCTTGGAAGTATGATCACAGAAGATGGCAGATTGGACAGAGAAATTGAAATCAGATGTCAAAAAGCTAGTGCACTTACATATCAACTATCACCCTTACTGAAGCATCCAAACATACCCATGTCCGCAAAACGACAGATAATAAACATCATATTCACACCAACCCTATGCTATCAATCTCAAACCTGGACTTTATCCAAATTACACCTTCGCAAAATCAACACCTGCGAAATGAGATGCCTGAGGAGAGCTGCCAACTTAACAATCCGAGACCGAGTAAGAAATGCTACTATCAGACAGACTGTGGGATCAACACCTTGTGCCACATTTATTGAAAGACAGAAGATCAAGTGGTTTGGCCATGTCGTTAGAATGCAACATCAGCAACTACCATCACTGGCCTTACATCAAAGATCATCTGCGACGAGACCACAAGGACGTCCAAGAAGAAAATGGATTGACGACATCAGAGACATTGTACAACCACGCGGAATGACACTATCCAGTGCCGTCCACCGGGCGCTGGAACGCAAATTATTCCTCCCCACGCCGCTTGACGGCAGAAGTGGAAGATGATGATGATGATGATGACGATTACGACATGCGTTTGCTGTTTGTCCTCCAGCCAGCGGAATGCCGCTGTGACTCCCTACACCCCCAATCATATACTAGATGTTGTGGTATCATATACCAGGCTCTCCTGCCCCAAACACCGTCCACTAACCATCGCCACGAACCCCCAGGCATTTCCCCCCACCCCTTTGCACAGAGCCATCAGTGTAGATGATGCGTACTGCCAATCATTTATGATACCGATGTTCCTCCACGCTACGATGTCATATATTTTAGCTCAGTCTTCCTCTGCCTTTTTTCCCCATCAACTTTCCGGTTGTTGTATCCCAACTTTCATCTTATTATGAAACGTCCAAAGAACACTGGCTGCCTCCTGATGTGAGTAACCAGTTCTTGTTTTGGGTCAATTCCTCTCAAGATATCTTCATTACGCTTTATATACTTCAATGGCGTTCTCATTATTCGCCTGTAAAACCATATACCTGAACCCTCCACATAATTCCTCACTTGTAGGTTAATTGTCCACGATTAACTTCCGTACATCAGGATTGTCTCGACATGGCTCTTAACTGTTTAGCGCCAAACACAAAGTAAGTTTGGACCAAAAATGTTACACAATCAAATGAACAAGTATTATAATGTAGATTTCCGATCACTGCGCATTGAAGCTGCGGAAGATACATGAAACTTCTTCTTCTTCTGCTGCGTTCATCCGGAGAATTTTTTCGAACGTGATTGCATTGTGCTTGTTTACAGCAGAGCTGCGTTCTTGCGTCATTAGGCTGATGCATCCGACTTCTGCGGACATTTGTTGACCGGGTTAACCTTCCCGGGGGTTTCTTAGGACGTTTGACTCTCACTGTTGTGGTGTTATCCCCCATCCCAGCTGGCTCATTTAGAACAGCCGAAGACATCCTGGTGAGGAAGGCAGGGGCAGACAATGAGCATTCCTCGCCATCCAAGGAGGCTTCTATAATTGCTCACCCAAGGAATCGTCACGCCCTGCACATGGCTGCTTAGCCCCACTTCCGTATATTGGGTCTTCCAGTCACCACAGGCTGTTCCTTGGGGAACCAGAAGAATGCAGTCCGCAGATGATATCCACACAGTGAGCTTTCAATTCGGACTTTCCATGTAATGGATTTGCTATCCAAGCAATATTCCATTTCGTGCCACTAGGACACTTTGTCCACATTTGACGACGCCCAAACAATGAGCTTTTGATTCGGATATTTCACGTAATGGATTTGCTAGCCAAACAATATTCTATTTCATGCCTCTTGGACGCTTTTGCTATTGACATACCTGTGGTATGAAGTGTGGCAGTCTAAATACTTCTTCGTGCACCTTTTGATGTCAACCTGAATGTAGTTAAAGTAAGCCGCGATCAACTTGAGCTTGTTGATGTCTTCGTAGAGCTTGTCCTCAAATGAAGCAGGCGTGGGCCAAAATATCTTTCCCTGTTCATACACGAAACAAAACAAATAAAACGAAGACCCTAGTATGGCGAGACACCGTCCTTCTATCCAAATGGTAGATCACATTTGACGATATATAATCCTTTGGCACTGAATCAACTAAGAACTCTTTTTTCCACCTCCACAGACACAGATATATTGCACAGAAAAATATTTGCTATTTTTGCTTGAGCTTGTCTACATGTAGCTTTCTCAATACATCTTCCAACTGCTGTTACTAAAACACCAAACACTTAAGTACATTGGCTGATTTTCAGACTTACGTTGATGTTGCATTTGGGAAGACATTGTTTCTATCCAATCAATATTTTGTTTTTCTTTTATTCACGCTAAGACCTTTGTTTTGACTCCCTGTTATATAATTTTTTGCAACTGCGTATCATTTCTAACGATCAATATCGTGTCACCAACATAACGCATGTTGTTTACATTATGTCCACCATTTGGTACTTCGTATCATGTATTGTACGGATCTCATTATTTCGTTGCACACACGGAACAGATCGGGTGATAGTAGACAACCCTTGTCTAATACCATATGTCGTGTGTGAAAAAGTGTAAACTATGGGGCCACGTTTACCCTATTGTTATAATTACAGATGTGGTTTGATCTGCATGCCATAGACCTTCTTGGTAGATAGTATTCGCGTGATGGGGTAGTCATTCTTGTAATGCTGATCCCGCCCTTCTGATTAGTTTCATTGGTTTACCAGGGAGTCTCCGGTGGAAGTGGTTACGCCGTCTGCCTCACGCTCCGAAGGTTGCTGGTTCAATTCCGACCTACATCTTTCGGTTCACGAGCGCAGTTTTCTCGGAGACTCCTGGGGGTCGTCGCTGGAGCTACGGTGTTCGTACTTTGTGCGACGCTTTCGGCAGGGCGCCCTGTGGAAATAGACCGTGCCATGTGGGATAAAATCCGGAGCAATGAAGTCGATCATATTGTCCTTTAACCCATTAAACCCCTTTGTTGCTATAATATCTATAAGCTCTAGCAACTGTGGTTCATTTCTAACGATCACAACTGCGTCATCAGCACAACGAATGTTGTTTACATTATGCCCACCACTTGATACTTCATATCAAGTATTATATGGATTATTGTTTCGTTGTACAAATGGAACAAATCATGTGATAGATAGTACACAACCCTGTCTAACACCATGTGTCGTGTGATAAAATTACGTTTATCCGTTTGTTATAATTACAAATGTGGTTTGATCTGCATGCCATAATCCTTCTTGGCAGATAGTATTCGCGTGATGGAGGGGTCATTCTTGTAATGTTGTTCTTGCCCTTCTGATTAGTTCCATTGGTATTTCATTTATCCCTGATAGAACTCATAGATCATTCCGAGAAGGGCGAAGACAGGTATGCTTCAGGCAGAGTGACATGCTTCAATTACAAAATCAAAGATACGAAGCATCTATTTGGTCTTTTTTCCCGGGACATGCTAGTGTGGTGGGAAACGAGCAGACGGACATTTTGGTTGGGTCTGCACCGTTTGGTGGGGTATTGGTGCATGCTAAGGCAAATGAGGTCAGTGTCCTTTGGGATCATGAGTATAGCATGGAAAAACAGATAAACCATCATAGCCTGGAGAAAATGGTGCGGCAGGAAGTGACAACAGGATCGGGTCAACGCTCAGGACTCCGAGGAAAGGCCTGGCGGACACGTAATCAGATTGCAAATGGTACCATTAGTATTGGAACTCTTCGCTGGCTGTTGAAGCTGAAGAAGGAGCATGTATGGGAATGTCCTGAGTGGTGTATTGTCGGCTCTGCCCTCAACTTAACTCAGCTTAACTTATCTTAACTCAACTGAACTTCTTCTTCTTCTTCGTTCATCCGGAGTTTTTTTTCCGGACGTGATTGCGTTGTGCCTGTTTACAGCAGAGCTGCGTTCTTGCGCCGTTAGGCCGACACATCCGACTTCTGCGGGCATTTGTTGACCGGGTTAACCTTCCCGGAACTCAACTGAACTCATATCCTCCATCTATTTTTGGTTGCATTTTCCTTGTCTTCTTTTTTGTTTGGCCAGACAAGATAATACCGCCTTGCGTTGGTTTCCATATAATGGTATGAGTGTCGGTAGTTCAGAAAATAATCGCAAACTACTGAACGTAAACTTGCTAATAAATCACACACAGCCCACAAAAAAATGCTGAGGTTGACTGCGAAGCCCTATAAAGAATATGCAACCAACTATTTCTTAACACGTTCCGTATTTCATTCTTCATTTTCTTATATAGGGTATATTTTTATGACTGTTGGGTTTTTTGAAAATATTGCCGTTACAAGTTTTGTATTCACCCTCTGTGGAGTTCATGCAACAGAAACGGTAAATACAAAACTTGGAACGGCAATATTTTCAAAAACCCCACAGTCATTAAAAATACACCCTGTACATACTACTCTTCTCCGTTTCCCGAAATTACAATTGTGTTTATGTTTTCCCGTTCAGACACGTGCATAACATACTTCTTCTTCTTCAGCATTCCGAACCATTGAGGTACTTTGCTGCAGATACAAGCCGTCTCCATTCGTCTCTCTGGTTGACCCTCTCTTGCCAGTCGCTGATTCCAAGTGCTTGTAGGTCTGTATGTATATTATCTCTCCACCTTCTTCTTGGTCTACCTCGGGGTCAACGGTCATCTATTTCCTGAGTGTAAGCATTACAAACTAACGAGTGTAATATTTCAATATTCTAGTTAAGTATTATATTGTTTTTCCTCTTCGTTGACAAATAATTGGTCATAACGCACTCTTGTATCTGTGTATGTCTTTCATTTTGTGGAGGTTCCCAGTTGTATTGTCTTCATTCGTTTGTTGTTGTTGTGGTAGTAGAGGTTGCAACCGCAGCTGTCACTGCCCCAGAAGTAGTAGTAATATTATGCGCAGTAGTAGTAGTAGTAGTAGTAGTAGTAGTAGTAGTAGTAGTAGTAGTAGTAGTAGTTAAAGTAGTATTATAATAGTAATATAGTAGTAGTGGTAGTCGTAATAGTAGTAATAGTATTGTAGACGTAGTACGAGGGTAAGTTAATAAGTAAGCCACAAATGGCTGTAGAAAAATAACTAAATATGATAACAACTTGAAACCAGTTTATTTTTATACATACATTGTCCCGTTATTTCTCAACATAATTTCCACCAACATTGATCTACTTATTTCATCGTTTTATCAGCCCTCCCAAACCCGCTGCATTGTTTTAATTTACCTGCCATCCCACAGAACTGTGTGGCTTACTTATTGACTCGCCCTCGTAACTTTTTTCTACCCAGCTATGCACCGCTTTACGGGACATACATTTGTCAGCATAAACACTGAAAACCCACCTTGGCGGGAGACATTTCGCGAATGACGCTGAAGTTGAATGTGAAGTGAAAACGTGGTTTAGATAACAGAGTAGCAGTTCTATGCAGCGGGTTTGGGATGACTGATAAAACGATGGGATTAGTGCATCAATGTTGGTGTTGAGAAATAAAGGGACAGTTTTTTTTTTTTTTTGGTTCGCATATCCTTTACAGGACATCGCTGTCAACATCAGCATCTTTCAGCTGATTTTGATTAAAGGGACAGTGTAAGTATAAAAATAAACTGGTTTCAAGTTGTTATCATATTTAGTTATTTTTCTACACTCATTTGTGGCTTTCTTATTGACTTCCCTCGTAGTAGTAGTAGTAGTAGTAGTAGTAGTAGTAGTAGTAGCAGCAGCAGCAGCAGCAGCAGCAGCAGCAGCAGTAGTAGTAGTAGTAGTAGTAGTAGTAGTAGTAGTAGTAGTAGTAGTAGTAGTAGTAGTAGTAGTAGTAGTAGTTAGTTAGTTAGTTAGTTAGTTAGTTAGTCGCAGTAGTAGTAGTACACAACTTTCATATGCGGTGTCTGCGAAGAATACTTGGT
The DNA here is from genome assembly GCA_963921405.1 of Cepaea hortensis. Lineage (NCBI taxonomy): Eukaryota > Metazoa > Mollusca > Gastropoda > Stylommatophora > Helicidae > Cepaea > Cepaea hortensis. The sequence goes on along the minus strand of OY992876.1, from coordinate 303,139,812 downwards.
ATTAAGTGGCAAGACAAAATCACAAATACTGAAGTATTGGAAAGATCGGGTTGTGTAACGAATTGTTCCATGCTCAATCTTCGTAGACTTTAATGGATAGGACACGTTAGGAGGATGGATGATGGTGAATTACAGACAGGTAAGAGATCTAAGAGATCTACTGCCGGCTTCCTGGCCTAGAGGTTAGCGACTTTTCTCCGTAATCTCGTATACTCTCGTAAGTAACGTGACGACGGTGAGAATTAGCAGTGGTTCGAATCGCGTCGTTAATTTACGGGGTATGTAAGCCGGCCCTCAGAAAGCAATGGCAAACTACTGAGCGTAATCTTGCCAAGAAATCAACAATCAGCTGAAAGATGCTGATGCTGACAGCGATGTCATGTAAAGGATATGCAAAACATTTTAAAGAGATCTACTACGATACAAAGATATGTGTAAGCGGGACATGATTGATACAGGCATTGATAATGCACATTGAGAGCAAGTCGCCGCTGAACGTGTTGCATGGAGGGCAAATATCAGAAATGGAATAAAGATAAAGGAGAAAATTATTGTAGATAAGTCACACACAGAGTGTGCAAGACGTAAAATTGTGCATGATGGTGGAAATGACCATGTGTTCACATGCATCCACTGTGAACGGACATTTACTGTGCGAATTGGTCTTATTAGTCACATTCGCTACCACCACTAGTTGTAGTTATTATGCCTTTTTGAAGCACAATGTAACAAACTATCGTCTTTCAAGACGGCAAGGTACCAATTAGTAGTAGTAGTAGTAGTAGTAGTAGTAGTAGTAGTAGTAGTAGTAGTAGTAGTAGTAGTAGTAGTAGTAGTAGTAGAGGAAGCACGGCCCAATGAAGAACAAAGCAAAATACAATAAAAAAAAAAAGACCAACGGCTGTCACCGATAATATGTTCCTTTGACACTTGACTACGATTGTCAAGTGTCAAAGGAAATGAACCGCAACCGTATATAGATATATATTTAGCCAACCCTTATAAGACCATTTCATCCCTGTGTCATTCTTCCACTCCCCTAACTAGACGATGTCGCCTTCGTATACACATCCCCGTTTTCCCCCTTTGGAAAGCAAACTTGTGGTTGGGATACTGGTTGCGGGTTGGTTGAATCGAAGCACACCTCCTACACACGATTTCCCCCTTCCCATGAAAATTTGACATCAGGATGGGGTCAGGTGCTGTTCGCGGATAGTGCATGGACCTGTTCATTTACGAGGGACGGGGGTAGCCATGTACACCCACTATTCCACTAGTCGCAGTTTCACCACTTGAATTATTATCTCTCCTCCCCCCTCCCATTTTTCGCAATGACGTGAGTCACCATTTGCGAATTTCTTATAGTTGGCGTTTGCGGAAGTCTTTTTGTTAGTATTTTGCGGCAGCTGTTCTGAACGTTTGGTTGTGTGATACTTCGTTTGCTTCTTGTGAGTATAATTCTACTACTACTAGCTTTTTAAATGGTGTCTGTAATTTGTGTGTTTTTAATTGTGGATATTTCTGGAGAATAAATTAGCAGTTCGAGGGCACGTAAGAGGATTTAGGTTAGTTAACTTAGCAAGTGCCGGTCTCTCTGGCTGTGGGGTGACAACACTTTCTCTCTGTAATCCCGTTTATCACGCAGACTCGTAGCGGAGCGAGAGCTGAGGCGGTTCGACCCCTGCTCGTGACTTGCGGGATACTGAGCCGGCCGCTCAGAAAGTGGCAAACTACTGAGCGTAATCTTGCCAAGAGATCAACATACAGCTGAAAGATGCTGCTGTTGACAGCTAAGTCCTGTAAAGGATATGCTAAAAAAAACAAAAAACTTAGCAAGTATGTGGAAACTCTTGACAAGATATGAATATGATAAATTAATATGAAAGAGATCTGAAGATTCGTTCAGTTTATTTACGAGGGGGCATCAAACGAAAACCTTACAAGTGTGATAGAAATTATAATAACCATGGCACTGTCTTGTAACCTGTCAATATTGTTGTTACGGATGTCAACTTTTGACATGCACAAAAGAGGAGCAGCATTCTGTTATCCGTTTTCGATGAAATAAACTGACATCAAGATTTTGAGTAACGAAGACACAAACAATAGATTGGACGATTTATTGCCTGGCACATTTCGCTGCATCTCATCAAGTACATACTGCAGAATTCACACAACATAAAGTAAAATAACTTGTATCTTCCTTATTCAAATTCACTATATGGAAAACACTGTTTTGATGATATCAAGATGTTGGGGGTTGGGGAGGGATGTCAGCATGGTCGAGGGGATAAGAACGCTCGCTATTAAACTTCCGGTGTGCTGATGCTGAAGTAGCGGGTTCAACCTCTACACCGGTCAGTTGGACTAAAATTTTGACTTCTCACCCTTGACTTGGGGAAGTAAATTACAAGTACCTCAGAAGTTGAGGTGCGTTCGCCTGATGGTGAGGGACACTGGTAATAGGGAAAGCTAATCCACATGCAAAAATCAGTCCAGTGCAGTGGAAGTAGTAGCGCATGTATGGACTATGCTTGAGTTCAAAGCGAGAGAACGCAAAAAAAAATAAAATAAAACTTTTAAAAAATCCGTGAGCGAGACGGAGCTTCTTTAGGTGTGCCTGGAGCATCTTTAGGTGTGCCCGGAGTGTTATAGAAACGACGTTTTGTACGAGACCCAAATCTCCGTAATAAACCAATCATGAAATCGAAACAAGTGGGTTACGGTAAACCGAGCTGTTGCACCAGCCCGAATTAAAACACAGAATATGACTAAGAAGTTCGACTGTTGGAAAAACACACTCGGATCCAGGCGAAGGTTTCGATCCAAGTTCTTATCAGCGGAACAATAAAAACGAAACAATAAAACATATATAAAATGGATAACAAAAAGACGGAGTCCAGGAAATTAAATTAAAAACCTTTTTAAGTTCTCATTTTCTCCGATTGGACTTTGTCCGGTAAGTAAACATTTCGCTCCTTTTCTTAATTTTTTTTTTAACGTGTCGTTTTTGTTGTTACCTTGATGAAGTTTTGGGTGGAAACTTTCGACTGTATCTGTGTGTTCTTCCATTCGTTGTGTGGCTACATTATAGTTTGTGTTTTTATTCTAAATCCACCAGCGTCTAGTAAAGTGCTAACCGTGCCATGACGATTGAGATTGCCGAGCCAACTCCCACGCGTGGCATTCTATCTTTCCCGGGCATAGAGAAAACTTTACAGAAAGAGATCAAATGTTAAAATACTACAGGCATATAAGGAGACATACTTTGTATGCTTCATATCGTGGCTCATCTCATCTTGTTACTCTTGTACCTTGCGGTCTCGAGATGAAGCATAAACAGCGGGAAAGTGCCCGTTTATGGGCCTCATATATCCAGATTCCGCATGGACTCTGTAATTCCCTCTGTTCATAGTTTACACCAGGGGTGTCAAACTCAATCGCTCAGCGTGCCAAAACTCAAATCACACGTAAGGTTGCCGGACAGGATAAACATTCAATAAGCCGAAAATTAAACCTATTTTAAGGCATGTCACTGAACGCCGACTCTATTTCCTTCAAAAACGACTGAAATTGGAGGTGATTTAAACCTTTGGCCCTGATAAAATTGACGGTTTGTGTTACAATGCTCGTTACATTTTCCATGTTGAGGACTTTACCACACAGCGATCCTTGGTGTATGATGCGGTGATATCAATTCACCAGTACAGTTCTCCTGCATATTTAACCACATCCCTACAACTAGTCCACTTTTTTCGCCACACATCGATGCATGAATTTCATGTCCATTATTCCTTCTGTAACATTCAAACTGGAGTCCACTCCACGGATGAAGATGACGAGCTGTGCAGTGTCAGTTGTGTCATTACTTTCATCGACAGCAAGGGAGAATGCAACAAAGTCTTTGCCTTTTTCGATCAGCTGTGTTTTCACATCAGTGGCCATCTCAAAAACCGGATTAACAACCGTATTTCGGCTAAGGCTTACATTTGCAAACATCTGCTTTTTGTCTGAACACAAGACGTCACACACTTTTAATACTTTTATCATGCAGCGTTTAAGAAACTCTTCTTCTGTAAATGGTTGGTCTGAGTTTACGATCTCCTCTGACACAATAAAACTTGCTTTGACTGCAACATCAGTTTATGATTTTGCTTTGGTTAAAAACATATGGTGTGATGTTGGAAGCCTCTTCAATTCTACATTCTGTAGCTTCTGCCACATTTATCTTCACAAATTAGACACACGGGTTTACCGCCAATATCAGTAAACATAAATTCAGTCTCCCTACGGCTTTGAAAGGCTCTGTTTTCAGAATTAACTTTTCACTTGGCCATTTCAAAGGCTAGCTTTGATTTTAAAAGATTGTGCATCTACCGACAGACGCTTGAATGATATGAGGTTAGACATAGCGGGAAAAGACGATGTAATATCCGGGCATTATACTACTTTAATTTTTTATGCGCCAATACAAAACGAGCATCTGAACGTTGCTAGGTAACTACAACGACGAACACTAACTGAAATACTAACTGAACTCACTACAAAACTATTATTTTCGCTTATTCTGATCGAAGCGAGAAGTCTCTCAGGTTGCCTATCATTCGGAAGGCTGTCAATTAGGCAATTTGATTTGCACTTTATATCGTGACCATAAAAAAATATTTGTGCCTAAAATTCTCTCTTGGGCCGAATATATTTGTACGTCGGTTGAGACCTTTCGGGCCTGATATGATTGTACGGCGGGCCGCATGTGGCCCGCGGGCCTTGAGTTTGACACATGTGGTCGGCCTTTTCATTACATGCTATTAAACGGAAAGGCGGGGTCCCAGACCCCCTTCCCCTCTCTCTTCTCCCCACTTCCCAGCTGGATCCATAACAATATCGGCATCGACATAAAATAAAGAGATGTATCTCCGGGTTGAATTTAAAGATGTGCGGGAGGAAAAAGAGAACAAACGTGTGAGAAATTAGGGTCCTTGTTTTCCAAGATAATGGAACGGGTTCAAACTCCATTTATAGCAGGTTGCCATATTTAACGATCAGTATTGCCCAGAGACGTCAGGGTGTGAGTCATCGAACATTTCATAATCGGTAAAGATGAAATTCGGAAGCCGTCTTCGGTGCGTTGGTTTTCATATAGTGGTATGAGTTCCAGTTGTTCAGAAAGCGATAGCAAACTACTGAACGTAAAACTTGTGAAGAAATCACACACAGCCAAAAAATACTGGGGTTGACTGTGACGTCCTTAACAGATTCAGTGCCAAACAAAACGTAGATTTCGACCAAATAAAAATGGATGGCAGAAAATGGGAAGTAGGAGTGTGTCACAGTTATGACTTAAAAGTTATTAATATTGTAGCAGACAGTATGCTATGATAACGCAGTGACAACATTTCGACGATATATAAGCTCATTGTAGATACGGTAAGTCGCTTGAGGCGATTAATCATCACATGGCACTTATCAGTTCAAGGATATGCAACTAACTTGTTTCTAAAAGATGAAAATTTGGGGTTTTGAGCTGAAATGTTAAGAAAGCTTCTTAGAATATCCCGAACAAACAACAACAAAGTCTCGTAGCAGGAACTTGCAATGGGTATGTGAAGCGCTAGGAAACTCACATTTTGTAGAGCTCAATGAATCTTTGTCCCATTGTGCCTATGAAATCGTCAGCTCAACCTCCTAGTGATTACTCTAACGCGATCGTGGCCCAAGAAGAAGAGTAATTTCAAAACAATATTCCCTTAGTGAATTTAACGCAGAAGCGGAATACTTTAGCTGAAACAATTACAACACATAATCACAGGTATTATTCGAATATAAAGCATTTGTTATCCCAACGGTAATGTCGCATTTAACAGGAACTCCTTCTGATTGCATAAAACCGACTGGAATCGTCTAATTGCTAACTCCTCACTATATTTGAGCAATCGTTTATTGTTCGTGGAATACAGTATACGACGCGCTTTACTGTTGTAAATACCCCATGGTTACCGATGTCTATATATGTTAGCATGATTCGTTTGATAAAGTATTCTTGGGAAGGGTGATGGAGGGGAGAGGGGGAAGGGGCATTAAGAATTAAGGTTGCCTGGCTAGTGCAGCCGCTGTGACAGGTGCAGATTATGGTTTTCTTTTTGCCCCCGACAGAAAACAAATCCACACCTTACCTTGGATTCGAACCCGGTTCTCCTGAATGAACTAAAATGACTGAGGTGAATACAAAAGACAACACTACAGATATAGACAATTCATGTCAAGCCAACATCAGAAGCAGAATATGCTCGTTCTTGTTGGTTCATTTCTGGGTCCGTGTCGGGGGAGCCGCGGTAGTTCACTTGCTAGCAGGCTTGTCTACTGGTCCGGTGGTCACGTGAGGGGAAAGCATGTACATTCTGGGCCTGGGGTGGACAGGGGCGGGGTGAAGAAGAAGAAGAAGAAGAAGAAGAAGAAGAAGAAGAAGAAGAAGAAGAAGAAGAAGAAGAAGAAGAAGAAGAAGAAGAAGCAACCGAAGAAGAAGGAGGAGGAAGAGGAGGAGGAGGGGGGAAGAAGAAGAAGAATGTGTGACGTCAACTCAATCGAAAAACAATAGTCAAGAACAGAAGACTGACAGCAGGTGTTGCTGCCCGTTCACCCCTCTCTCCCCCCGTCCTCACACACCCTGGAATAAAAACCAACGCAAAGATGTTTAGACCTGTGTTTGAACCTCGCGGTACCTGTATGCCAGATAAAGTTAAACAGACATGCCAAAAATAACCGGCCTTCGCTGAGTAAATAACAGGCAATTGTGACCAGCAGTGATCTAACGCAGCCATACTGAGCCCGGTTCCATACAAGACTAAGCTTGCTGGGGTTGTTTTGGCTCGGGTGTTGGTGCAATGATTTACCGGCAAGATTGCTCCGGGTTCAAGACCCAGTACAGCTTCGTCTGTGTATTCCGGGCTCCAATGGAAAGGACATTTAGTGGCACTGTAACCTACCATGCATGTCTGAGTGGCAGCTCAGGAGGGTTGGCATGAGGTTGGCTAAGGAAAGTTGGCGTGAGGTTGCTAAGGATGGTTGGCGTGAAATTGGCTAAGGATGGTTGGCGTGAAATTGGCTAAGGATGGTTGGCGTGAAATTGGCTAAGGAGGGTTGATGCGAGGTTGGTTAAGTGTTGGCGTGATGTTGGCTAAAGGGGGGGGGGGGGGGGGTTGGCGTGATGTTGGTTAAGGAGGGTTGGCGTGAGGTTGGCAAAGAAGGGTTGGCGTGATGTTGGCTAAGAAGGGTTGGTGTGATGTTGGCTAAGGGGGGTTGGTGTGATGTTGGCTAAGGGGGGTTGGCGTGAGGTTGGCTACAAGGTCCCGTAGATAACTTAAGCTGCAAAATCCAACCAATCTTGAACAAGTCTACAAAGGGCTGGGTGGGAGTTGGTTTAGGGCTTGTGATCCTTTTAGGAGATGCAAAGTAGAGAAGAAGAAAAGAAGTGCAATAATAATAATAATAAGAAATTGAAGAAGAAGATGTTTCTTCATGTATTTATAAGTATACATGTTTATCTTTTTCTTTGCAAAGCATTATCTTCACTGTTCCTTGTCACCTCTACGTTAACACGGTGCACAAACTCCCACAGTGTATAAACTCCCACGGTGTATAAACTCCGACAGTGTATTAACTCCCACAGTGCACAAACTCCCACAGTGCACAAATTCCCACAGTGCACAAATTCCCACAGTGTATAAACTTCCACAGTGCACACACTCCCACGGTGCACAAATTCCCAGTGTATAAACTTCCACAGTGCACACTCCCACAGTGCACACTCCCACAGTGCACAACTCCCACAGTGCACACTCACACAGTGCACACACTCCCACAGTGCACAAACTCCCACAGTGCACAAATTCCCACAGTGCACAAATTCCCACAGTGTATAAACTTCCACAGTGCACACACTCCCACGGTGCACAAATTCCCAGTGTATAAACTTCCACACTGCACACTCCCACAGTGCACACTCCCACAGTGCACAACTCCCACAGTGCACACTCCCACAGTGCACACACTCCCACAGTGCATACACTCCCATAGTGCACAAAGTCTGCAGCACAGGCAGAAATGTGTGTTCACCAACATCAGTCCCATAGATGTAAGTTCTCTTCAGAGCTGAGATAACTTTAACGCACTTTGCCTCGGGTTTGAGAGTTGAAAGTTTTCCGGAGGACTCACGACCAACTTCCCAACCAAATAACTAACTTGACAGCCAACCAACCAGTCAACCAACCAACTAGCCAACCTGTCATCCAACCAAACAACCAATCTAACAACCAATCAAGCAACCAACCAGACAAACAACTGAGCAACCCACAAACCAACCAATCAAACAACCAATGAAATAAACCAATCAATCAACCAACCAGCGAAACAACCACCCAGCCAACTAACTAAACAACCAGCCAATCAACCAAACAACCAGTCTCAACCAAACAACCAACCTAACAACCAACCAACCGATAAACCAAACAAGCAACCAAACAGAAAACCAGTCAACCTACCAATCAAGCAAGAAGCAACCAAACCAACCAACCAACCAGACAACAAACCAACCAGATAACCAACCAGATAACCAACCAGACAACGAACCAACCAGGCAGACAACCATCCAACCAGACAACCAACCAGCAAGACAACCAACCAACCAAATAGACAACCAACCATCCAGACAGACAACCAAACAAACAGACAACCAACCAGACAACCAACCAACCAACGAGACATCCAACCAACCAGACAACCAGCCAAACAGACAACCAACCAACCAACCAAACAGACAACCAACCAACCAGACAGACAACCAACCAACCAGACAGACAACCAACCAAACAGACAACCAACCAACCAAACAGACAACCAACCAACCAGACAGACAATCAACCAAAGAGACAACCAACCAACCAGACAACCAACCAACCAACCAAACAGACAACCAACCAACCAAACAGACAACCAATCAACCAGACAGACAACCAGACAACCAACCAACCAAATAGACGATCAACCAAACAGATAACCAATCAACCAGACAGACAAGCAATCAACCAGACTGACAACCAACCAACCAAACAGACAATCAACCAAACAGACAACCAATCAACCAACTAGACAACCAACCAGCCAGACAACCAACCAAACAGACAACCAATCAACCAGACAACCAACCAAACAGACAACCAACTGAACACAACCAACCAAACAGACAACCAACCAACCAGACAACCAACCAACCAAACAGACAACCAACCAACCAGACAACCAACCAGACAACCAACCAACCAAACAGACAACCAACCAAACAGACAACCAACCAAACAGATAACCAACCAACTAGACAACCAACCAAGACAATCAACCAGACAGACAACCAACCAACCAGACAGACAACCAAGCAAACAGACAACCAACCAAGCAAACAGACAACCAACCAATCAAACAGACAACCAGCCAAGCAGTTGGATATTTCATACGAAATACTTCATTTTCGAAAATCGTCGCTTTAGATACAGAGATTGTGCCCTGTCCGACGCCTACCAACCCGAAACTTTAAGTAAACTTGATGCAAATCCAGGTACCCACCTCTTACTGTCGTCAGATTCAAGTGCTCCACGATAACGGATGTTTGTCCGAATTTGTCGTCTTAGTTATTTCCGGCCCTTTGCGTTTTTTACAATGTTTTCATAATCTCGGTAATCTACGCCATACTGTGTAGTGATTTTATCATTTCGCGTGTTTCTCGTGTAGCTAATGGCAATATTGTTGAGTCGTCGTTTTCTTGTTGTTGTTGGTCTTCTTCTTCTTCTTCTTCTTCTTCTTCTTCTTCTTCTTCTTCTTCTTCTTCTTCTTCTTCTTCTTCTTCTTCTTCTTCTTCTTCTTCTTCTTCTTCTGCTCCTCCTCCTTCTCTCCACCCCTCCTCCCCTGCTGCAACCAATCCTCTTATCCTCCTCACCCTTTTCTCCCCCACCTCTCCCTTCTTCTACCGCTGTTGCTACTGCACTACACAAGTATTAAGTACCTTAATTCCGTGAGCGATCGTCACAAAGCACAGGCGTTGTTGAAGAGCGTTATGCTGTCATTTCTAAGTCTCTAAGTGGGTTCGGGGGGTACCTGGTAAGAACAAACTGAAGCCGGAAATGTCTATTAAGTATTACAGCGAGGACAGCGACTTAAATCTGACGGAGATAACGACCTGTAATATTCACACACGCTCAAGTGTTAACGGGCCCAGAAGGGAAAGTGTTAACGGGCCTTGAAGAGAAAGTGTTACCGGGGACCTGAAGGAGAAGTGTTAACGAGGTTCGGAAGGAAAAGTGTTAATGCGACCCCTAATTGAAAGTGTTACCGGGGCCCTGAATAGAAAGTAAAGAATATATATCAATATCACTGTAAGAAGAAGAAGAAGAAGAAGAAGAAGAAGAAGAAGAAGAAGAAGAAGAAGAAGAAGAACAAGAAGAAGAAGAACAAGAAGAAGAAGAACAAGAAGATTGCGGAAAGAGACCTAGCCATAATCAATACAACCCGGTACAATGAAGCCGACCCTCTTACCTCCCTGTATTTGTGTATAACTGCACATTGCCATATTCAATGTTCAACGCCAACTTCTCTATAATAGTTAATACACATACATTCCTTTCCACCATTCACAGTGCAATGAGCCGGTTAGGAAAATAGCCACCACTACCGGCGCAGAATGTTTTGTAAACCACCATTTTAATGTTGTATTGTTGTTGTCATTCTTCGTACATTGTATTGCCCCCCCCCCCCCCTTCCGCAGTTTCCTGTAGTTCTGCAAACATGTTTTATCTGTACACCTTTATCCAGTAATGTAAATAGACTGTAAAGTCTACGTGATCGTTCGCAGTCATAATAGAAAATAAAAAAAAAGTCGCTTAAAAGTCGACAGGGTCGACTTCATTGCACCGGGTTTTACCCCATATGGCTCGGTCTCTTTCCGCAGCGCGGAAAGCGTCGCACCAAGCACGAACTCCGTAGCTCTAGCGACGACCCACAGGAGTCTCCGAAAAATTTCACTCGTGAACCGAAGGACGCGGCCCGGAATCGAACCCACAACCTTCGGAACCCGAGTCAAACGGCTTGACCACTTAGCCACGGAAACTCCCAATAAAAAATTGATGACTTGCGCTTGTCCGGATTATTATAATGAAAAATGTTGCACGTACGTAGGCGTTCTCGGTATTCCGAGATTCTGTACTTTCTGATAGGAAGGGAAAAAATTGAGGAAATGTATCTGTCATGCAGTAAAGACAGGGCAATCAACGAATATAGTGGTGTTCTACCAACACTCCTATTCTTCTTATAGTCCATGGCTTGTGGTTTGGTGATCATGTCTGTCCACAGCCTTCTGTCCCGCGTACTGCCAATCTTCTTATAATCCATGGCGTGTGGTTTGGTGATCATGTCTGTCCACAGCCTTCTGTCCCGCGTACTGCCAATCATTTCTGATACTGATGTCCCTTCATGCGAAAGTGTCCAGCATCCTCTCTCTTGGTCTCCCTCTGCATCTCCTTCATGATTCAGCCCGGTTAAAGTTGACTGACTGGCTGAGAAGGCATAGGATGGTTATACGGTGTTAAATTAATAAGCACAGCAGGAGTTAAGTTATTATGTGGTTATTCATAAACTGTATCATAATTTTAATAGCAAAGACGGCGGCGAAGATGAAAGAGAAGGATGAAGAAGAAGAAGAAGAAGAATATGAAGAGCCCACTGTGAAGAAGTTAATTGCATATTCTTTACAGGACAACGCAGTCAACACCAGCATTTTTTGCTGTTGTGATCTCTCGACAAGTTTACGTTCAGTAGTTTGCCATTGCTTTCTGAATTACCAGCACTCATACTATTTCGTAAAAAACCAACGCAAAGCAGTCTGCTGCCAAATCGCCCGCAGCTGTGTTTCAAACGCGGTATACGGGATTACGAATTGCGTCCGTAAAACCTTCGCCACGGAGCTAGCCATTGTGAAGAAGGAGAAGGGGAAAAAATGAAGAAGAAGCAGACGAAGTTATTCATACTGCAGTCAGAACATTAAAAATAACAACTCCGAACTAAATTGGATAAATTGAAAAGGAACGAAACTAATTTGCCTCTCATTATTAAGAACACACCAGGAACCAATTCATATTTCCGTGTCGCAGCAGCACATTTTTAGCAAAACTCAGAAGGCGACTGAGTTTGTTCCAGTGCCTCGGGGTGGATGTGTGATAAATGGGTTCAATTTTACCTTCCATCTCTTCTCATCTCATCTCATCATGTTCCTCTTGCACATTGCAGTGTCGAGGTGAAGTATAAACAGCGGGAGAGTGCCCGCTTATGGGCTTCATTATCGATATTCCCATGGACTCTGTTATTCCCTGCGTCCATCGTTTACGTGGTCGGCCTCTTCCTCTGTTTCCCTCTGGTCTGTACATCATTGCTTGTTGTGGTATACTGTTAGTTGGTAACCTACTTGAACTACTTGCATGGCCAAACCACTTGACTTGCTGCTTTCTAATAAAATTTCTGATCTTATCTCTTCTTGATACATTGAGTATTCTTCTCAGGAATCTCATGTCTGTTGTTGTGATTTTTCTTTTCTATTTTTCTGTCATTGTCCATGTTTGGCATTGGTAGCATAGAGTTGGTAGGAAGATTGTGCTGTAAAGTGCTTTCTTAGTAGTTATTGATACATGTTTGTTCTTTAGTATTGGTGCCATTTGTCCAATGAGTTGGTTTGCCTTATTTCATCTATTTTCGATCTCGTCTTCTGATTTGCCATTTGAGAATGATATACTTCCTAGGTACTTGAAACTCGTTACGTGTTTCAAGGGATGTTCGTTTAGGTCAATTATTGTTGTTTTTTCTTCTATAGTTATAGTCATTACCTCTGTTTTACTTGTGCTAATTTTCATGTTATGTTCCCTACACAGTTTAGTTTAGTTTAGTTAGTTTAGTCGATGAATCAACATGACGGCACACGGTTGCAACCCATAAGTGCTCCGTTTTCCCCCTAACTCAAATGTGAGTCTGGAGAAACTCAGCTCAGTGCACGAACTTCGTAGCACCGGCGAGGATTCTGAAAATACTTTGGGTAGATTTTTAACTCGAAATTTTGCCCGGGAGCGCCGTTGGACTACTCTTTTTCGATTTCTAACTGCCAAGGGATTTCTTACGTGCTCAACAATACACACGGACGTCCAATCTCACTACCCAGAGATCAGGGAAAATTGTATTACTAAAAGTCCCGGTATCACCGGTGTATGAACCCGGGACCTCCAGCACTCGAGGCGGACACCATACCTCGAGACCACGCAGCCCCCTATGTTCCCTACACATTCCGTTTAGACTATTCATGTGGTCTTGTAATTCAGCTTCTGATTTTGCTATTAGTGCTTGATCGTCCGCAAACTGGAGTTCTCTAATAGTTAGATTTGCAGATGGTTCTTCTTCTGTGTTCTTGTCATGCGGCGTTCTCGCGGTCTCTGTTTGGCTAGTTTCTTTACATATGTTGTCTATATATATGTTATAAACAAGACAGGGGACAGGACACAACCGTGTCGTACTCCGGATCTTATGGTGAAGGGTTCTGAGTGCCCCCCAGTTGGTCTCACTATGCATTCGCTGTTGTTGTATAAGCTTCTACATAGGTTTGTTAGATGTGTACTCACTCCATATTGTTTAAGGATTTCCCTTCCAAGTTCATAAAAAGAAACTGACATTCAGTAACGATGGGTCGTAGACGAGATAACAAGACAAGAAGTTGTCACGTAAAGCTAATCATTGATTTTGTAAGCGTAGCGGCTGAAAGCTCACCTGCTGGCCATGGGTTCGATTCGCATGGGTGCAAATTCGAATTTAAAAAAATTGACCTGGGTACCAGGAAATGTCTTGGGAAGTAAAGGCGGTCGGGGTGATACTGAAAACATCATCAACCCTGTGCCTGTAGGTTTATAGAATCACGAGTCTAGCGCCATATACCCAAATGCCAAAGACACGTAAAAGGGTTCTTTATTTACTGACCTTACAACTTCAAGTTCTAGGGAGATCAAGGACAAGAATGACAGTCGAAGTGTACACCGTGACCGCTAATGGGGTAACATGGTAGTGATTTCAATGGATGAAAAACACCTCTGAAGTCGGAGTGGGTTCTCCTGATGGCGAGGGACACTGTTAATTGGTAAAAGCTAATCCACACGCAAAATTCAGTCCAGCTCTACTGGAAGTAGTGTATATGGACTGCGCTTGAGTTCAAAGTGAGTGTGCCCCCCAAGAAAATGGATGAAGAACACCCTGTACAACAAACGGGATAGTACCGAAACGTGTAGAGAGACCCAACTAACTGATGTCAATGGTAACAGTACGTGGAGAAAAGTAATGTTTAGCGAGATAAGCCAAGCTTGGTAGTAATTTCAATGGATGAAGAACATCCTGTACAACAACAGGGGCGAAACAAGTAGAGAGATCCAACTGTCTAGTGTCAACGATAACAATACACGGAGACGGATAACATTAAGCTAGATAAGCCAAGAAAGGGCACAATTTCAAGAATGGAGAACATCCTTTACAACAAAGGGGATAATGCTGAAAGAAGTAGAAAGACCCAATTATCGATTCTCAATGATAACAATACACGGGGAGAGGTAACGTTAAGCTAGAAAAACCAAACATAGGCACCATTCCAATGGATGGGGGAACATCCTGTACAACAGACATCGTGCCACTGAAGTCAGAAATCGAGTTTTAGATCTTACTTACTACCCATACAACGAGTACGAAACATAGGGGGCGAACAGTGAAAACGGGTAAAAATCCGGGAATCTGAGCGAAACACAAATAAACATTACTGGATGCACGCATAACGCAAAGGGATGCCGAAGTTTACACTAGAGGTTAGTGACAGTACCCATATCAATGTCTCCTTGCCGTCTTGACAGACGATAGTTTGTTACATTGTGCTTGAAAAAAAAAAGGCATAATAATTACAACCCATGGCGGGGACCAGGGATGGAGTTATACCTCTCCATAGAACAATGCCTGTGTTGATTTGTAGAGATCATGTGTTGGCCTGCCTAGTTTACTCCAGAGGAAAGGTAACACTAACACGCCTGGAACAAGACAAACTGCAGAAGCTGCCGGATCAGCTAAGCAATGCTCTGTCTGCCTGTCGGAGCTTCGATCCTAGACCAGTTGCCGACCAAGGATTAGCCCCTGATCTGCCCTGCAGTGACATTTGGTCGCACTAGTACAAGGCTTGTATTCTCTCAGTTGCGCCACCCCGCCAGACGGCACAGTGTGGGGTGTAAGGTTTGGTCAGCGCCGCCCAATATTCGTTGCTAGTAAAAAGCAGGTAGTAGCACCTACCGCCATATGGTAGCTCAATCATATCTGACAGTGTAAACATATAGTTTTGAAAATAAGGGTGAGAGGAATAAAACAATTCACAGCGCACATGTTCACTCCTAAGCGATCCATTTGCCCCAGACTTAAGAACCCCTGGTGTAGGGAAGTGAAACGGAAACTTAAATTTACCATTCATTTTGACTTCCCTGCAAGTTGCCGACTCGGCGTTTTATCATTCATTTTGACTTCCCGGCAAGTGACAGATTCAGCATTATCTGGCCTTCAGTCTTGAAAATGGACCTGTAGTACTGTGTGTATTCTGGTTCCCCGTTTCTTTGTTCGGTGACATTCTTTAGCAAATGGGGTTTGGGATGGGATGAACCGTCAGTGTGCCATGGTGGGTTAGTGGATAGAGGAGTGGTGTATCAACAACGCGGCTTTGTTTCAATTCCAAAATGAAGCCATACAAACAGACAGACACACACGCACGCGCGCGCGCACACACACATGCAGAGACATAGACACACACAGACATAGACACGCAAACACAGACATAGACACAGGCATATAAAAGACATACACCACACAGATACACACACACGCGCAGATATAGACACAGACACTGACACAGACACAAATACACGCAGGCATAGACACATACAGATGCACGCAGACGCAGACAGACACATACACAGACACACATACGCAGACAAAGACACACATACAAATACAGACAGACACAAGCACACACACACAAACACACAGACACAGACAGACAGACAGACACAGACAGACATAGACACAGACAGACACACACATAGACACAGACATATAAAAGACACACAGACAGACACATAGACAGGCATACACATGCAGACACAGATACACACATAGACATAGATAGACACATACTCAGACAGACACATACAGATACACAGACATAGACATATACACATTATTAGACATAGACGGATACATACATAGACAGATACAGACACATACAGACATCATGCAGACACACATAGAAATAGACATACACATACACAGGCAGACACACATAGAAATAGACATACACATACACAGGCAGACACACATACAGACAAACAAAGACGGACACATACACAGACATACACAGACCGATAGAGACAGACAGACATGACACAGACATTACACAGACACACATAGACATAGATGGACACATACACAGACAGACACATACAGATACACAGACATAGACATATACACATTATTAGACATAGACGGATACATACATAGACAGATACAGACACATACAGACATCATGCAGACACACATAGAAATAGACATACACATACACAGGCAGACACACATAGAAATAGACATACACATACACAGGCAGACACACATACAGACAAACAAAGACGGACACATACACAGACATACACAGACCGATAGAGACAGACAGACATGACACAGACATTACACAGACACACATAGACATAGATGGACACATACACAGACGCACACACACAGACACATACAAACATCACACATACACAGACACACACACACACAGACAAACACATACAGACATCACACAGACACACACACATTAATTTCTAGACTACCCCCTCCCCCGTCTCCAAAAAAAAGTTGTACAGTAAAATGAAGGAAGCTGTTACACACCCTGAAGCTTGCTGACAATTTCATGCTAGCTCTACATGGTTTCCAGACCGCCTTGCGTTAGTTTCCATATAATGGTATGAGTGCCGGTCGTTCAGAAAGCAATGGCAAACTACTAAACGTATGCCAAGAAATCACAAACAGCCAAATTAAAATAAAATGCTGAGATTGACTATAACGTTCTGTAAAGGTTATGCAACTATCTTTAAATACATGTTTACAGAACACCCGACACTCCTTTGGGGATCTGCTCAATATTATGCCGGATGCCTTTACTTCTGATAATAATTTCTGGTGCCTACCATGTGCTGGGTCCATTTGAGAACATGCGTCACATTTGAAAAGTTCACCTCAATGGGAATTCACAAGTTTAGGAATTTTCATACAATTTCCGTAATTTGTTTTTCAGAAATTATTAGAAAAAAAATAAATAAATATAAAACATTATAGTACAGAGCGAAATAAGAAAGAAAAGAAAGAAAAAAAATAATGAAATTAAACACTACCCCATTCAAGCTTTTACGTCATTTATAAGCGGAGATAGTATTAATATTAGAAGAAGATGAAGAAGAAGAAGAAGAAGAAGAAGAAGAAGAAGAAGAAGAAGAAGAAGAAGAAGAAGAAGAAGAAGCAGTATTTGTTGTTGTTGTGTGAATTCATTGTCCGTTCCTGTGATAAAAAAAGAAAACAAACAATGAACCCCCAGTTGCCAGTTATTCCTATGAAGATTATTTGTCAATGCAATCTAATTGGCTGTTTACTTTTGGAAAATCCTCAGTAAATTGACGTTGTCACAGAATATTGTTGGCAGAACAGGGAGAAAAGGGATGTGTGCGGGCGGGTGTGGTGAATGTTAGGATTTATGTGTATGTGTTTATGGATGGCTGGGTTCGTGGATGCCAGCCTCTCTGCCTGCCTGTTTGCCTGCATGCCTGTCCGTCTACCTACCTACCCACCCACCCACCTACCTACCCACCCACCCACCTACCTACCCACCCACCCACCTACCTACCTGTCCGTCTACCTACCTATCTGTCCGTCTACCTACCTATCTGTCCGTCTACCCACCTACGTACCCACCCACCTACCTACATACCCACCTATCTGCCTACATACCCACCTATCTGCCTAACTACCTGCCCTTCCGTCCGTCACTCTACCTATCTACCTACCCACCTACCTACCTGCCTGCCTGTCCATCCGTCAGTCTACCTACCTACCTACCTACCTAACTACCAACCTACCCACCTATCGTCCCCTGTATAGGCAAACTCTCTATGACAGCAATATATATTTATTCCTCAGCATTACCATATAGTCTCCTATTTATCTGTATTTTCAGAGAACTGAAATCTGACAAATCTGTGTCTGTGAACGGGTCTAGCTTAACCAGGAACAATAACTATAACAGCAAGCATGTCTAAGAAGGCTCCAAGCAAACTCATTGAGGAGATCAACAAGTCAGACACCAGCCACTTGCATCATGTTGACTTAAAGGAGAAGAACCCTCTCCCATCCAAAGAGGGTAAGTACAGTTTATATAGGTCTGTCCCTCCGATTTGAGTTTAAAAAAAAAACTTTACCACCTCGTTCAACCAGCCTCTGGGGCTTTGGTTATAGTTGTGGTGGTTGTAAAGGTCTCAGAGGTTATGTTTTATGACTTTTATCTGTTGCGTCGTCTGCCTCTCTTGTTCATCATCATCATGTGCCATGCCAGTAGGTGTGGGTGATCATGTTTCACTATCTTACACAAGCCCTGTGTTCTTATCCCTTCCGTGCCATGTGGTCAAGCCATCCAGGTATTTACTTCTCCCCTCAATCTTTGCCAATTGCCTTGTTAGGGCATCTAAATATTGTCTTTTGTCTACCCATTATGCACTTCCTTGGATCTTAGTCATCTTGTGTGTATTTTTCCTGAGCTTGTAATTTAGTTTCTGTGGTTTAGCTTTTAGTTAGATCTGCTTTTTACATGTTTCCTTCTTGTTTTCTTGATGGATTCCAGGATTATCTGATGGAATTAGTGGAACGACAGTACAGCTTTTAAAAATACAATGAATAAATCACCCCCCCCCCCCCCCCCCCACACACACACACAGACAGAGACGCACGCAAACACACACATGCACAAAAATGAGGAGTAGACAATAATCTTTAGTAATAACACGATTACGATTAACAAAATGGACGTTCCGGTCAAAGCCTTCGTCAGCACAGAAACAACAAACACGCACACTGATATGAATACATGAAAAACACTACACAAAAGTATAAATATAAACGTTGCTGATCTGTATACTTGTTGTGGACTGGACACGTGTTACAAGAAATCTGCATGATTGATTCCAACAAAGCGACTGAACCGGAATTGTGCCCAAGGGGCTAATGGTTCTCTACTTCACCTTTCACTCACCTGCGCGCCTCTCCCAGCGCCCCCACCCCCCCCCCCCCCCCCCCACCGATGCTCCTCTCATGTTGCTATGACAATCCGTGGGCTTGTGGTGTCATTGACATTTAGCCCTTGACTCTCTTAATGATACAATTAAGTTAGTCAGTGATCCATGTGCACAAGTGGATTGGCACCGCAGACATCAGAGCACAAATTCCAAGACTGCCCCCTATACAACATATCTAGGCAAACTTTCTGACTTAGAGAAACAACGGTGGGAGATACGCTTTATGGACCACTTAGTAAACTAAAAATACAGTGAAGTTTATACAAGAGACAACATTGCTGATTTAGACAATACATTTCAAAAGAAAGAAAGAAAGAAAGAAAGAAAGAAAGAAAGAAAGAAGAAGAAGAAGAAGAAGAAGAAGAACAAGAAGAACAAGAAGAAGAAGAAGACGAAGAATTCAGTGACCCAGACTTCTTGTGGCTTTCTTCGCACCCCATCTTAGCTCTTCTAAAAGATCTCCCTTCCCTCTTGGTTTGCTGACCTATTCCATTTTTCTTCATGCGACTTGTTCATGGATGGTTAGATTTTGTAGGAAATCAATTGGGAACCCCTTTAGGCCACTAAGGTATGAATTCTATCCGTATTCCATAGTTGTAGGTTCATCTTATGATAGACCTGGCTAATAAAGACACTTTTTTTGGAGTGTCTAGTTGGTCATGCGTCGAAGTAGGTTCGAATCCCTGTCGGTAACTATAGCTTTCAAATTTTATGTTGTCTAGTGCATCCTTTAATCTCTACTTCCTTCTTCTCCTTCTATGTGCGCCAAACAATACTATGTGTGTTTATTTATAGATTTTGTAGCTGAAAATATTGTTTGTGATGAAGGTCCCATGCCCCAAGCGCAACCCTTCTTAGTCCCCTCCGACGACAAGCCAGATTGATTACAGTCTTACTCCCCTGTACCTCCCTTTGGGCTCCCCACTAATAAAGGAGCAATGGCACGCTGTAGTGAACTGAATTGATTCGCCCGTGCACTAATCACTTTTACCCCACAGCATTAGTTTTGAGATACCATCATCCCAGTTACTGGATCTCCCACTCAACACAAACACACCTGTGCAACGCAGAAAAATTGCCATCTGTGCAGGTGAAACATGTCCAGTCACCTATTGAACACAGCTGCTGCACCAGTAGGTACTACATACATACGGCTGTAACCCAGTTTGTTATGATCACAGCTAGAGCTGGGGGTGTCAGCTGGTGTAATGTATTCACTACACACCTGTAGTTAATTCACTTCAGATAGATCAGCGGATCTCATGTCTTTTGGGGCACTGTTTCACATTTGCTTAAAAGCATTTTGCCGATTCCGTTCCACCTTGTTTTGCATAATCCCCAATTTTTTTTTCATATCCTTTACAGGACGTTGCAGTTCAGCTGCTGTTGATGTACTAGGCAAGATTACGCTCAGTAGTTTGCCATTGCTTTCTGAGCGACCGGCTCACATACCCCGTAAGTTACCAACGCGGCAAGAACCATTACCGATTCTCGCACAGGTTACGTTACGAGAATAGACGGGATTATGGAGAAAGACGTTAACCCCTACGCCAGGGAGACTAGCAATCCCCAAATGCTAATCTTAAAATAAATTAATTACTTCTCTCACCTGTGCCTTCTTTCCTAATCTACACATTTGTAACATGTCAGATGCCAGTCCTGAAGATGAAATTAAGTTAGACAGCTATTCACAACATTCAAGATTGGCGAATCAACCATTTGCACAAGTGAATTGGCACCACAGACAGCAGATCACATACTTCATGACCGCAGCGAATATGACACATATAGGCAAACCTTCTGGTCTAGAGAAACAACAGTTGGAGATAAACTTTGTAGACCACTAAGTGAACCAACAAAGAAAGTGAAGTGAATATGAGAGATAACATTGCAGATATAGACAATACATTTCAAGTGAAAGAAAGAAAGAAAGAAAGAAAGAAAGAAAGAAAGAAAGAAAGAAAGAAAGAAAGAAGAAAAAGAAGAATTCAGCGATTCAGACTCCTTGTGTCCTTTCCTCTTGGCTTGCTGAACTTTTCCTTTTTTCATCATGTGACTTGATGATGGATGGTTAATTTTGTGGCTGAATATTTCTTTGTGATGGCAGTCACATGCCCCAAGCACAACCCTTCTAAGTCACCTCTGACGACATGCCTGAAAGGTTATATACAGTGATACTCCCCTTTATCTCAACTCTAACCAAGGCTGAAGAAGCAGGTTGAATGAGACCGAATTTGGAATGTTTGTTTTTGAATCAAGAAAGCAAGCTTAAAGACCGCCATAACTACAAAGACACCATACAAGGAAGCTATGCGGAGGTGCGAAACAGCAGCAGGCATCTCACAAGCCGAAAAATCACAGCTACAAGACCAGATTAATGAGCTGAAGAAGCAAGTCAAGGCACTGCTGACGCCAAGTCTGACCAGTGACAACGAACAACTGCTGGCAGTATGAAAGAAATCCAGCACAGCATCCAACAAGAGATGAAGCGCTTAGCTGAGATGAAGAAGGAAAACGAAGAAGTCCTAAAAGCCATCAAGACAGAGAGAGAACTGCTAAAAGCCGAAAGGGAATAATATTAAAAGAAACAAGCAAAAGCCACGCAAAAGACCGCAGAGAAGCCGCAAGCTGGAGCCAAGCCAAAGACCAGTGAGAAACTCTGAGACGAACCCAGCAACCCATTTTCAATGACGAACAAGGTCAAGGGGAAACCAGTCTTCAACCAGAGAGAGTGGACAGACGAAGAATCAAGTGATTGGTAACTCAGATGAGATTGTTATAATCACATTGAGCTGGGAGTGCAGGGAGTGCCCAGCAGGGGCCACGGAAGTGGAAATCCAGCGACTAATTCAGGATAATGCTCGCCCGGGTGATGTGATTATCTACACAGATGGTTCGGTGTTGAGAGGTAGGAGAAGTGCCTGGGGATTCTTAGCAAAAGCTAATGGTCGATGTTTGGTGCAGGAGAGCCTGGCGTATGATACCACAACATCTAGCTTAAGAATGGAGGTGGAGGCGGTCAGTGCAGCTTTCCGCTGGATGGAGAACACGATACATACACACATCGTGATTCTAACTGACTCAGAAAGCATGCTGAGGAGGGTGAGGACAGGCAGGCTTCGTGCAGAGTGGCTTGCTTCGCTTCGGAGGTCATGGGTGGCAAGCATCACCTGGATCTTTTCTCCTGGGCATGCCGGTGTGCTGTGGAATGAACAGGCAGACAGATTGGTTGGCTCGGAAAAACTTGGTGGAGTATTGATGCATGACAAGGCAGACGTAGTTGCAGCCTTGTGGATGCACGTGTACACCTCGGAGGAGCAAATGAATCACCATAGTCTGGCAAGAATGAGGCAGGGAGGTGTTACGAGGGGATCTGGCCGACGCTCGACGCTCAGAGGAAAGGCGAGACGGACATATAATCAGATTGCTATTGGAACTATTGGTATTGGAACTCTTCACTGGCTGCTGAGGATGGGGATGGAGTGCTTATGGGAATGCCCTGAATGCTGTGATGTCGGTTCCTAAATAAATAAATCAATCATCAATCAGATGAGATTGTTCTCGGGCCGACCACAAAACAAGGAAACAAAAGCAAACAAACCAAAGGATGAGTCCTTATAAGGACTGCATCCTAGCAAAATAAATGAGCCAGAAGTCAGCACTGAACAAAAAAACCGCCAGAGGAGATGGGCACAAAGGATAACTCGCGACCAATCCCCCAGCTGACATCACAGACACAAACGCTTATATAACCAGTCCAAGTTAGGACTCTCTCGTAAGAGCGCACTCACAGAAACAAGGTAAAACCCACAAAAACCACGGATCTCAACTCTAACCAAGGTTGAAGAAGCAGGTTGAACGAGACCGAATTTGGAATTTTTGTTTTTGAATCAAGCAAGCAAGCAAGTACTCATACAAATTACCTCCCCTTGGAGTCCCATTAACTCATGGGCAATGCACGCTGTAGTGAACTGCGTTGATTCGTCGGTGCAGTAATAATATTTGAGATACCATCATCCCAGTCAGTGGATTTTTAGTTTTCTATATGTCTAAAACAGCAAAGAATAGTGCATACACTCCACATGCGGCTGACAAGTAATTATGCGCTAACTGTACTTTTAAGCATTAATTTACTTCATGATATTGGCTACATTCATCTGAGCAATTGACTTTTGCCAAGGAGGGTTGGAACTACAATGACGATCTAGATCAATCAATTGACAAGAGACGGGGGATATAAATATACCAAAACTATATAGGTAGGAGAAGAACACAACATGTTACATATATTATTCACAGAGGGATATTTAGCAGCCAGTCCATCTCTTATAGCCGGTTCTCTGGTGAATGGATTGCAAATGCAATTTGTAATTCCGCATACCGCCTTGTAAACACAGCTGCGGACGATTTGGGAGCAGACCGCTTTACGTTAGTTTCCCATACAATGGTATGAGTGCCGGTCATTTAGAAAGCAATGGGAAACTACTAAACGTAAACTTGCCCAGAAATCACGAACAACCAAAAATGCTGGGGTTGACTGCGACATCCTGTATGCAACTAACATTTTAAAAAATTGTGTACTGGAGTCTAAATAAAAACACATAATACGACCAAGAAGCTCAGCGGATGGTAAAACACACCCAGATATAATCGGCCGACTTCTTTATCAACAAAACAAAATAATATAAAAAACGACATTTTCGAAACAATGCTTTCAAAACTGACTTAATCCTTGCCATCTTTACAGACAATAATTACATTGTGCTTACCCCCCCCCCCCCCCCCCCCCAACAAAAAGGCACAACAATCACAACCCATGGTGGTAAGACCAAGGATGGAGTTATACCTCTCCATAGCACAAAGTCTGGGCTGAATTGTAGAGACATGTGTTGCCCATGCAGCATTATCCCTCTCTAGGCCTGCCTAGTTTACTCCAGAGGAAAGGTAACACCAATACATCTGGAACAAGCTTAAGAAGCTGCCGGATCAGCAAAGCATTGCTCTAACTGTCTATCCCGTTGGAGCTTTGATCCTAGACCAGTTGCCGACCAGAGCAAGTGTGCTAGCCAAGGATCTGCTCTACCATGACGTTTAGTCTTTAGATTACACTCCTTCACCCGAAGCTGTTGGCACAATGGGAGGTGTCAAGTTTGGGGAGGGCGATGTTATAAAAAACTGTTTTTATTTGAATGTGCAAGATCGACGACTGAGCTTAACAGCTGCGGAGGGGCATATGAGGACATAAGCAGGTCTTGATTCAACACATCATATGGAGTCTGAAGAATAGGAATGGCCAACAATGCTTTCAACAGCATGAAATCAGCATTAACATATAGAGAGATTAACAACGTATTAAACATGAGAATTGTCAAATGTTATGTATATTCAACACTACTGTATGGCGCGGAAGCCTGGACATTGAACAAAGTCGAATAGAGACCCTGGAGATGTGGCTGTACAGAAGAATATGTCGCATTTCATTGGAAAAAAAAAATAGTCAAATACAGAGGTCTAGAAAAACTGAGAATGAAGAGAGAGTTGATAAAAGAAGAAAAAAAAGGAGGCAGTTGAAATATTTCGGCCACGTTAAGAGACATAACACTCTTATAAAACCATACTAGAGGCAAGGTTGAAGGCCAGTGAGCAAGAGGTAAACAACGATACAAGTGGGAAGATAAAACAAAGAGATGGACGAACAGCAGTCTAACAGAATGTACAATCAAGGCGAGAGACAGACAGTGTTGGAGATCCATTGCACCCAAACTTCAATGTGGAAACAACACCTGATTGGTGGATTGATTGATTGATACAATCAGACCTAGATTGTTAATCTTTTTGAAAAGACAAGGCAAGGAGAAAGAGATTTGGTCACGCCACTTTATTGTGCCATGACCCAGCATCCATTGACTTGAGTTGAGTCAAGAACATACATCACATTACTCGGGACATTCCCATACGTGCTTCGTCCTCATTTTCAACAGCCAGCAAAGAGCCCCAACCCAATGGCAAAAGTAGCAGTCTAACCACGCGTCCAGCATACATTAATTAAGTCCTGCCACTTCCCAACCCTACAACATTATCTACAATGGTATTAACATTTATTTTTAAACACAGGAAACTCGGGTTAGAATCTTTGGTATGGCGAGTGGATTTTTTTTTTTCTGTCAGGGGCAAAAACAAAAACCTCACCTGCACAGTTCGCAATGACTACACCATCAGGCGGCCTTAATTCCTCAGGCTCAAGACTCAGTGCCCTTCACCGCAAGGTACTATAGGCAGTAATGATGCAACACAGTCTGTCCCAAAAATGTAATGAACACGATCAGGCTGCTGGTTTTCTAGTGACTGCCACTTCCATCGATGATGAACTTTTTATCCGTAGCGGCCTTTTGTGTTTGGATTCTGGCAGCTGCCTTATGCATAGTATACCTGTGTGGGCTGTTGGTTTGCCGAGACCACTGGCACAGGAACAGAGCATTATGTTCAGGGCCCTTTGCCTTTAAGTTGGAACCGCAACTAACTAACGACTAACACGATCAGACGCTAGTTTGATGCCTTGACTCATCGCGTGCTAAGTGAGGAAAAGATTGGCCACCTATCCCTCTTTGCACTTAGGTCTACAAAAGGTGCTGGCCCTATCACATTAAAAATCCAAATCAGGAAACCGCTTCCGGACAAATAATATAAGGTGTATTTTTAATGCCTGCAGTTTTTGAAAATATTGCTGTTCCAAGTGTTGTATTTACCTACTGTGGAGTTCATGCAACACAATGCAACATAATAGGTAAATACAAAACTTGGAATGGCAATATTTTCAAAAACTACACAGTCATTAAAAATACACCCTGTAATATAATAATACAAACAGACTGAACAAAATCTGATAGTGTTTGTGTCAGAGTAAAGAATTTGTGACTGCTATAAACTGTGGAAGTATCTTTGGCAGGAAACCTGCACCACATTCTCCTCAGGACCCTCATTTGGGTGGTGCTGTTGACTCACCAGACACCATGCTAGCAAGTGTACCCAGTGGGTTGTCCCAGTGTGTACTAGTCTGGATAACCTTTAGTTTGAATGTCAGGGTTGTGAAATATCACTCGTCCTCCTTTCTCTCACCCCTCCTTTCTCTCACCCCTCCTTTCTCAACCCCTCCTTTCTCAACCCCTCCTTTCTCAACCCCTCCTTTCTCAACCCCTCCTGTACACAGCAGCCCACCATTTTGTTGGGGGGAGTTTGCTTGCTTTGAACTCAAGCATAGTCCATATATGTGCTACTTCTTCTAGTGCACTGGACTGATTTTGCCTGTGGATTAGATTTCCATATTACCAGTATCCCTCGCCATCAGGTGAACACACTCTGACTTCTGAGGTACTTGTAATTTACATCCCCAGGTCAAGGATGAGAAGTCAATGTTTTAGTCGAACTGATCGGTGTAAGGGTTGAGCATGATACTTCACCAACAGCGCACAGGAAATTTAAGAGTCTGCTCAACCAAAAGTTTGCAAAGTTTAAGATGGGGAAATCCCCGGGAAGGTTAACCCGGTCAACAAATGCCCGCAGAAGTCGGATGTGTCGGCCTAACGGCGCAAGAACGCAGCTCTGCTGTAAACAGGCACAACGCAATCACGTCCGAAAAAAAAAAACTCCGGATGAACGCAGAAGAAGAAGATGGGCAAATCAGCCATGTGCACATGTGGATTAGCGCCGCAGACAGCAGATCACATACTCCAAGAGGATAGTTATTTGTTTTAGAAAAAAGATGACATGTATATGACACATCTAGGCCAACCTTCTGGGCTAGAGAAACAACAGTGGAAGATAAACTGTATAGACCACTGTTGTTTCTCTAGGCCAGTGAAGTTTAAAAAAGAGACAACAGTGCAGATAACGACAGTCTATTGCAATGAAATCACAGTCAATTTAATGCAACCAAAAGAAGAAGAAGAAGAAGAAGAAGAAGAAGAAGGGGGCGAAGGGGGAGAAGAAGAGGAGGACAAAGAAGAAGAAGAAGAGTGAGAGGAAGAAAATGAAGAAGAGAAGGTGAAGAAGAAGAAGAAGAAGAAGAAGAGGAGGAGGAAGAAGAAGAAGAAGAAGAAGGGGGAGAAGAAGAAGAGGATGAATAAGCAGAAGAAGAGGAAGAAGAAGGTGGAGAAGAAGAAGAGTAAGAAGAAGAAGAGGTAGAAGAAGAAAAAGGAAGAAGAAGAAGTAGAAGAAAAAGAAGAAGAAGAAGAAGAAGAAGAAGAAGAAGAAGAAGAAGAAGATTATGAATTGCGTCTATAACCTCTTCACCACTGAACCAGTTATGTACGGAGAGGTTCTTATTCCTTTTTTAAAGCAAATAACTATCGTCTGTCAGTAATATGAGGATGATAATTGTTTATTGATACATGTTCTTCCCAGTGATCAACCAGGAAAAGAAAGAGTGTGAGCTGAGAGAGAGGATCGGGAAGTTCAATAAAGAACAGCTGAAGCCAACAGCCACGGAAGAGAAAAGAGTGCTGCCAACTCCTGATGGTAGGGTTCTCTTGATTCTAAGTTGTGTTTGTTGTTCCACGCAGAACATGGTGGTTGGGGAGAGGGGGTGTGGCTGAGAGCTGTTGGTGTTCATCTCAGGTGTAGGCCTAGTAAATGAGAGCTTGAGAGCTTGGCATATGACATCACAACCTCGGGTATGAGAATGGAGTTGGAGGCGGTTACTGCCACTTTCCACTGGTTGAGAACAAACTGTATATGCATGTTTCCCCTCTGCTGTGTGTCCACCGTGACGAGGTAGAGGGGCTTGTGCGTCCCAATGACCCCAAGAGCTATGCACAGCTACTGGTAGGGCCACCCATGTCGGACAGGTCAAGGGAGAGGGACCAGATGAAGAGACACACAAACCTGCTGCCTTGTAGGTAGACTGGGGACAGTCAAAGGCTAGGGAAAGCACCCCGAATACATGCTTGTCGAAATCGGATGTACTGAGCCATAGGCTTGACAAAGCAGTGCAACGTAAATCCTGCTGCCTTGTCTGTAGGTAGACTGGGGACAGTCAAAGGCTAGGGAAAGCATCCTGAATAAATGCTTGTCGAAATCGGATGTACTGAGCCACAGGCTTGACAAAGCAATGCAACGCAACTTAATTCATGATGTCACAAATCAAAATTAATCGATATGGTGCTAATCCCGTGAAGTCCCATCAGGCGGCGATAGTGCCGGGCCCCCTGCCTCGAGGGGGTCCACCCATGACTACTGGTGGTCACCTTCCCCTGTGCTGTGGAGTCAAGGCACAGAGGAGTAGGTTAAGAGCTATTGACCAAATACCCCGGACACTCAACATACTACAGTGGAATGCCGAAGGAGTTTACAAGAAGAAAGACTCCCTAACACAGCGTCTTCATAAAGATAGAATAGATGTGGCATGCATTCAAGAGACACACCTCAACGCCAATCACAAATTCTCAGTCAGAGGATATCAGGCCACATGTTTCGACCGCGAAGGACACATAGGAGGAGTTCTAATACTTACACGAAATACAATACCTTGCAGCGAAGTATCTGTGATCTCTGAAACCCAAACGGAAATTATAGGTGTTGATATAATGATAAAGGACGTGAAAATAAGAATCTACAATCTGTATAGCCCAGCAGATAAGGACCTTACACTCTCAAACATGAAAATAACTGACACAAACTGCATTATTGTCGGAGACTTTAATAGCCGTTCAGAAAGATGGGGATACCCAGATACTGACAGAAGAGGAGATGAATTGGAGGACTGGGAAATAGACTCAAATCTCCATCTACTCAACAAAGCGGATGACACACCGAGCTTCTACTCCAGAAGATGGCTTACCACTTCTACTCCAGACTTAGCTTTCTGCACAGGAGACATCCTCTACAAAATCGATCGCCATGTGCTGGACCAATTAGCAGGTAGTGACCACAGACCAATCAAGCTTGAAATGAATATGGAGTATGTTCCACAGGAGCAAAAGTCATTGCCCCGCTGGAATTACAAACGAGCAGATTGGGACAGATTTGCCATACTAACAGACAAATATTGTGAAAACATAAATACACGATATGGCAACATAAAGCAAATGGTGGAAAGTCTAAACAGAGCGATAATACAGGCAGCCACTGAGTCCATTCCTAGAGGAGCGAGGAAAAATTACAAACCATACTGGACTGAAGAACTACAAAGTTTGGAGGACAAAGTTGAAGATGCCAGGAAGACAGCAGAGAGAGAACAAACAATTGAAGCGAACATCTCTCTCAAAGCCATCTCAGCAAAATATAAAAGAACAGTAAATCAAACAAAAAGAGATTGTTGGAGGGAAAAAACAGAAAACCTGAATTTTGACAGGGATGGAAACAAACTATGGAAACTAGTGAAAGCCATGAACAATGAAGGACCTAGAAACAAACAAATAACAATTAAACAAGGAAATGCCTTGCTTACAGGAAAAAAGGCTGCAAATGCACTAATGGAACACTATGCAAATGCAAACCACATTGATATTACAACCGAACAGAAGAAAGCAATCAAAGACAAACAGATACATCATAGAAATACAGAGACAGCAGCAGAATATATGATGGCAATTCTAACAATCGAAGAAATGGAACAGGCAATGAATACCCTAAAAAAGAAGAAATCACCATGAAAGGATGGAATCACAAATGAAATGCTAATAGGACTAGGCACCAAGGCAAAGAAGAAACTACTAGCAGTCCTAAATAACAGCTGGAAGAGAGGAATAGTCCCACAGGCATGGAAGGAAGCTATACTAATACCAGTCCCAAAGAAAGGAAAAGACCTGGAAGAACCAAATGGCTATCGACCTATCAGTCTACTTAGCTGTGTAGGAAAATTAATGGAACGCATTATCAATGGCAGGCTAACATGACATCTGGAAGAAAACAAACTCTTAACACCACACCAAGCAGGATTCAGAAAGTACAGATCCACTGAAGATCAAATAACCTATATAGCTCAGGAAATAGAGGATGCCTTCCAAGAGAAAAAGCACACACTAGCAGTCTGGATAGATTTAGAAAAAGCATTTGATAAAGTATGGAAGGAAGGACTGAAAGTAAAACTGCAAAACATGCATGTTTGTGGAAAAATGTATAAATGGATCAGCCACTACCTTGAGAACAGAACTGCCAGGACAAAAGTACAAGGACAAACAAGCAAAATGATGCTGTTGGAGCAAGGTGTCCCCCAAGGAGGAGTTCTTTCACCAACATTATTCCTAGCATATATAAATGACATCACAGAAAATTTTCCAGCCAGAGTACACACATCCTCCTTTGCAGATGACCTAGCCATATGGACATCTGAAGAATATATTAGTACAGCTAACAGCAGAATACAGCAAGCCTTATTAGCGCTAGAGGACTGGTCAAAATCATGGCTAGTGAAGATAAGTGAGGAGAAAACAACATGCACAGTGTTCTCCCTCTCAAATAAAACTCAGCAACCTAAGCTGGTATTGAATGGAAAAATATTGCGCCATGAAGAAAATCCAAACTATCTGGGTGTCACCTTTGATCGTCGCCTGACAGGCTGAGAAAAATCGAACAAGAGCAAGGCAAAGAATGGCAATCACGAAAAAGCTTTGTGGTACAACGTGGGGAGCAGATGAGAAAGTTCTCAAGTAGTTATATACTGGACGGGTGAGGCCAATACTGGAATATGGCATTGCAACTTGGGCAGCAGCAGCTAAGTCAAACTTTAACAAAATATGTAGAGTCCAAAATCAAGGAATGCGAATCATAACTGGAATCCTGAAGACAACGCCTATTAATGAACTAGAAAAGATCACTTATTTACAACCAATGCAGGATAGAAGAGATAGAGAGCCCAGCAACAAGCAGAAAAATTTAGAAGATTGACAGACCACCCTATGTACAACAGATTTAATGAATTTGGAAAGGGAAGACTGAAGCGTACCAACTTTGTAGTAACTGCAAAACGAAGGATTAGGGCAGATCCTATACTTAACATATCAACAGTCAAGCCCATTTACAATGCACACAAGTTCCCAGCTTGGAGACAGCAGCAACTGCCTGAGATGATAGAAAACATTCCTGGTATTGAGAAAAAGAACACTCAGCATGAAACCGAAAGAAGAGAAATAACCCTAAACTACATAAAAGAACATTACCCAAGCAGGAATTGGACCCATGCATATACAGATGGATCAGCCAAAAATTCAATAGAGAATGGAGGAGGAGGAATTCTCCTAAATTTAAAAAATGGAGTGAAAAAAACACATTCAATGGCAACTGGAAAATTTTCAAGTAACTTCAAAGCGGAGGTAGAGGCTCTGAAAACTGCAGCAGAAATGCTCCTGATGGAGGAAAATAAAGAGAAGCAAATAGCTATCTTCACAGATGCAAAGTCAGCTGTCTCAATACTGAAGAGCAATAACAGCACAGAACTAGCTGACCTAAGAGCAACACTCCATGGTCTATGCCAGAAATCCAAAAAAGTTGTAATACAGTGAATCCCATCACATTGCAGTATACCTGGAAACGAAGAGGCTGACAGACTGGCAAAAGAGGGCGGACGACTACCACAGCCTGACATAGACATAACCTATAACGAGGCAAAGAGGTTGATAAAAAGCACTTATAGAACCAAATGGGAATCAGAGCATCCAGGCCATCAGAAGGATGATGCATATTACAAACTCGACCGAAGAGAACAAGTAGCAATCTTCAGACGCCGCACAGGACATAACAGGCTGAAATACCACTTGTTCAATAAACTAAAGATAGGAGATACCGATGAATGTAATTGTAGAACTGGAAAAATGACAGCAAAACATTTGCTGCAGGATTGCCCAACGTATGCAGAACAGAGAAAGATATTTTGGCCCACACCTGCTTCATTTGAGGACAAGCTCTATGGAGATATCAACAAGCTAAAGTTGACCGCAGCTTACTTTAACTACATACAGGTTGACATTTAAAGGTGCATGAAGACCCAGAGGCATGAAATGGAATATTGCTTGGATAGCAAATCCATTATGTGGAAAGTCCAAATCGAAAGCTCGCTGTGTGTGCTTCATAAAAAGGTGGAAAAGTGTCCTAGTGGCACGAAATGGAATATTGCTTGGATAGCAAATCCATTACGCGAAAAGTCCGAATCGAAAGCCCACTGTGTGGGCTTCATAAAAGGTGGAAAAGTGTCCTAGTGGCACGAAATGGAATATTGCTTGGATAGCAAATCCATTACATGGAAAGTCCGAATCGAAAGCTCACTGTGTGGATGTCATCTGCAGACTGCATACTTCTGGTTTCCGGAAGAACAGCCTATGGTGAACGGAAGGCCCAATATACGGAAGTGAGGCTAAGCAGCCATGTGCAGGACATGACGATTCCTTGGGTGAGCCCAGTACCAGAGCGCTATGTATCGGCTCTGCAAGTATGGAAGCCTCCTTGGATGGCGAGAAATGCCCATGGTCTGCCCCTGCCTTCCCTTGAGGGCTGACCAGGATCTTTGGCTGTTCTATATGGGCCAGCTGGGATGGGGGATAACACCACAACAGTGAGAGTCAAACGTCCTAAGAAACCCCGGGAAGGTTAACCCGGTCAACACATGCCCGCAGAAGTCGGATGTGTCGGCCTAACAGCGCAAGAACGCAGCTCTGCTGTAAACAGGCACAACGCAATCACATCCGAAAAAAAAACTCCGGATGATCGCAGAAGAAGAAGAAGAAGTATATGCATGTTTGATTGTAACTGATTCACAGAGCATGATGACAAAGGTGAAGACAGGCATACTTCATGATGAATGATATGAACAATTCAGAGGTAGCCTGTTGTGAGCATTCGCTGGATCTTTTCTCCAAGACCCTCTGGTGTGGTTGGAAATGAACAAGCAGACAGATTGACTGGTGCAGCGTCATTAAGGGCTGTGTTGATGCACGATAAGGTAGATGTGGTGAAGACCCTCTAGGAGTGCGTGGATAATGCAAAAGAACAGACAGACTATCATAGTCTAGAGATAATGCGGCAGCAAGGGGTGGTCAGAGGATCTAGTCAACAGTCGTCACTCAAAGGTAAAGCATGCCGGTGTGCTGGGGAATGAACAGGCGGACAGATTGGCTGGCTCGGCAAAACTTGGTGGAGTATTGATGCATGACAAGGCAGACGTGGTTGCGGCCTTGTGGGAGCACGTGTACACCTCGGAGGAGCAAATGGATCACCATGGTCTGGTTAGAATGAGACAGCGAGGAGTGACGAGGGGATCTGGCCGACGCTCGACGCTCAGAGGAAAGGCGAGACGGACATATAATCAGATTGCTACTGGAACTATTAGTGTTGGAACTCTTCGCTGGTTGCTGAGGATGGGGACGGAGCGCTTATGGGAATGTCCCGAATGCTGTGATGTCGGTTCCTAAATCAATCAGTCAATCAGGAAAAGCAAGACGGACATATAATCAGATTGTAATTGGCACAGTTAGTATTGGAACTCTACGCTGGCTGTTGAAGATGATGACTGAGCGCTTATGGGAATGCTCCGAGTGCAGTGATGTTGGTTCTTGACTCAACTCACCTCAACTCATCTCAACTGAACTCATCTCATCTCAACTGAACTTAACTCATCCCAATCCAACTCAACCCAACTCAGCTCAACCCAACCCAACCCACTCAACTCAATCCAACTTAACCCAACCCACTAACCCAACCTAACCCAACCCAACTCAACATCAGGTATTGAAGATAGTGGGTTTGATCCCTGCACCTAGAGGCCAGCATGGCACACTCTTAAAGTTTTGCTTTGCTGATGCCGAGGTAGCGGGTTCAACCCCTACACCGGTCAGTTGGACAAAACAAAATGCTTGCTTCTAGTACTTGACTCAGGGTCATAAATTACAAGTACCTCTGAAATCAGAGTGGGTTCCTCTGATGGCGAGGGACACTGATAATAGGGAAAGCTACTCCACATGCAAAAATCAGTCCAATGTGCTAGAAGTAGCAGCATATGTATAGACTACGCTTGAGTTCAAAGTGAGCCAGCTCAAAAACAGAAAATACAACAAAGAAAATTCCCTGTGGTTGGGATTTTCCCCAGAAACATTGGTACCTATTGATGTCACATGACTCACTAATTTTCCCCAGAAACATTGGTACCTATTGATGTCACATGACTCACTAATTTCCCCCAGAAACATTGGTACCTATTGATGTCACATGACTCACTAATTTCCCCCAGAAACATTGGTACCTATTGATGTCACATGACTCACTAATTTTCCCCAGAAACATTGGTACCTATTGATGTCACATGACTCACTAATTTTCCCCAGAAACATTGGTACCTGTTGATGTCACATGACTCACTAATCTCTAGGGTAGTGAGATCTAACCTTCTCAGATAAGGGCAAAAAACAGAAGGTTCATGTCCAAGTTTTGTATATTAAAAATCCCACGGCAATTGGAAATAGCAAAGAGTAGGAAGGCTGCTGTCCTGGAAACATTTTTAGAAAGTGTAAAAACCTACCCACAGGTAGAGTCTGTTACATTGAATGAAATCTGTCTAGAGAAAGTCAACCTGACCCAAATGCATGCTGAAGTCAGACACACTGATCTATGAGGTACATAACAAGAAGTGCATTCCCCTCGAAAGAGGAATGAAGAACAAGAATAACTCAGTACTGCCTGTGTTGTGTCTTCACAATTTATTAATGGATATTAGGATCGAGAAACTATGTGGTGGATTCTGATGAGAGCGACATTCTGCAAAGGGCCTGCTACATAATAATGATTAGGATGCATCCAACAGAAATATTGTGTAGACAGTCTTGTATGAAAACCTTAATAATGTGATAGAAATTACAATAACTATGCCATTGTCTTGTAACCAGTTAGTATTGTTGTTAAGGATGTCAAGAGTGTTTAGTACATGACATCTTGGTGCAGATGAACAATGTGATGTCATTATGACAGTTTAAAGATGGCCACCCCACTTTTGACATGCACCAAAGAAGAGCAGCATTCTGTTATCCATTTATTGATCAGTGAAGGGGTGAAACCTACAGAAATTCATGTGTGAATGAAGGTCCAGTATGGCGATGCATTCCTGTCAGTCCAGCAAGTATATGAATGGAGTAGGACGTTTCAAAATGACATGATTTCTGTAACAGACTGTTCACAACTGGGTCAGGCACATCGAGTAGTAATCTCAGAGTATTTACACACGTGGCCAAGAGCATTTTTTCTACAGGAATCCATTCACTTTATCTGCGCTGGAGGACTTGCATTGAACGCAATGATGACTACATCGAAAAATGATACATTTGTTCTGTATTTTATCCGAATATTCTCTCTCTCTCTCTCCCTCTCTCTCTCTCTCTCCCCCCTCACACACACACACACACACACACGCATGCATGCATGCACGCACGCACACACACAAAAATAAAAATCATTTAAGGTTAATTTGACCCCCCCCCCTCCCCCTCCCTCTTGAATGTTACCCAACTGCGTATATTTCCCAGGAGCCTTGGTAGTGTCATGGCTAGATGCTCAAATGTGGGTTCAAGGGTCATGGACTTTACTCCACATCAGGGTGAATTGTTTTAAATTGACCCGGACTGCCAGGTCGACCTAGTCTAAACATGGCTACCAGGAAATGTCTTGGGAAGTAAAAGTGGCCAGAGTGATGCTGACTTCATCAGCCTTTGAGAGCAGACTGGTCAATACAAGTGGCCGGAGTGATGCTGGCTACATCAGCCTTTGAGAGCAGACTGGTCAATACAAGTGGCCGGAGTGATGCTGGCTACATCAGCCTTTGAGATCAGACTGGTCAATACAAGTGGCCGGAGTGATGCTGGCTACATCAGCCTTTGAGAGCAGACTGGTCAATACAAGTGGCCGGAGTGATGCTGGCTACATCAGCCTTTGAGAGCAGACTGGTCAATACAAGTGGCCGGAGTGATGCTGGCTACATCAGCCTTTGAGAGCAGACTGGTCAATACAAGTGGCCGGAGTGATGCTGGCTACATCAGCCTTTGAGAGCAGACTGGTGAATACAAGTGGCCGGAGTGATGCTGGCTACATCAGCCTTTGAGAGCAGACTGGTCAATACAAGTGGCCGGAGTGATGCTGGCTACATCAGCCTTTGAGAGCAGACTGGTGAATACAAGTGGCCGGAGTGATGCTGGCTACATCAGCCTTTGAGAGCAGACTGGTCAATACAAGTGGCCGGAGTGATGCTGGCTACATCAGCCTTTGAGAGCAGACTGGTCAATACAAGTGGCCGGAGTGATGCTGGCTACATCAGCCTTTGAGAGCAGACTGGTCAATACAAGTGGCCGGAGTGATGCTGGCTACATCAGCCTTTGAGAGCAGACTGGTCAATACAAGTGGCCGGAGTGATGCTGGCTACATCAACCTTTGAGAGCAGACTGGTCAATACAAGTGGCCGGAGTGATGCTGGCTACATCAGCCTTTGAGAGCAGACTGGTCAATACAAGTGTCCGGAGTGATGGTGGCTACATCAGCCTTTGAGATCAGACTGGTCAATACAAGTGGCCGGAGTGATGCTGGCTACATCAGCCTTTGAGATCAGACTGGTCAATACAAGTGGCCGGAGTGATGGTGGCTACATCAGCCTTTGAGATCAGACTGGTCAATACAAGTGGCCGGAGTGATGGTGGCTACATCAGCCTTTGAGAGCAGACTGGTCAATACAAATATGGGGCTAGCACCATATACCCAAACCTGCTCACGGCAGGTAAAAGAGTCCTGGACTTCATATTGGACGACATTTTAACAATTTATCATTTAATAAGTAAGGGAAAAAGGAGGAGGAGGAGAAGAAGAAGAAGAAGAAGAAGAAGAAGAAGAAGAAGAAGAAGAAGAAGAAGAAGAAGAAGAAGAAGAAGAATGAGGTGCAGGAGGAGGAGGGGGATAAAAATATGGACCTAGAGCTATATAGCCAGTGTGCTTAAGGCTTGTAATTGTTTTGTTTGGCGCTCGCTCGCTTTGAACTCAAGCACACTATGTGTATGGACTATGCTTGAGTTCAAAGCGAGCAAGCCATCAGGCGAACCCACTCCGACTTCAGAGGTACTTGTAATTAACGTCCCAGAGTCAAGGACGATAGGTCAACATAAATCACCCCAAAACAAGAAGTAGAATCGGTCAACTTTTCTAGAAAACGATCACAAGTAATAAAATGGGTCTTGCCTTCATCAGCACGCAAACAACAAACACACACAATGATACAACAACCGCATGAACAACTCTACATGAAAGTTACTCCTGTATTTCCTTGTTGTAGACTGGACATGCACTGCTTGTAAAGGCTCTCGTTCATTCATTCATTCATTCATTTATTTATTCATTCATATCCTTTGCAGAACCCCGCTCCTAAAACAACATTCCGGAAAACTTCTCAGTCATAAGCAAGATGTCCCATGTCCGATACACCCATCTGGAGATCATCAGCCACATCCTGCACCCATCTTCTCTTTGGCCTTCCTCTTCCTCTCATCCCGGGCATATACAACTCCATGATTGTTCTCTCAAAACTTTCATGGCGTTTCAAGTGACCAAAATATTTCAATTTTCTTTGTTTTATCATCTTTAATAACCAACCTTCTTCACTATCCTGATCTTGTCTTGCATTTATTCTTTTCTATATCCAAGATGCCGGTCTCTCTGGCCGAGGGGTTACAACACTTTCTCCGTAATCCCGTTTATCACGCAGAGTCTCATAGCAGGGCGAGAGCTGGGAGCGGTTCGACCCCCGCTGGTGACTTGCGGGATAACTGAGCCGGCCGCTCAGAAAGCAATGGCAAACTACTGAGCGTAATCTTGCCAAGAAATCAACATACAGCTGAAAGATGCTGATGTTGACAGCGATGTCCTGTAAAGGATATGCAAAAAAAAAAAAAAATATCCAAGATATTCTTAGTTCTCGTCTATAACATTTATATACAAAGGCATTTTTGCGCTGTTCAGCTTGATTAGTAAGTATCCAGGTCTCACAGGCGTATGTTGCAATGGGAAAGATGCATGTTCTTGAAAATCTAATTTTTGTAGGTCTATCTGTCCCACATCACAATTTATTCAATTGTTTTAGTTTTTGAAGAGCAATAGATATTTTTCTTTTACTTTCTTTCATTGTAAAGGCTCTATGGCTTGAGAAAAGGTTCTTTACCTACTACATTTGTTTATTTCCCAGACATACAGCATGAGAAAGTGGAGACTGAGCTGCGCAACAGAATTGGCTCATTTAAAAAAGATGACCTCCGCCACACGAAGACAGAGGAGAAGGTTGTTTTACCTTCAGGGCAAGGTACGTTACTTTTTTTTTTTTTATATTTTCGTGAAATCATTCTTCATACACAATACAAAAGTGTGAAATATTGGACAGCTCGATAAAATACAGTTACAGAAACAAAGGTGTTGCAGCGAAAAACCTTCATCAGCAATAAAAGACAACACAACAATGTAAGAACCAGAGAGATGACACTACATGATATTGTTGTGGCTGGATAGGTCTACAGTGTCAGAATTCAGATTGTTGTTGTGTTGTTGCTTTGTTTCCTGCTATTGTATTTTGTAAAGCTGGCATGTACTTTATGTTTTTATATTATTCCACAGCCTTACAGAAGTTTAACCCATTTAATTCATATTGTAACAATGTTTTCATACACTACTATAAGTCATAGAGTTGATATTTGTGGCCTGAACTCTTTCATACATCGCTTGTAGACATGGATGTTGTTATGTTTGGCAGTAACTCTTAAAGAATGTGACATATCCACATGTTTGATGCAGGATTGTTCTGTCTCTTTGAATTTCTGTTTATTGTTCAAGTTAGAGTTAGCTAATTCAACAATTTTCTGAAACTATAATAGTCGTATGCATAGTTATAATATAAACATT
The DNA here is from genome assembly GCA_963921405.1 of Cepaea hortensis. Classification (NCBI taxonomy): domain Eukaryota; kingdom Metazoa; phylum Mollusca; class Gastropoda; order Stylommatophora; family Helicidae; genus Cepaea; species Cepaea hortensis. The sequence goes on along the minus strand of OY992876.1, from coordinate 303,100,426 downwards.
TAAAATACATAACCAAGTTACACGAGGTATTGTACGTAGAACATGGTCCATAACACTAGCACCTTGCGTCTTGACAGACAATAGTTTATTACATTGCACTTTAAAGTAGACATAAAAACACATTTCTCACATTGTTGGGGGTCCGTAGGATATCAATTGATGGTACAGTCATTCTTGGAACCATATCAGAGGTTTATAGGATCTTCTTCTGCGTTCATCCAGAGTTTTATTTTTTCCGGACGTGATTGCGTTGTGCCTGTTTACAGCAGAGCTGCGCTCTTGCGCCGTTAGGCCGACACATCCGACTTCTGCAGGCATTTGTTGACCGGGCTAACCTTCCCGGGGGGTTTCTTAGGACGTTTGACTCTCACTGTTGTAGTGTTATCCCCCATCCCAGCTGGCCCATATAGAACAGCCAAAGACATCCTGGTCAGCCCTCAAGGGAAGGCAGGGGCAGACCATGGGCATTCCCCGCCATCCAAGGAGGCTTCCATGCTTGCAGAGCTGATACACAGCGCTCTGGTACTGGGCTCACCCAAGGAATCGTCACGTCCTGCACATGGCTGCTTAGCCTCACTTCCGTATATTGGGCCTTCCGTTCACCGTAGGCTGTTCTTCCGGAAACCAGAAGAATGCAGTTTGCAGATGACATCCACACAGTGAGCTTTTGATTCGTACTTTCCACGTAATGGATTTGCTATCCAAGCTATATTCCATTTCGTGCCACTAGAACACTTTTTCCACCTTTTTATGAAGCCCACACAGTGAGCTTTTGATTCGGACTTTCCACGTAATGGATTTGCTATCCAAGCAATATTCCATTTCATGCCTCTGGGACGCTTTTGTAACCGACATACCTGTGGTATGAAGTGCGGCAGTCTAAATACTTCTTCATGCACCTTAAATGTCAACCTAAATGTAGTTAAGTCAGCTGCAGTCAACTTGAGCTTGTTGATATCTCCATAGAGCTTGACCTCAAATGAAGCAGGTGTGGGCCAAAATATCTTTCTCTGTTCTGCATATATTGGGCACTCCTCCAGCAAATGTTTAGCTGCCATTTTACCAGTTCCACAATTACATTCATCAGTATCTCCTATCTTTAGTTTATTGAACAAGTGGTGTTTCAGCCTATTATGTCCTGTGCTGAGTCTGAAGATTGCTACTTGTTCTCTTCAGTCGAGTTTGTAATATGCATCATCCTTCTGGTGGCCTGGATGCTCTGAATCCCATTTCGTTCTATAAGTGCTTTTTATCAACCTCTTTGCCTCATTATAGGTTATGTCTATGTCAGGCTGTGGTAGTCGTCCACCCTCTTTTGCTAGTCTATCAGCCTCTTCATTTCCAGGTATACTGCAATGTGATAGGATCCACTGTATTACAACTTTTTTTGATTTCTGGCATAGACCATGGAGTGCTGCTCTTAGGTCAGCTGGTTCTGTGCTGTTTTTACTCTTCAGTATTGAGACAGCTGACTTTGCATCTGTGAAGATAGCTATTTGCTTCTCTTTATTTTCCTCCATCAAGAGCATTTCTGCTGCATTTTTCAAAGCCCCTACCTCCGCTTTGAAGTTACTTGAAAATTTTCCTGTTGCCACTGACTGTGTTCTTTTTCACTCCATTTTTTAAATTTAGCAGAATTCCTCCTCCTCCATTTTTTATCGAATTTCTGACTGATCCATCTGTATATGCATGGGTCCAATTGTTGCTTGGGTAAAGTTCTTTTATGTAGTTTAGGGTTATTTTTCTTCTTTCAGTTTCATTCTGAGTGTTCTTTTTCTCATACCAGGAATGTTTTCTATCATCTCAGGCAGTTGCTGCTGTCTCCAAGCTGGGAACTTGTGTGCATTGTAAATTGGTTTGACTGTTGATATATTAAGTATGGGATCTGCCCTAATCTTTTGTTTTGCAGTTTCTACAAAGTTGGTACGCTTCAGTCTTCCCTTTCCAAAACCATTAAACCTGTTATACATAGGGTGGTCTGTCAATCTTCTGAATTTTTCAGCTTGTTGCTGGGCTCTGCTATCTCTTCTATCCTGCATTGGTTGTAAACAAGTGATATTTTCTAGTTCATTAATAGGCGTTGTCTTCAGGCTTCCGGTTATGATTCGCATTCCTTGATTTTGGACTCTACTTATTTTGTTAAAGTTTGACTTAGCTGCTGTTGCCCAAGCTGCAATGCCATATTCCAGTACTGGCCTCACCCGCCCAGTATATAACTTCTTGAGAACTTTCTCATCTGCTCCCCACGTTGTACCAGCAAGCTTTTTCATGATTGCCATTCTTTGCCTTGCTCTTGTTCGATTTTTCTCAACCTGTGTCTTCCATGTCAGGCGACGATCAAAGGTGACTCCTAGATAGTTTGGATTTTCTTTATGGCGCAATATTTTTCCATTCAATACCAGCTTAGGTTGCTGAGTTTTATTTGAGAGGGAGAACTGTGCATGTTGTTTTCTCCTCACTTATTTTTACTAGCCATGATTTTGACCAGTCCTCTAGCGCTAATAAGGCTTGCTGTATTCTGCTGTTAGCTGTACTAATATATTCTTCAGATATCCATATGGCTAGGTCATCTGCAAAGGAGGATGTGTGTACTCTGGCTGGAAAATTTTCCGTGATGTCATTTATATATGCTAGGAATAATGTTGGTGAAAGAACTCCTCCTTGGGGGACACCATGCTCCAACAGCATCATTTTGCTGGTTTGTCCTTGTACTTTTGTCCTGGCAGTTCTGTTCTCAAGGTAGTGGCTGATCCATTTATACATTTTCCCATCAAACATGCATTTTTTGCAGTTTTACTTTCAGTCCTTCCTTCCATACTTTATCAAATGCTTTTTCTAAATCTATCCAAACCGCTAGTGTGTGTTTTTTCTCTTGGAAGGCATCCTCTATTTCCTGAGCTATATAGGTTGTTTGATCTTCAGTGGATCTGTACTTTCTGAATCCTGCTTGGTGTTGTGTTAAGAGTTTGTTTTCTTCCAGATGCCATGTTAGCCTGCCATTGATAATGTTTTCCATTAATTTTCCTATACAGCTAAACAGACTGATAGGTCGATAGCCATTTGGTTCTTCCAGGTCTTTTCCTTTCTTTGGGACTGGTATTAGTATAGCTTCCTTCCATTCCTGTGGGACTATTCCTCTCTTCCAGCTGTAATTTAGGACTGCTAGTAGTTTCTTTTTTGCCTTAGTGCCTAGTCCTATTAGCATTTCATTTGTGATTCCATCCTTTCCTGGTGACTTCTTCTTTATTAGAGTATTCATTGCCTGTTCCATTTCTTCCATTGTTAGATCATATATTCTGCTGCTGTCTCTGTATTACTATGATGTATCTGGTTGTCTTTGATTGCTTTCTTCTGTTTGGTTGCAATATCAATGTGGTTTGCACTGGCATAGTGTTCCATTAGTGCATTTGCAACCTTTTTTTCTGTAAGCAAGGCATTTCCTTGTTTAATTGTTATTTGTTTGTTTCTAGGTCCTTCATTGTTCATGGCTTTCACTAGTTTCCATAGTTTGTTTCCATCCCTGTCAAAATTCAGGTTTTCTGTTTTTCCCCTCCAACAATCTCTTGTTGTTTGATTTAGGTTTATAGGATACTATCTTTACTCTGCTGAATTTGTCTTTTACTTTGCCGATGTGCTATATCTAACATGTGCAGTCTCAAGTCCTCCAACCTGCATTGAGGTTTTCAGTCTCACTTATTCGATGTTGTCCATAGTATTCTGTACTCACATTTCTTGATTTTCCATCCAAGCTTTTGTTGTACTGTTATTATGTTTACAGTACTTTATAATAGTGCAGCCCCAATTGCTAAACAGGCCTTAAACTTCTTCCTCCTCATTCTGAAATCACTAACAACACACTGATTTGCAAAAACACTTCACAGGAGACCAAAACGTTTCACATCCTGTAATTACTGATAAAGTCAGGAATGCAAGTTCACTGTAATTTTATCTCTCGTTAAAATATTATATCACTCAACATTCGCCCTTGTGGCAATGTCATTTGTCATCGTCAGCTTTTTTCGATCCATGCTCTTCCTGTCACGGACTCTAATCAACTGATTCTTTTCAAGTGTGATTCAACTTTTCCATTCAGTCGATGTGTGCTTGAAAGCATGCAGCAAACTGAAAACTGACATGTACTCACCAGATTCCTCGTCAGTCTGTATTATTGGAATGTCTGTATTATTGTAACATTTGTATTATCAGAATGTATGTATAATTGGATTGTCTGTATTACTGGAGCGTCTGTATTATTGGAATGTCTGTGTTTCAGACATCTGCCAGGAGAAGAAAGAACAAGAACTGAAGGACTCCATCAGCTGCTTCAAACGAACCAGTCTAAAACATACAGACACCAAAGAGAAAAACCCACTTCCCCCAACTGAAGGTGCGTGCTTAAATCTTTGCCCGTGTGCCTTGTTGAGTTTCTCTGAGTGTCCTGTAGAGTTTGTCTGAGTGTCCTGTTGAGTTTCTCTGTGTGCCCTGTTAAGTCTGGGTGCTCTGTTGAGTTTGCCTGTGTGCTCTATTGAGTTTATCTATGTACCCTGTTGAGTTAGTCTGTGTGCTCTGTTGAGTTTGTCTGTGTGCCCTGTTGAGTTTGTCTGTGTTCTCTTTTGAGTTTGTCTGTGTGCCCTGTTGAGTTTGTCTGTGTGCCCTTTTGAGTTTGTCTGTGTGCCCTGTTGAGTTTGTCTGTGTGTCCTGTTGAGTTTGTCCGTGTGCTCTGTTGAGTTTGTCTATGTGTCCTGTTGAGTTTGTCCATGTGCCCTGTTGAGTTTGTCCATGTGCCCTGTTGAGTTATTCTGCCTGGCAGTACACTTGGTCCTCCACTCCACTAACCTTTTAATGTCTTCTAGGAAAAAATGTTTAAGAGTGGCTTTAAAGCAATTTTGCTACATCAGCAAAAAAGCCTCCATTACCTTGCTGTCATCTGCAAACATCTGACCCCGCAAATGTTCTTTCAAGGGTCCACACAAGTGAATGTCTGATGGTGTCAAGTCTGGACAGTATGCTGGATGTTTCAAGATCTCAGATTTCAGAAAACGTAGTGTATCCACTGTGTGCTCAGTCGTATGAGGCTGGGTGTTGCTGTACAGCAACAACACTCTTTCAGAGGGCTTAATTTCATTCACTCACATGTCACTGTATCGAGCACCAGTCACAATTTCGCCTCTTTCCTGGAAATGCACCAATATAGGGCCCTTGATATTCCAACAGATGATCACCATGACTTTCCCACTTGCAGGTCTCCCACTACACATTTCATCAATGACTTTTGTCTTCCATTTTGAAATCTTTCTAGCCATTCATACACTCACCTCTGACTCAAACAACTGTCTCCATACTGAAACATCACTCTTCTGGAGATCTTACAAGGCTTTTTACACCATCTAAACACAACAAATGAATGATACCTCGTTCTTCCAAACTGCAAGTTGATAGTGGGGCAGCCATTTTGTAATCGCTATTGCACATGCATACATTGCTAGATCCTTACAACCCCTACACCATAATCATCGTGTGTCTTGCCGATAATCGTGGGTGGTCATGTTTCGCCTTCTCACATGATCACCAGAGTCGTGGATCAGCTACGTGTTCTTCTCGACCATGCCATGTGATTAAGCCATCCAGACATTTACTTCTCTGCCTTCCCCCTGTTCTTTATCCCTCAATCTTGCCAGTTGTCACCAAGTTCTCCAAATGATTTCTTCTCATAATGTGGACCCCTACACAGAATATTGCTTAATAGCCAGCTTGCGTCCTGAAAAAAGATTTTCCGCTGTCCATAATCTTCCATGCACTTAATAATAAATTCCTTTTACTTAACAGATTAAGGCACCATTAATTAAGTGACTTCCCGTGTCAGCCATGGTATACAGTAGTTTTCCCTAAGCAACCCCCTTTAATTTGATATATAATACAACATGTCGGCTACCATATTAACATCTTTTAATTCATAAATGTAACTCACCCCTACTTCCCATCATCCATTTTTGTTTGGTCCAAACGTACTTTTTGTTTGGAACTGAACATTGTAAAATAATACATCTTTTATGTTCATATGTATTATTTACTCAAACAGGTTTTCTATTTCATGGTAATGTTTATATTAAATGAATACTTTTGTTAAAAAAAAAAAAAAATATAGGCTTTCCATGATGTATATAAATATGTAAATCCTCAGCAATCCAGCAGGAGAAGAAGGAGACAGAATTTCGAAGCGGCATCGAGTGCTTCGAGAAGAGTCAGCTGAAGCCGGCAAAGACAGACGAGAAAAACCAATTGCCAACTAAAGAAGGTACCACCGTATGATCACTTTTCTACCCATTGGACATACAGGCTGTTTCATTAACATTATCTGTATTTTTTTGGGCGTTCGCTCGCTTTGAACTTAACTTAATTCCAGTGCACTGGATTGATGTTTTTAGTGTGGATTAACTTTCCCTGCCGGCTTCGTGGCTTAGAGGTTATGACTTTTCTCCGTAATCTCGTATACTCTCGTCGGTGATGTGATGACGGTTAGAATCAGCAGTGGTTCGAATCGCATCGGTAACTTATGGGGTATGTGAGCCGGCCGCTCAGAAAGCAATGGCAAACTACTGAGCGTAATCTTGCCAAGAAATCAACATACAGCTGAAAGCTGTTGGTGTTAACAGCGATGTCCTGTAAAGGATATGCAAAAAAAAAAAAAAAAAATTCTCTGTTACCAGTGTCCCTCACCATCAAAGTAATCCATTCCGACTTCTGGGGTACTTGTAATTTACATCCTCACGTCAAGGACGGGAAGTCAACATTTGAGTCCAACTGTCTGGTGTAGGGGTTGAACCCACTATCTTGGCATCAGCACTGGAAATGTAAGAAATTGTGCTCTTATCCATTCGGCCATGCTGACCTGCATCTGTATTTTGAAAGCTTGTCCTCTTCATTGACCTGAGCTTCTGGTTGGGCCCAGCAAAAATGTACACCAAGAGGTTACCTGGGAAATAAAAGCAGCTGGCATGATCTTGACAGCATCAACCATCGACTGCTGATTGGTCCAAAAATGTGGGGCTAGCAATAAAAAGATGTCAGTTGCAACGAGAAAAAAGTGTTGAAGTGGTACATAGAACCTGTACTTTTGTATGGATGCGAAATGTGGACAATGAGCAGGCAAGCTGAAAAACATCTAACAGTAGTGGAAATATGATTTCTGAAGACCATGCAAAGAATATCATGGACAGATGAACAAAAAAAATTAGCGAGTTCTACAAGAAACAAATAAACACCATAAACTGAGTAGAGAAATTAGATGTCTACAGTCAAGGTTTTTTTGGGCATGTTATGAGAAGAATTAAACCGGAGAACTTGTTGACAACTGGCACAATTGAACAAGTGAGAAAATAGAGAGGTAAATACCTAGATGGCTTGGCCACGTGGTATGGTTGAGACATAAACACAGAGCTGATCCACGAACCCGGTGATCTCTATCTTCCCCTTGTTCTTTCTGCCTCGAGTGCTGGAGGTCCTGGATTCAAGCCCCGGTGAGGACCGGGATTTTTTCCCCTGGTCTCTGGGTAGTGAGATTGGACGCTCATGTGTATTGTTGCGCACAAAAAAAATCCCTTGGCAGTTGGAAATCGAAAAAGAGTAGCCTAATGGCGCTGCCCGGGCAAATTTTGAGTTTAAAATCTACCCAAAGTATTTCAGGATCCTTGCCGGTGCTACGGAGTTCATGCACTGAGCTGAGATTCTCCCGACTCAGGCTTGAGTTAGGAGTAGAATGGAGCACTTATGGGTTACACCCATGTGCCATGATGTTGATCCGTCGACTAAACTAAACTAAACTTGCTATTTGACTTGTAACTAAGTGTGATCCACTCCCTTGGGAAAAGGGATGAACAAACGAACAAACTTTATTTTCAAAGGGTCACAAACTGGGCATGCAAGCCTGTCTTACATTCTGCCTTTCCAGTCACTCTTCAATTGTACATCATTTATCTGTTGTGCATGTTACATTTACATAGAGAAAAAAATGTTGTTAAATGAATGCTGTGAACATAAACAATTCATATAGCCATGTTATGAGACAAGCAGACACACGTACACAGACAGAGAAACACACATGCATAAACACATACACCTACATAAAACATACACCATTTACATAAACCCTTGTACAAATATGAAAAAGGAATGGAAGAGAAGAATGTTTGTTCTTATCCTATATTCTACTGCCACTGGCACCTTGCCGTCTTGACAGACGATAGTTTGATACATTGTGCTTCAAAAAGGCATAATAACTATAACTCATGACTGTAGCGAATGTGACTGATCAGATCAATTTGCATGGTGAATGTTCATCCACAATGGATGCATGTGAACACATGGTCATTTCCACCACCACACACTGATGTCTCACATGCTTGCTGTGTGACCTATCTGTAATTATTGTCTCCTTTGTCTTTATTCCATTTTTGTCTTTGTCCTCCATGCAACACGATCAACTTGCTCACATGGTGCAATATCAATGTATGTATCAATCATGTCCTGCTTACAAACATCTATAGGGTGTATTTTTAATGACTGTGCAGTGTTTGAAAATATTGTTGGTCCAAGTTTTGTATTTACCTATTATGTTGCATGAACTTTACAGGGGGTGAATACAAAACTTAGATAGGCAATATTTTCAAACACAGCACAGTCATTAAAATACACACTATACATTTACACAACAGAAATAATCCTACATTCACACATCAGACATTATCCTACATTCACACATCAGATGTAATCCTACATTCACACATCAGACATAATCCTACATTCACACATCAGACATTATCCTACATTCACACATCAGACATTATCCTACATTCACACATCAGACATTATCCGACATTCACACATCAGACATCCTACATTCACACATCAGACATCCTACATTCACACATCAGACATTATCCTACATTCACACATCAGACATCCTACATTCACACATCAGACATTATCCTACATTCACACATCAGACATCCTACATTCACACATCAGACATGATCCTACATTCACACATCAGACATTATCCTACACTCACACATCAGACATCCTACATTCACACATCAAACATCCTACATTCACACATCAGACATTATCCTACATTCACACATCAGACATCCTACATTCACACATCAGACATTATCCTACATTCACACATCAGACATTATCCTACACTCACACATCAGACATCCTACATTCACACATCAGACATCCTACATTCACACATCAGACATTATCCTACATTCACACATCAGACATCCTACATTCACACATCAGACATTATCCTACATTCACACATCAGACATTATCCTACATTCACACATCAGACATTATCCTACATTCACACATCAGACATCCTACATTCACACATCAGACATAATCCTACATTCACACATCAGACATCCTACATTCACACATCAGACATAATCCTACATTCACACATCAGACATAATCCTACATTCACACATCAGACATTATCCTACATTCACACATCAGACATTATCCTACATTCACACATCAGACATTATCCCACATTCACACATCAGACATAATCCTACATTCACACATCAGACATTATCCTACATGCACACATCAGACATTATCCGACATTCACACATCAGACATAATCCTACACTCACACATCAGACAGAATCCTACATTCACACATCAGACATAATCCTACATTCACACATCAGACATTATCCTACATTCACACATAAGACACAATCCTACATTCACACAGCAGACATAATCCTACATTCACACATCACACATTATCCCACATTCACACATAAGACACAATCCTACATTCACACATCAGACATAATCCTACATTCACACATCACACATTATCCCACATTCGCACATAAGACACAATCCCACATTCACACATCAGACATAATCCTACATTCACATATCACACATTATCCCACATTCACACATAAGACAAAATCCTACATTCACACATCACACATTATCCCACATTCACACATAAGACACAATCCTACATTCACACATCAGACATCCTGCATTCACACATCAGACATAATCCTACATTCACACATCACACATTATCCCACATTCACACACAAGACACAATCCTACATTCACACATAAGACACAATCCTACATTCACACATTAGACATAATCCTACATTCATCATTTATAATATCAAAGCTGATATTATATTTTTGCTTACTTTACAGAAATTGCGGCTGAGAAAGCTGCTGCCAAGTAGAGATATACTGGATTATATAATATTCATACTTGTCAGTGTCGTCAAGGCTGATTTGCATCAACAACAGACAGAAACAATCTATATTTGCTGGATATGATCCATGGATTGCTAAAGAATGAATCCCTAGGATTTGTATGAATGCTTTTGCAGTTTGGTTTTATAAGACAGTGTAAGTTAGGATACTATGTATGTTATCACATGTTTAGTCACCCCAAAATGGTCAGAATGGTATGTCTTTTTAGCTGATTTTACATACCATTATTTAAAAAAAATTGACAGAAAGATTTTAATTTCTTCAAAATTGGCACTAATATGATTTATATGCTTCAAATGAATCCTGGACAATTAGCAAACAAGAAAAAAAAAAAAGCATCCCTTGAAATCTCAGTTTGTTCATTCTGCACCATTCTGTAGTAGCTGAATATAGCTGTCAACAATAGACTGAATGATAACAAGTGAAAGCTAAAGAGACTAACTTTCAAACTGTTAAATACAACATGATAGAAGAGTGTTTACAACATTAGCTATAGATACAACACAGTTGCCCATTTTGTAGTACAAATGCAGAAGTGGGAATCTTGGGACAGGAATTAAAAACAGAAGAACACAAATTAAAAACAGAAGGATGTGAATAAAAGTAAAACTAGCCCATAATCCTGTCATGGATTGTAGGGGAGTCATGATGGAAGCATTAACACTCATTGTAAGCTGACCATCAATGTACCTCCTTGGGTAAGAGACCTACTCTGCGGTGTCCATCTCTTGTACAGGTATACTTACTATAAATATTATTGCTTATTGGTTTTCTAATATTGGAAATTTATCCCACACAGAAACCATTTCAGGCTAGTCTTTGGGATTTGAAGCTGTCCAGGCACTTTTAATGTAGCTATGTGCACATGGACCAGAACATAGAATAACAGCAGACAGTCGTTTTTGGGGTCATTTACAGCTGAACTTACAATTTTTAGAAAGTTGTTGGGCATTTTATTTGTAATTGCAACACATTTTGATTAAGTTTCATATTTTTAAATAAAAGTGCATCAACAGGGAGATCTTTGGAGTAGATGTAAAACTGGTTTGAGGGCAGCTCCTTGCGAGTTGAGTTCAGCACCTGTACCAAGACAATGTCAGCATCTTTGTTGTAGTGCAAGTTGATTGTGTGCTTAAACTGATGATATTTGCTTACCAGTTGCTTGCCCATGCTAAACGAAGAGGCTGGTGGTGCCTTGGTGAAGGTGCTGTGCTCAACCCATGAGGTTTTGTGTTCAAACCAGTGTGGGTCACAGGTGGTGCCTTACAGCACAGTGCACCTTTCAGGGCATGCTTGTCTGGGGTGATGATTTAGCTAATGGCCCCTTGCAAAGGTGCTGCACTCTAACCAATGTTTTACATCTACTTCAGGATATTAATAGAAATAGATATTCTTTATTTACTTACTTGTAGTTGTTAAATTTTAGTAATTTATTAGTACTTATAAGATATTTAGAACTTGCTGCATATTTAGTGATAAAAATGCTGAAATAGAGATCTGATGATACTGACAGAAGCAGGTAATCTTTGTTCAGATTATTCTGGTTATAGGTTATGATAATTAGTTGTCAGTTTGTGGCTGTGTTGAAGTTGAATGGACATTATCATTGTTGTTGCAGTAGTCATTGAAACGCATAGGTCCTGTCATGAATACATTTACATTTTGACTAATATGTGGAAGCATTTTACCCCTTTTCCTTTCCCAGGCAAATTATGTTTTGAAATAAAAACACTCTAGATCGGAAGGAGTGAAAGTAATAACTATCTAGTACTGAAGGAATTAAAGTAATAACTATCAAGGATTAAAGTTTATATTCTGCAATTTGAGGCAAAAAAGTAAGTGACACTCACCAGGTGTTAGTATATTTTATGTTACATATGGCAATAGTAAGTGTCATTTTACATTATAGCATATAGCAATACTGTAAGTGTCAGTATATTTTACACAACATGTAAAACTATCACTGCTTAGCCCACAGACTGACAAAAAGTCAGGTCAAATCGCTATTGGAACTAACATCATGAGACCTCTTTGGTAGCTTTTGATTAGGGGCACTGTGCATGTGTGGAAATTTCCCCGACTGCAGTGATGTCGATTCTGTTGCCAAGTGTGAACAGATAGTGTGTTGTTAGGTTCAGAATAAGTTCCTTCATTAATTCTCTCAGACTAGTGTTGTTTCCATGACTGCTGTTGTATGTGGTAGTTTCATGTTGTGAATATGTGCCTTTGAAGCTGGTGATGACTTTCATTGGAATATTGTTGCAATTATAATTTTGTTAGAACTTGTTTCATCACTGTTGAAATATTATTACAGTTTAAAATATTATAATTATTGCATCATTATTGTTATTTTATGACAATGATAATATTATAATTATTGTTTGTCTGTTGAAATTTTATCACAGTTATAATATTATGTTTTTTTCCCTCTTACTATTGAAATTTTATAATTTTAATGTTATAATTATGTAATCTCTGTTGAAATACAGGTATATATTATAATTATTTCACCCCCCCCCCCCCTTTAAATATTATGGCAGTTATAATATTATAGTTACTTCACTGTTGTTGAAGTATTATAACAATTATTATAATTATTTCATCACTTTTGGAACATTATTCTGATAATTATTTCATCACTGTTGAAATATTATAATAATTATAACATTGTAGTTATTTATCCTTTATTAGAATATCACTGAAATTATAATATTATTACAGTTGTAATGTTATAATAATTTCACCCCTGTCGGAGTACTATTATAATTATAACATAATTATTTAGTCATTGTTTTAATATTATTACACTTTATTACAATTTCTTCTTTGTTGATATATTGTTACAATTATAATATTTCTGGATGATTATTTCACCTTTGAACTGTTATGACATTTGTGTGATATGACTTATCTTGTACTGGGATTACTTAAGCTTATCTCTCAATACTTTTCTTTCCATCAAACTCTAAATTTAGGATACTGTCTTAGTAACATTATATTTCATGCTGTTAATGGAGGGTTGGCGCCATTTCTGCAGTTGCTTCCCCTTGAAGACATCATTACCAGGACATTCAAATTTTCGAGCCTGAGTAGTTTCTGTGGCATTTTAAAAGTTCATGATAAGGTCACCAACCACATTTCTATTATGTTTTGCTTCACTGTCACAATTCTTTTCTGTTGCACTCCTTTGCTAATCTATATTGTTTGTGTTTATTTGTGTGTTTTTATTCAGCAGATATCCTCAAATAAATCTATGGCTGGCAAAGTAGAATTTAATTCATCACTTCTGATGTTGAAAAGTTTTTAAATGAAATTTTGAAATAAAAATTACAATTGTATACATGTTTGAAGACATTGACAACAATTTCTGTAAACATGTTTAATTAATTTTAGGACATTGACAAAGATTTCTGAAATGGGGTGGTGATTTAGATTCAGTTCTGATGAGCGATAAAATATTATGGTAGAAAACAAAAGCCATACAAAAACCAAAGCAATGGGTTGGAACCAACAGAACAACACAAGTCAGAAGATAACTCTCACGGAATGTTCACATGGGCATGGACAGCCGAGGTTAAAAGTAAGACAGTAAGACCCTTGAAACTTAGGTCAACAAATAATCAGTGTTTGTGCCAAGTATAGAAAACAAACAGTCTTATTTTGTCTACACTATAAGCTAGATAAACAGTGTCAAATAAAAAAAAATGCAAAGACACTGCATGGCTGCCCAGGGGAGCTCATTCTAAATGTTTGTTTCAGTTTGGAATGTTAATTTCATGCACAGTTTCTGTTTGTCAAATGACACTTGGAGAATTTCAGTGTTTTCTTTACATATGTATACAATTTAAGAGCTTATTATTAATTTAACACCACAATAATTAATCTTAAAATTTTAAATAGAAACAAGTCTAAATTTTATAACTGAAGTTTGACACTCATAATTATTGATTAAAAATTTTTAGTTTGAGATGGCTAAAGCTCCACGTAAACTGTTTGTTTTAAACAAAGAAATCTTAATGTTTTCGCTGCTAACAAACATTCCTGCTTGATTATGTTTTTTCTGTTTTGTCTAAGGAGCCATATTGAATGTTCATGTAATTATATGTGCCTTCTGCAGAAGTCTACAGTCTTGTACGTGCTGCGCTTTCACATTAAATATTTGCTCGCTCTTTGATTTTGATTTGTTTTTCCTTGGCCAGTGTTATAGAAGAGTAGTAAAAGTTAGAGTGGTGGAGTGGTTGGTATCCATCCACCTTAAAACGAAAAGGTTGGAGTGGTGGAGTCTTGTCACATCCACCTCTAACTCAAAATGTTTGAGTGGCATACAAGTATGGCAGTCACCTCTAACTCAGGATCTTGTGAGCGGTAGAATTATCACATCCAACTTGAAATCAAAAGGTCATAGTGCTGGAATGGTATCACATCCACCTCTAACTCAAGAAGTCAAGAGTGATATCACATCCATCTCTAACTGAAGAAGTCAAGAGTGACATCACATTCAACTCTAACTCAAGAAGTTAAAGAGTGACATCACATTCAACTCTAACTCAAGAGGTCAGAGTGGCATTACATCCACCTCTACCAGGCTTATATTCTGAATGCTCTACAAGAAGTAAGTCATATGTGAGAACCAAGTGATGACTGTGAATCTGCAACTATGGTCAGGATACGAGAACAGCAAATTAAAAGAGGTGTGGCCAAACAAGAACACTATGCAGGAAGCCAGACAAGATTAATAAACCAACAGAGAACTTGTGTCGTGAGTCGTTACATGCTGCGGGATTTACTGAGGAGGGGATCCGAGCACTATGGGCTGAATGGTTCGATGTGCAATGAGGATGATTTGTCGACTAACTAACTAACTAACTAACTAACAAACAAACAAACAAACATCCACCTTTAACTCAAGAAGTCACCTCTAACCAAAAATGTCAGAGTGGTATGGCAGTCACCTCTAACTCAAAATGTTGGAGTTGTACCACATCACACTCTAACTAAAAAAGTCAGAGTGCTGGAGTGTTATCACATCCACCTTTAAATAAAAAGATCGGAGAGGTTGACAAATATGGCAGTCATCTCTAACTCATAAAGTGCTGGGTTCAAATATATTTGAGGATCATATTTTCTGAACAGCATTTCTTCAGCCGCGGGTGATTTGTAAGCAGACTGCTATGAGGTTGATATCAATGGTATGATGCGTCACCCATTCAGAAAGCAATGGCAAACTACTGAAATAATACTACATAGTAAACAACAAACAGCCAGTTATTTATGGGGTTGGTTAACTGACTGTTCTAAAGGGAGAGAACTAGAAAGGTTCCTGTGAATCCAGAAGTGAAGAAACAGCTCAGGCATGGATAGGACACACATTGATTAAACTTGATAATTGTGTAACTAGACATAAATAAATTGAAGAACTTGGTGACAATAGGCAAGATTGAGGGGAAAAGAACAAGGGGAAGGCAGAGAAGTAAATACCTGGATGGCATGGCCACGTGGTATGGTCGTGACAAGAACACTGAGCTGATCCACAACTCTGGTGATTGAGTGAAATGGCAAATCATGACCTCTGACGCTTATCAGCACAGCACATGATGATGATGAGAAGTCCATTTTCTGGAACTCACAGGGCAAACAAATTAGAGGGAGATGCAAACACACATGGTGAAGAGAATTAGAGACAGAGATGAAGGATACAAGCAGGACATGGAGAGAGCTGCAGGGGATATCAACAGATAAGATGACCTGGCATGAGTTGCTTGAGAGATGAAGGATACGAGGACTTGGAGTGAGCTGCAAGAGATATAAACATAAGATGACCTGGCATGAGTTGCTTGAGAGATGAAGGATACGAGCGAGCAGGACTGAGTGAGCTGTAGGGGATATCAACAGATAAGATGACTTGGCTAAGAGATGAAGAATACGAGGATTTTGAGCGAGCTGCAAGAGATATCAACAGATAAGATGACCTGGCGTGAGTTGGTTGAGAGATGAAGAATACGAGGACTTCGAGCGAGCTGTAGAGGATATCAACAGATAAGATGACCTGGCATGAGTTGGTTGAAGGCCTCAGT
Organism: Cepaea hortensis; assembly: GCA_963921405.1. Classification (NCBI taxonomy): domain Eukaryota; kingdom Metazoa; phylum Mollusca; class Gastropoda; order Stylommatophora; family Helicidae; genus Cepaea; species Cepaea hortensis. The sequence continues at coordinate 303,084,050 of OY992876.1, read as the reverse complement.
CACAATGGAGGATAATGGGCAACAAATGAAGACACAGAGATTGCAAAAGTCACAGCAATTCCTCATTAAAAGTACTAAAGTCAAGATGGTCAACTTCATTGCCCTGGGTACTACTTAAAGTCGAGATGGTCAACTTCATTGCCCTGGGTACTACTTAAAGTCGAGATGGTCAACTTCATTGCCTCAGGTACTACTAAAGACGAGATGGTCAACTTCATTGCCTCATGTACTACTAAAGTCCAGATGGTCAACTTCATTACCCCAGGTACTACAAGAGTCAAGATGGTCAACTTCATTGCCCTGGGTACCACTAAAGTCGAGATGGTCAACTTCAATGCCCTGGATACAACTAAAGTTGAAATGGTAATTTTCATTGCCCCGGGTACTGCTGAAGGTGAGACGGTCCACTACATTGCCCCAGGTACTACTGAAGTTGAGACGTTCAACTTAATTTCCCTGGGTACTACTAAAGTGGAAATGGTTAACTTAATTTCCCTAAGCACTATTAAAGTGGAGATGGTCAACTTCATTGAAGCAGGCACTACTAAAGTCGAGATGGTCAACTTTATTGCCCCGGGCACTACAAAAGTGGAGATGGTCAACTTCATTGCCCCGAGTACTACTAAAGTGGAGACGGTCAACTTCATTACCCCGGGCACTACTAAAGTGGAGATGGTCAACTTTATTGCCCTGGGTACTACTAAAGTGGAAATGGTCAACTTCATTACCCCGGGCACTACAAAAGTGGAGATGGTCAACTTCATTGCCCCGGGTACTACAAAAGTGGAGATGGTCAACTTCATTGCCCTGGGTACTACTAAAGTGGAGATGGTCAACTTCATTGTCCCGGGTACTACTAACAGCAAGACGGACAACTTCATTGCCACTGGTTTTATTCACTCTGGCTTTCTCTGCAGAACAAGCTGCTTGTGGAGAGTATTGCACTTATTTCTCCTTATGATGGTAAATGACAAAGACTTATGTACTGCGTACCCTACATGGAAAGTTGAACACACTCTGAAATGCAGTTGTTGCTGGGAATAACATTTCAGTACTCTCTCTCTCTCTCTCTGACATTCCATGAAAGTAACGTATTACATGTGACACTTTTCATCTCCTGAAATGCAGTTGCTGCTGGAAATAACAACCCTGGAGGAGTTTTAAATAAACACACCCACGTGTGGCAGACAAAACCAACAAACACTCCCATAATTTTCCTTCCATGCAATTTATTTAACTTACTAGTAGCACATACAATGATGAGTAGTAATGTCACAGATACACTTGCGCATGTAATTATGGACATGTAATATCATGTCAGTAAACGTACGGGGTTGCCAAAATGTTTTAAAACAAATACTAAAAATATTCTTTCTAGCAAACACAGAATTCCTGATTTTGGACATTCAGAAACAGAAAACCCAAATGCTGTTTTTATCATGACAATATGGTAAAGGTAGTTCCATAGCAGATACTGCTATTTTGGTGTGAAGTGTCAAGCCTTTACTTATTCTAGGTCATGCTATATGAGGTGAGGTCATCACTTCCTCACATTGATGCCTGTCCTCCCCAGACAATTCTCGGAAAAGGCTGAATATTGTCATATAATCTAGGTCGTGTCATATGAGGCGGGGTGATCTCTTCGTTACATTGATGCCTTTCCTTCCCAGACAATTGTCTGAAAAGTCTGAGGCTTGTCACATATTCTAGATCATGCCATTTGAGGTAGGGTAATCTCTTCCCCAGATAGATGCCTTTCCTTCCCAGACAATTCTCGAAAAAGTCTGAAAACTGTCTGGCACCCATTTACGTGAGACCAGGTTGACCCCAGAATCGTACTGGTTGCCTCAATCCTGGGCATTAAAGGTTAGATAAGTTTTTGATGGATAAAAGTGACAACAATTATTTTTGGACAACTCCATTTCACCTCTGCTATCACAGCCTCATACGACTGTTAACTGCATTAGATGTCAGAGCACTCTGGACACACTCCTACGTGGCTATGCCTCCTACAGCAGATGTTAGAGTAGAGAAATGCTGATTGTCTGTCAAGGGCACCAATTGTGAATTCACCCATGTTGCCCCTGCTTGTAATCATGCCCACTACTGTCACAAGCAAGTTGTAAAGGCTTTATACTATAATTGTCTTTAAATTCGTTAATAGGATATAATCCAGTGTGATGCAAATTCCGTTATGATGCACAGCAGAAGAATCCAGTGCAAATTTGAGGCACTTTGAATGTGCCTAATTTCAATTTTCTCCTATCAGCCCTACATAGTCAGGGTAAAGACTTACAGCCAGCCCCTTGGATGAGACATGAGAAAATAACATGAAGCGATGGAACCACAGTCTCTGTCAGAATGCAGCTTACCAGCATCAGAGACAGTATTAGAGATGCATTGCAGCTAACTGTCATTATATGGAGACTACACCTGCCTTCATACATTCATGCTATTGAAATATGATCTTTGATTAAAAAGTAAATTGTGGAGATGACACTTGATGCATGTTCATGTTGCTGAACAAGATATGATCTGTGATATTACTTTAGCTTGCATGATATCTAGTGACCAGGAAGTCCAGGCGGCCGGCGTGGCTGAACACATCGCCCACTGAGTGCTGATTGGTTTATACAAATATGGGGCTGGCACCACATACCCAATACGTTTAAGATGCGTACAAATGGTCAATTTTCTTGACTTTACTTAACAAATTCCCAATACTCCTCAAAGTGTGTAAAAGGGTTCGTTACTTTTTTTTTACCCACAAGCAAGGGTCCTTTATATTACCAATTCATTACCATATACTCAATATGCTACAGTGTGGAATTTACAACAAACAAATGTTTGAACCTATTTGTGTGCAATAAACTGTGAGTATTCCAGCACTGTACTCAAACATGGATGGTACTACCTGCTTTCTGTTACCGCCAAATGTTGGATGGCGCCCACCAAACCCAACACCCCACATTGTGCCAAAGGCTTTGGGCGGAGGTGCGCAATAGGGAGGGTTCAAGCCATTTCTTGGTGTGAGTAAATGCAGTTTAAAGACTAAATGTCATGGCAGGGCAGACCAAACCCCAAGCCCTGTTCAGCAACTGGTCTAGGATAAAAATTCCTACAGGCAGACAGTTTGAGCATTGCTTTGCTGATCCGGCAGCTTGTCTTGTTCCAGATGTATTGGTGTTACCTGTCCTCTGAGCAGGTCAAGAGAGGGATCATGCTGTATTTGCATCACATGGTCTCTACAATTCAGCCCAGGCTTTGTGCTATGGAGAGGTATAACTCCCCACAAACTAGCAGGCGGCCAGGTGCCAGTGTATACTCAAACTAAATGAATGACTAATGTAATATGTAAATGTAAATAACTAAGTATACAAAAGCTAGTACATGATTGCAATCAAGGAAGTCATTCAATTGAAGACTTTAAGGCATACATGTTGCTAAGCAATATATAAATAAATACAGTACGTTAGCCAACGGATTATATTGACACAATTTATAGCATGTTTTATGTCATTAATAAGTATGTTAATTTAAATATACATTATGTTTAAAACTAGATCAATATGTTCATGACAGCACCAGAGTTACTTAATGTTATTATGTTCAACAAAATATATAAATTAATAACAAAACACATAGACGACAGTGTAGAAACAAAACCAAAAAAAAAATTACGAACGCTAAATTAAATGAGATATACAACTTTCACAAAAATCTGGCTCCAAAGTTGTGTGAACAGTATACAATAGTTAATGTTCAGACATACATCATTCACGCATGAGGGTTGTATTATGGTACCTTATTTGACTCTATATTCCACCAGTTGTCAGCTGACTGATCAAGATTACAATTCTTCCACCAGGATCTGGGCTGTGAGGCTAATGTGTCTGCCTTGGCCTCAGAAGGTAGAGGTTCAATCTCAGCATGAGGCTGGACATTTGTTCAAGAACTATTAGTGCCTAATATCACACGCACCCCCCTGATCTCTTGGGTAGTAGACACATACCCTTTTCGGACAAGGGCAAACAAAATATGGGGTTCCATGTGCAAGCAGTGCACGTTACAAATCCGACAGCAGTCGGAAGTGCGAAAGAGTAGGTCATAAGATGGCTACCCTGGCAAAATTATATAGCCAGAAGAAGACCAAAAAATCAGAGTAAATCAAAATAAAAAAGCGAAGTGGAATTGGTTAATTTCACGGGAACACAATCACAAGTATAGAATGGATGCAGCAGCAGCTAGAAAACCTTCATTAGCAACAACAGCATCCATTCGGCCACGCTGACGCTGACCTACATAGGTAAAGTATAAGCCAAGGGGAAATAAAGATGGGGTGGGAGGAAAGGTCAATCTATACATTTAAGACATGAGTGGTATGGGCACAGAGCGAAGATATAAAAGTGGGAATGATAGACTAGTGAATGGATCAACTTTTTAAAAATAGGTTTTTCTTATCAAGAATACACTACATCAATATAAACCAGCAGTTGCACAAGCATTACTGCATATGGCAAACCAATCAGTTCAGCAACAGGCCAGCCACCATTTTTCTGAAAATGCAGTTCACAACACAAACCATCTCAGATAGATGAAAAAGCATTCAATATGAAATTCACAGCACACAATTGCACCAAGAACACTGCTCAGTAGGTGGGCCACGGAACCATGTACTCCAAGTCCAAATGAGGAATATGCAGAAGCAAAACCGTGGCCAGAAGCAAACAACACACCAAGGCCTCAATTGATCGCTTGCCTATCCACCATATTGGATTGGGCATATGTCAAAACTATATAAAAACAGTAAATCAAAGCAAGATAACACCGTGAATGGAAATATGTCGAGCGGGTCTCCACGGCAAAGTGGTCAAGACATCTGCTGTGTGCTATGAAGGTTGTGGGTTCGTTTCTGGACTGAGTCGTTGAGATGAGAACATTTGTTCTGGAGACCAGGCAGTGCTGGACCCCTCAAGTTTGTGCTTTGTGTCACCCACTTGCCAGGTGGCTTGCCGTACTGTGGAGAGAGGCCGAGCAAACTGGAGAAAACCCTGGCACCATGAAGTTAAGTCAATGACTTTAACCCCCCTCCCCCCATACAAACATGAAACATTGAATATAAAAAATAATGTCTCACTGCAAAATAACACAAACTGACAAAATGTATTTGGCAGTGAATATTGGTATGAACTACACACTGTTCTTTAGCCACAGTGGATATATATGTGTGAAGTATGCCGTTCTTTAGCTACAGTGGATATATATATATATATATATATATATATATATATATATATATATATATATATATATATATATATATATATATATATATATGTATTTTTTCCCCCCGCGTTTCCATCCTGTTTCAGGATATTGTGGTCAGCATCAGCATCTTTCAGCTGTATGTTGATTCCTAGGTTAGATTACGCTCATCAGCACGCCACGACTTTCTGAGCGACCGGCTCCATACTCTCATAAGTCACTGGTGCGACTCAAACCGCTTCAAATTCTCGTGCACCCACGTCAACCATGAGAGTATTTGGGATTACGGAGAAAGCTGCTAACCCCTCGGCCAGGGAGCCGGCATATATATATATATATATACACATACTTGTGAAGTATGCCATTCTTTAACTAGTAGATGTTGTTGTTGTTTGTCCATTAAGAATAATGATGACTATTCATTTCATCCAGTGGGGTTGAAAGTTTGGAGCCGTGAGTTCTAAGATGTCTGATAAGGCCTATTTTGGCTCGAAATGGTCTTTGACAATGTGGGCAAAGAATGCTTGATGTCCCAGTAGGAGGATCTCCAGGTTTTAATGTCCAGCCTTTTCTTCACAGCTCTTGCAGTCCTGGTTGCTTCACAAGTAACTGCACCCTTGTGTAATGATGTACGCCACGAATTACGGTCTTTAGCAGCAGTCTCCCAGGTGTCATGATGAATTCCAAAAGCTTTCAGCTAGCGGATATATGGTGTTTAGTATGCCGTTCTTTAACTACACAGATGCATTCTTTTATTTACTGATCAGAACTACCATGTCATGACTCTTTATTCTATGTAAATGTAACATAAAACTCTCAGTCCATCCATCTGTCCATCACCAGTCAGCCTGATGACCAGCACTGCAGTTATAGCTTGGTCAGCAACATAAATTCAGCAAATAATAAGGGATATGAGGATGATGATGCAGATGAAGAAGACGAGTAATGACTGGTAAAGAACTATATGCTGCCTTTACTAAATTATAAGAATCTGGCATACTATCACTGACACATTTACTTAGATCCAATCTGGCAGATTATCCATACAAGGTTCAAGGCAATCCCACGGCAGACACTGCATAGTGATGTGAAATGTTAGGGCATAATATAAACTAGGCCACTGCCTGATAGATACAGGTGACCAACTCATTTTCTCTTCTTTTCTAATAAAGCTCTAGCAAGTCTAAATCAGCCTCAAAGCTGAATGTTTCCGGAGAAACATCTCTCCTAAACCAAACATTGAAACCAGGAGCAACTGTGCTGACAGGCATAATAAGAACAAGCATACAGCCATGCAAGCAAAGAATAATTTAAAAAAAAGCTGCCCTGATAACACTCAATAAACATGACAATTGTTTAAACAAAAATCACTGTGATATCACAATGAAATCACCCTGTGTATCTTAACTGTGATTGCGTTCTTATGCATAATCCTAAGTATCTTTTCTCGACAATTATAATAAATGCACCAAACATTTACATAAAGCCATAAAGATACTGCTTTTATAATCATCTTCATCAAGCGCCTTGCCGGCTGGTGTGGGCGATCATGCTTCTCCAAAAACTGCGATCTTCGACGGCATGGATAAAATAATGTTTTGTCTACTTTTTGCGTCATGCTACTAGACTGAAGAATTTTCTCTCGCTGTCTTCCTCTATCTCTTCTTCCACAAATGTTTCCAGTTGTCACATGTTCCAGCTTTTGTCTTCTCATAATATGGCCATAAAATGACGACTGTCTATTTCTGATGTTTGCGATATCTTGTCTTTGCGACTTAGTCTTCCTCAGAATGTCCAGATTGCACATTTTGGCTGTGCAATGCATTTTCAGCTTTCTTCTATAAAACCACATCTCCAGGACTCCCTGAGATTTTTTGACCTGTTTACTAATTATCCAGTATTCGCAGTCACATGTTAAAATTGGTTCTATGAATTCTTTTTCTAACTTTCAATGACAAGGAGGATTTATTACATAAAACACATTTATAATATTACAATCAATTTCTGAAATTCTAAAATTGTATTACAACTTCTAGCCGCAGAATAAATAATTTAGTGTACTATTTATAACTATTAAGTGAAAAGTTAAGAATTATATTGCATCAAGGCAATCAATAAATTAAAGCTTTCACACATTATTAAACAGGTAATCCCGCAGCAGTTACAGCTGTTGGGGTATCAAGTATTAAGTCTTAACTTTCCGGACAATTTTTAACATCAACATTTTATTACATCTCCTCCTCTATATCATTACTACAACAGTTAACTATTGAATTTAGTTCAGTAAAGAACCCACATTACAGCACTCGCCACATTCCCAAATGTGCCTCCCCTCAACAGCCAGTGAAGAGTCCCAATACTAATGGTACCAGTGGCAGTCTAATTATGTGTCCATCTGACCTTTACTCGGACTGTGTAAGCCAGATCCTCTTGTGACTCCCTGCAGCACTGTTCTTTCCAGGCTGTGATGATCTATCTATTCTTCCATACTACACACACAATCGTACTTAAGAGTTAAAGCTCAGTGTTCCAGTAGATTAACCGACTGACCCACCAACTAACCACCCAACCACCTGACCGACCCACCAACTAACCACCCAACCAACCAAACACCGTCACAATTAACAAATTAAAAATTAACATCATATTACATTATTACAAACGATAAATGAGATAGTAAAATTCTATCCATAATATAAAGAACTTCACAATAATGTTTATAAGACCAGGGGACAAGCAACAAAATCTTTAAATATGTGATATACAGCATAGCAGAAAAGAAAACCAAGTTTCAAGAATATATATATATAAATATATACACATACAAAAACACCATACAAGGCTTCATACTTGTGCATGATTGTACACAGAATGTATCTACAGAATATAATTACAAATGATACATTGTTTCAAGCTACAAGACTTGACCTCGTCTAAATGACATATGCATATTTTATATAACAAAAATAACCTACAGCAGTGATACCAATAAGGGAGAAAAAAGTCCCTGAAACAAAATGAACTAAGACAGTACAGGGTGAACGAACGCACTTAATTTTAAAGGATCACAAATTGGCCTCGCAGGCCTGTCTTACATTCGGCCCTTTGTAAAATGAAATAAGCAATACAAAACAACTTTCTCCCATTGTGAATTTGAACAATGAAGACACAAACAATATATTGCACAATTTACTGTCTAGTATATCTCACTGTATCCTATCAGGTGCATACTACAAAATAAATTTCAACATAAAGTGAAGTAGCATAATGAATCCTTTCAACATAAATAAATAATCATTATGTCATATGTGTCAGATATGGCTGAGCTACCGAATGACAGTAGACGGTACTACCTGCTTTCTATTAAGCCAAATGTTGGGCGGCGCTCACCAAACGCGACACCCCACATTATGCCAATGGCTTAGGGTGGAGGAGTGCAATTTGGAGGGTACAAACCTTACCCTAGTGCGAGGAAATGCAACCTAAAGACTAAATGTCATGGCAGGGCAGACCAGGCCCTAAACCTTGGTCGGCAACTTGTCTAGGATGGAAGTTCTGAAAGGCAAAAAGTTAAAGCACTGCTTTGCTGATCTGGCAACTTCTGCAGCTTGTCTTGTTCCAGACGTATTGGTGTTACATTTACTCCGGAGTAAAGTAGGCAGGCCGGTCTCCCTGGCCTAGGGGGTCTAACGTCTTTCTCCGTAGTCCTGTATACTCTCATGAGTAATGGGACGTGCGCGAAAATCGGTAGCGGTTCTCACTGCGTCAGTAACTTACGGGGTATGTGAGCTGGTCGCTCAGAAAGCAAAGGCAAACTGCAGAGCGTAATCTTGCCAAGAAATCAACAATCAGCTGAGAGATGCCGATGTTGACAGCGATGTCCTGTAAAGGATATGCTAATTAAAAATAAAATAAAAAACTAGGCAGGCCGAGAAAGGAATCATGCTGCATGGGCAACACATGGTCACTAAATTCAGCCCAGGCTTTGTGTTATGGAGCGGTATAACTCCATTTTACAAACTATTGTCCATCAAGATAGCCAAGTGCCAGTCAATCAGACATATATTTCAATGTCACCGGGGCAGTTTTACTTTTAAAGAGACTACTATGTTTTTTTTGTTTACATAATTGTCATTGCTTCTTCTCCTTCTGCCCTTTATTCCTCATTGGGGCATAGTCCCTCAACCAACCCACGCCAAGCCGTCCAATCTTTTGCAATCTCCTGCAGCTCCCTCCATGTCCTCCCAATATTATTCCTCTCTGTGTGCAATTTTCTTCTCCGTGTGTCTTAACCCTACCAGATCGCTGTACCGATTTTTCGGTAATTTCCTAATCTGCCGCTATACCACTGTACCCAATTTTCGGTATTTTGCCTAGTACGTGAAAAAAATGCGTCACAAACTAAAAATAACCAACCAGTCGTGGTCAAACCTCATGGTTAGCCATTGCAAATGTCTGCCCCCATAGGTTTGAATTTACTTTGTGTGGTTTAACGCGAAAAAATTCTGAAAATTCCCAATGAAACATAGACTGATGAACCAAGCACTTTAACAAGAAAGCGAAGTAGATCTAGGCTTTTCAGTCCAACAGGTGATCGATACTTTGGTTTATCCATACTGGATTGGCACACAAAGGTGGAATATTGGCGCTAGATGAAAGGTAGACCTATTTTCTACAATGTCTCCATGTTACATCTTATTCTAACAACTTGTTTGCATGTAACTAACATTTTATTATATCATGTTGGTTTTTTCCTCTTTAATGCTCAGGAGTCCAGGTAATAGGGACAGGCCTCAGGTCTGGTAGGGTTAAGGTCTCTCGCTGTTTTGTTTGCCTTGTGGGTGCCAGACAAGAGAGTAGTCTAGTTAAATTGTCTCAGGTTTTCTCAGTGTGTGTCCTATCTTGTGGGTGCCAGACAAGAGAGTAGTCTAGTTAAATTGTCTCAGGTTTTCTCAGTGTGTGTCCTATCTTGTGGGTGCCAGACAAGAGAGTAGTCTAGTTAAATTGTCTCAGGTTTTCTCAGTGTGTGTCCTATCTTGTGGGTGCCAGACAAGAGAGTAGTCTAGTTAAATTGTCTCAGGTTTTCTCAGTGTGTGTCCTATCTTGTGGGTGCCAGACAAGAGAGTAGTCTAGTTAAATTGTCCCCAGGTTTTCTCAGTGTGTGTCCTATCTTGTGGGTGCCAGACAAGAGAGTAGTCTAGTTAAGTTGTCTCAGGTTTTCTCAGTGTGTGTCCTATCTTGTGGGTGCCAGACAAGAGAGTAGTCTAGTTAAATTGTCTCAGGTTTTCTCAGTGTGTGTCCTATCTTGTGGGTGCCAGACAAGAGAGTAGTCTAGTTAAATTGTCTCAGGTTTTCTCAGTGTGTGTCCTATCTTGTGGGTGCCAGACAAGAGAGTAGTCTAGTTAAATTGTCTCAGGTTTTCTCAGTGTGTGTCCTATCTTGTGGGTGCCAGACAAGAGAGTAGTCTAGTTAAATTGTCTCAGGTTTTCTCAGTGTGTGTCCTATCTTGTGGGTGCCAGACAAGAGAGTAGTCTAGTTAAATTGTCTCAGGTTTTCTCAGTGTGTGTCCTATCTTGTGGGTGCCAGACAAGAGAGTAGTCTAGTTAAATTGTCTCAGGTTTTCTCAGTGTGTGTCCTATCTTGTGGGTGCCAGACAAGAGAGTAGTCTAGTTAAATTGTCTCAGGTTTTCTCAGTGTGTGTCCTATCTTGTGGGTGCCAGACAAGAGAGTAGTCTAGTTAAATTGTCTCAGGTTTTCTCAGTGTGTGTCCTATCTTGTGGGTGCCAGACAAGAGAGTAGTCTAGTTAAATTGTCTCAGGTTTTCTCAGTGTGTGTCCTATCTTGTGGGTGCCAGACAAGAGAGTAGTCTAGTTAAATTGTCTCAGGTTTTCTCAGTGTGTGTCCTATCTTGTGGGTGCCAGACAAGAGAGTAGTCTAGTTAAATTGTCTCAGGTTTTCTCAGTGTGTGTCCTATCTTGTGGGTGCCAGACAAGAGAGTAGTCTAGTTAAATTGTCTCAGGTTTTCTCAGTGTGTGTCCTATCTTGTGGGTGCCAGACAAGAGAGTAGTCTAGTTAAATTGTCTCAGGTTTTCTCAGTGTGTGTCCTATCTTGTGGGTGCCAGACAAGAGAGTAGTCTAGTTAAATTGTCTCAGGTTTTCTCAGTGTGTGTCCTATCTTGTGGGTGCCAGACAAGAGAGTAGTCTAGTTAAATTGTCTCAGGTTTTCTCAGTGTGTGTCCTATCTTGTGGGTGCCAGACAAGAGAGTAGTCTAGTTAAATTGTCTCAGGTTTTCTCAGTGTGTGTCCTATCTTGTGGGTGCCAGACAAGAGAGTAGTCTAGTTAAATTGTCTCAGGTTTTCTCAGTGTGTGTCCTATCTTGTGGGTGCCAGACAAGAGAGTAGTCTAGTTAAATTGTCTCAGGTTTTCTCAGTGTGTGTCCTATCTTGTGGGTGCCAGACAAGAGAGTAGTCTAGTTAAATTGTCTCAGGTTTTCTCAGTGTGTGTCCTATCTTGTGGGTGCCAGACAAGAGAGTAGTCTAGTTAAATTGTCTCAGGTTTTCTCAGTGTGTGTCCTATCTTGTGGGTGCCAGACAAGAGAGTAGTCTAGTTAAATTGTCTCAGGTTTTCTCAGTGTGTGTCCTATCTTGTGGGTGCCAGACAAGAGAGTAGTCTAGTTAAATTGTCTCAGGTTTTCTCAGTGTGTGTCCTATCTTGTGGGTGCCAGACAAGAGAGTAGTCTAGTTAAATTGTCTCAGGTTTTCTCAGTGTGTGTCCTATCTTGTGGGTGCCAGACAAGAGAGTAGTCTAGTTAAATTGTCTCAGGTTTTCTCAGTGTGTGTCCTATCTTGTGGGTGCCAGACAAGAGAGTAGTCTAGTTAAATTGTCTCAGGTTTTCTCAGTGTGTGTCCTATCTTGTGGGTGCCAGACAAGAGAGTAGTCTAGTTAAATTGTCTCAGGTTTTCTCAGTGTGTGTCCTATCTTGTGGGTGCCAGACAAGAGAGTAGTCTAGTTAAATTGTCTCAGGTTTTCTCAGTGTGTGTCCTATATTGTGGGTGCCAGACAAGAGAGTAGTCTAGTTAAATTGTCTCAGGTTTTCTCAGTCTGTGTCCTATCCAGCGCCAGCGTCTTTTCCTCACCTTTTACTTCGCTGAGATTTGTTTAGTTCCCTCCATGAGCTCTACGTTGCTGATTCTGTCATAACATTTTCGAGGGAAAACCGACTCCTTATATGAACAGTCAGCATAAGTACTGTTGGATGGCTGCTGCACTGGAGAACTGAGCATGTAAGGGAAAGCCCAAAGTGCAGTGATGACGTTTGACATAGCTTAACATATGTTGAAATGTTTTCTCTAGCATGCACCTGATGAGATACGGAGAAATATGCCAGGCATTAAATTGTGCAATCTATTGTTTATGTATTCGTTATAAAGAAACAGACATCATTAATAAAAAACAAAAAACGCAATACATCAAATCAAAGACCCCACAGACAAAACAAAACAATATACTGTTGCTTAGTTATCACCAACAAACACAACAAGGCACTGAGGAAAGCAACAAGAAGAACAGTGACGAATATTGCAACGCAGAGTCATGATATGACAATGAGATTTTGCTGAGGATAACAAATATACAGAAAGCTCATTTTGTATGTAACTAAGTCATGCTCATGTTTCTATAGCAACAAGACATCAAGTTCTGTCTGCATGGTAGAAGAGATCAAACTTACATGATTTTTAAAGTGAAAAATATCAAACTTACAGTAGTTTCTATGTAAAACAAACATCAAAAATCAAACTTTTATGGTTAAAGGAAATCAGACTGTGAAGTTATTTTTGTAATCAAGTTTAATTTGTTTTTACTGCACAAAACATCGTATTTTTCGAATTCTTTATATATATATATATATATATATATATATATATATATATATATATATATATATATATATATATATATATATATATATATAGCTTGAATTTTATATTTTAAAAAATCAAGTTTCTTTTAATATTTTTGGTCAAAAATCAATTTTGTCAAAATGCTGTTATCATATCAAATTCAAGTTTTAAATGTTTTTACTGTACAACACAAATCAATTTTCAATTATCCATTTGCCACCAAAATAAACATGCTGCATTAACCTATACTATACATACGCCTCATTCTGACTTGATTGCATTGTGTCAAAATGGAGTCTTGTTTGTATATAACAAACCAACTTGTATTTGCAAGCATTTCTTTAAGGCCAACAACTACACTTCACCCCTAGTGTCACAAATTGTGACCATTGTTACAATTGGCCGATTATGACTAGACTCAAACGTACAGAAATCTTTGAAAATGAAATACACGATAATATCTGAAAATTAAGATTTAAAAATGGACATGGGGAATAACAGAGTCCATGGGAGTCTTGATATATGAAGCCCATAAACGGGCACTCTCCCGCTGTTTATGCTTCACCTCGATACTGCAAGGTACACGAGTAACATGATGAGATGATGATGAGATTAGATGATAAAATGAAGGATTAATGAAGGAGAGTATTACGTTCAATAAATGACATGATTACTTCTGATATTGAAGCTTTAGATTTCCATTTAATGAAAAGCAGGATTATATTTTATAATCAACAAGGTTATCTGATAATGAAGGAATAATTAAGGATATGATTTTTATTCAATAATGAATTACAAGCTTATATTAAAGAAATGTAGGACTATATCTAAGAAAGGAACGTGATATTTTCCTTGGGATATTCAGAAGAACAAATGGCATGTCTCTTTGATTTAAAAAAAAAAGCCATTTCGTTTGGGATTTTTGGTTAAACAATGGTATTTCCCTTGTGATCTTGGGTAAAAAGTGGTAATTCCCTTTCTAAATAATAAAAGTAACTCCTAAAAAGATATTAATTACCCTAAAGGTTGTGATGTGACAAGTCTTTACAAATAACAGGTCATGGATTATGAGATCCCTTTCTAACCATCTGTTTTCCATAAACTTCTCCTGCACTAATTTAATGAGGCAGAGTCAACCCCAGACCCGCATAGGTCAGTCAGTAGAAGACCCATTTACACGCCTTAAAGTGTCCCTGGTACATGGTGCTAGACCCATATTTTTATAGACCAATCTGCCATTGATGGGTAGTGGTCAGTAGCAAGCCAGCTGCCTTTACCTTCGAAGACATTTTCTGGTACCAATTTCAGCGAGCCCAGGTCAATTTGACAAATCTGAACCCACCACGATGCAGATCAAACTAATGACCACAGAGCCAGCAGGTGAGTGTCCAGCTACAATACTGGCCAGGGGAAACAATCTGGTTACTACCGGAAATTGAGCAGTTTAATCGCTACAATGGTCAGCTGGTGAACTAGCCACTATGCTGCCAGAGGTCCTATTTTCCCCTTCAAAACAAACCACAACTATTACCGTATCTGCGACAAAGACTCCCGTTCAACACTTTATTTCCATGAGAAAATTAACAATGAAGGTTCCCGTGCAATACTTTTATTTCCATGAGAAAACAACCAAGGCTCTCGTTCAATACTTTGTTATTTCCATGAGAAAACTAACAACCAAGGCTCCCGTTCAATATTTTGTTATTTTCTTGAGAAAATTAACAAAGACATCTTAGAAAAATCAGGACTGAAGAAAACAAAACTGCAGAATGAGATCAAAGTCAGACAATTAAATTACTATACAAGTGTTCTATATTCTCCAGAACTAGTGTTCTAGGTTCCTCACAACTAGAGTTCTATGTTCCTCAGAGCTAGTGTTCTATGTTCCTCAGAGCTAGTGTTCTATGTTCCTCAGAGCTAGTGTTCTATGTTCCTCAGAGCTAGTGTTCTATGGTCTTTAGAGCTAGTGTTCTATGTTCCCCATAGCTATGTTTCTCACAACTAGAGTTCTATTTTCCGCAGAGCTAGTGTTCTATTTTCTGCAGAGCTAATGTTCTATGTTCTTCAGAGCTAGCGTTATGTTCCTCAGAGCTAGTGTTATAAGTTCTTCAGATCTAGTGTTCTATGTTCCTCAGAGCTAGCATTCTATGGTCTTTAGAGCTAGTGTTCTATGTTCCCCACAACTAGAGTTCTATTTTCTGCAGAGCTACTGTTCTATGTTCCTCAGAACTAGTGTTCTATGTTACTCAAAACTAGCATTTTATGTTCCCCAGAACTAGAATGTTATTTTCTCTAACACAAGTGTTCATAATCTCCACAGCCAGTGTTATTAGCTCTCCAGAACTAGTGTTCAATGTTCTCCAGAACTAACATTCTACATTATCAAAAACTTTCATTCATCAGGTTCTAGAACTATATTCTCTAGACCACAACTCCTCAATAAAATGTCTGCCAGACGCAGCCCTTAAGACAAACCAAATAATGTTCATTCTCAGCTTTTAGAACCTGTTGCCCAATTCTATACCTCAAACAGTACATAGCATTTGATTTAAACCTTGTTTCAAAAACTCAATCCTATCTGGCAAACATAAGTCCAAGCAATGCTAAAACCACCCTACTGGTTCTACAGGCAAACCAAAGCAGGACAGACAAGAAATCAAGGTTTGGCAGCAGTTGGCAAAGCAACAAGTGGTACCACGGAAGACCAAATCTCAACCAACAGTGAATTCTTCAGATGTGCTTCTTCAGTTGAGTTATGTACTGGACAGCTTCATCTTCTCCAGGATGGGAATAACCATGTCGAAACGAGGCCGCTTTCCAGGCTCGGGATTCATGCAGATCTTGATCAGACGTGAAATGTGGCTTGATATGCCAGGCGGGATTGAGATTCTGAGGTTTTCCAGAGCAACCTGTAGAGAATATGACATAATGAAATAAATGGTGAATCTTAAATATTAATCACAGCTTTCTTCTTCTGTTTTTCGTTTGAAAGTTATTGTCTAAATCTGCAATATTGTCTTTTGTATAAACTTCACTGCCTTTTTCTAATTAACTCAGTGATCCATAGAATTTATCTTCTACTGTTGTGTCTCTAGGCCAGAAGGTTTGCCTAGGTATGTCGTATTTGGGCAGTCTTGGAGTATGTGCTCTGCTGTCTGCCTCAACAGTCCACATGGCCGATTTGCTAATCATGAATTTTCTTCTTCGTCCCTTTTCATCCACAGACATCTATATGAATGAATCCAAAGAAAGCAGCTGTGAAATTAAACTTGTTGACATCTCCAAAGAGTTTGTCCTCAAATGGGGCAGGTTTAGG
The DNA here is from genome assembly GCA_963921405.1 of Cepaea hortensis. NCBI lineage: Eukaryota > Metazoa > Mollusca > Gastropoda > Stylommatophora > Helicidae > Cepaea > Cepaea hortensis. The sequence continues at coordinate 303,067,567 of OY992876.1, read as the reverse complement.
CAAAAATAGTTTTCTCTGTTCTGCAATACTAACATCCTACATTATCTAAAACTATTGTTCTTCAGGTTCTAGAACTATTGTTCTATATTCTCAAAAACTCAACCCTATCTGGCAAACATAAGTCCAAGCAATGCTAAAACCACCCTACTGGCTGGACACTCCTGCAACAGTAATAAAAGGTAATTCCCCAGGGTCTAACAAGGAGCTGGGACAATATAGTGGCTGCCATGACCATGGGTTTCAACTCACATCAGGGTGGATTTTTAAAACTGACAACGGCTCCCTGGTCAGCCTAGCCTAAAATGGGTACCTGGAAAAATCTTGGGTAGTAAAGGCGGCCGATGTGATACTGACATCACCTCTCCAGTGCTGATTGGTCTATACAAATATGGGGCTAGCAACTTACACTATAAAGCTATAAAAAGTAAACTACTGACCCATTTTATAAGCTGTGTCAATTAAGCCATGCTGAGAACTGAACCCAGACTATTCTCTTGGGAGGCAAACAAACTAATCACTTTGGCATCAAGGCTCCATACAGCAAGAGAGGACAACAAATAGACAATGAGAAAAAGACAGAGAGGCGGACGAGAGATTAACAGAGAGAGGGAGAGAGAAAATTATGAGCAGACAAGAAGAGACAAAGAGAGAGAAAATGATGAGCAGACAAGAAGAGACCAACAGAGATAGAGAGAGAAAATGATAAGCAGACAAGAAGAGAGAGAGAGAGAGAGAGAGAGAGAGAGAGAGAGAGGAATGATGAGCAGACAAGAACAGACAAAGAGAGAGAAA
>OY992876.1:302954663-303064663 GCA_963921405.1 Cepaea hortensis | reverse complement strand
AAATATAGCCTCGTGACGTTTGTTGCGGTGAATTAAAATTGAAGTACCGAAAGTGAGTTCTGAAATGATATACACAAGATGTTTCTGGCAAGGTTAACCCAGTCAACAAATGCCTGAAGAAGTCGGGTGTGTCAGCTGAAAGGTGCAAATATCGCAGCCCTGCTGTAAACAGGCACAACGCAATTACATCTAAAACAACATTCTGAATGAACACAGAAGAAGAAGAACCTGTTTTGCTGTACGGCAGTGAATCTTGGAAATTAAATGAAAAAATTAGGAAGAACTTGGAAGCAACAGAGATGTGGTTCCTGAGATGAATGTTGCAAATTCCTTGGGCTGCCATAGTAACTAACAACGATTGCCTGAAAGAGGCTAATGAAACTAGAACACTATATACAACAATAAGTATAAGACAAACAGCTTTCTTTGTTCATGTGATGAGAAGAGAGGCATTAGAGAACATCGTGACAACTGGAAAGATCAAGGGGATGAGAGGCAGAGGAAGACCAAGAGAAATGATGCTGGATGCATTGAGATGGGGGAATGGAGGGATATCATCAGCAGAGTTGATCCAGAACACCAAAATCATAGATTTGTGAAGAGAAATGATACCAACGCCAGCTGGCAGGGCACTTGATTATGATGAATCCACACACAAAAATCAGACCAGTGCACTGGAAGTATTAGCATATGTATGGACTATGCTTAAGTTCAAAGCGAGCGAACACCAAAAAAAAAGAAAAAAAGAAATTACGTCCACTCAGAAAAAGAAAACAGTATGCATTCAAATAACTAGGTCACCTCTACCACAGATGATTACCCAAATCATGGACAACAATCATCAAATTTTTGTCAAGATATGAGACGAAAGAACCTGGATGTTATGATTACCCAGATCATAGACATCAAACTTTGGTCACGCTATGAGACGAGAGAACCTGGATGTTATGATCAGACTGGACCATGGGTCATGGTTAGAAGAATGGCACACAGACAGCATAAGACTGCTGATACATGGATGGCATGCAGCATGCTAGGCCTGTGGATTCACATCAGGTGAAGGCAATGAGCCAAACCAAGAACTCGTGAGCATTCAGGAGGATCTGTTGTTGGATATGGATCACTTTCACCCTTGTCTATCATTGCTTGATAACTTTATTATAATCAAATATTACAATGTGCATACTTTACAGCTATTAAGTTAATCTTGGACGGGTAAACGTTATTGTTAGATGTGTTCTTTTAGTGTTAGTGCTGGGGGAATGTCAACAACAGCATTGGTCCACAATACCAAGGACTGATATCTGTAGAGAAACATCAATACCTACACCATTTAACAGGGCATGTGATGATGATAATCTCCCCTTCACCAAATCTCGGTTTCTTACCTTCTGGGGCACACCAGGCTGGTGAGAATAGCTTCCCTTTCTCGTGGAAAGAGAACCGATAGTCTGCCATGTTGATTTTGGCAGTCAAGTCCTCATCAATCTGCAAAGGAGAACCAACTGTTTTGACCAGGTAAACCATTCAGTTCAAGCCAAAATAAACACTTATTTTGGATAAATATCTAGCATTTATTATATTTCTCTGTAAGTTACCTGAGCAAGGGGACATCACTGCAACTGATTACCTTATGAAAAATGTATGCCACAAAATTTGAAATATTGGTACATGGTTACTTCTGTTGTCATTCAACAAGTTAAAATTTAACCTCAGCTTCATTAAAACTCTAGCTCAGTTCGGTTCAAATAATGGCCATTGCACATTCAGGACACGGTAGCTGAAGGTAACGTTCTGTAACTAGCTCTTCTGACAGCGGCATTATCAGTTTATTCCAAGTGCTGGTCAGTTGGACTTCAATGTCGACTTCTTATTCAGAAAGATATGGCAAACTAGTGAATGTACAAGTGCCTGGTATATCACAATCAGCCAACAGGCACTGAATTTGACTACAATGTCCTGCAGAGGACATGCAATTGTATTTTCTTTTTTTTAAATGCCCATTGCTGCTCTTATCTCCCTCTTAGGTAAATCTGCTTAATGTTTTAGCAGCCACAAAAAACAAATTAGTAACACGTTTAAACTTTTACACGATGTGATGGTTTTTGTGCCGCAGGATTTTCTTTCTGAACTTTTAATTACTTGTAAAAATTATGGGTTAACTATTTTCAAAACTACACTGACATTGTCAGTGGTTATGAAGGGAAAATTTAGAATGCATAACCAGCAAAAATGAAAGAAACAGTTTAATTATCCCAACAAGAATGCTTGGAAATATCATTCCCTCCCCACCTCCCCAACCAACATTTTAAGTAGAGTAGGCGTTCATGTATCCCCACATATCTTGGTGCGTGGTGTTCTGGATCATTTTTATTAGGGCTGCGGAAGTTAAAGATTAATTAATCGATTAATCGTTAATTATTTTTAACGATTAATTTTTTTTAACGATTAATCGAAAACTTTTCTCCCATCACTTATACAAATGAACAGGATGTCGAAAAACTGTCGGACATTTTAAACATAGTGCTGCAAACACAACCGAGTTGAAAAATTGAACTGAGTCACCATTGTGTAAGCTGCAACAAGATATAGCAACAAGATGAAACAGTGTGTTTATTATGCTACAGAGTCTTCTACAGGTCAGAGAAGCATTAACTGTCTGCATGCCAGATAAAAAGAAGCAATGCAAAGGCTCCAAACTGTCAAATTCAGATTGGGAGAATATTTCGAAATATGTCAAAGTTTTGGACTTATTCTGCCAGACCACGGTCCTGCTTGGCGGTAACAATTGTTTCATGTAGCTGTGTATTGCCACTGCTATCATAGTTGACAAAGCATATGACTGTACACGAGAATGATCCGGGCTACATAGTTAAATTTAAGGCAGCATCTATTAATGACTTCAGTAAACGTGTAGCTAATATGACAAGTATTGAAATACTACAGATTGTAACAGCACTTGATCCACGCTACAAATACCTGAAGTGTTTGTCAAAAGATGCAAAAGAACAAACTTGGTCATGTATTGAACAACAAATAACAGTTAATGTTCATGATGAGCAGATGGAGACTGCTGCAACGAATGATACTGACATTAACAATGAAACTATATGCGAACCAAATGAAGAGAGTATTAAGCTAATTGAGGTTGAAATGGAGAAGAAAGTTGCTGAATCGGTTGACCCTTTACAATGGTGGAAACTTAATGAACATCGATACCCAAAATAGGCATTCCTTGCCAAGACCATTCTGTGCGTACCGGCTACCTCAGTTCCATGTGAACGATTGTTCAGCTCTGCTGGTTATATTGTTAATAAGACGCGCTCGTCACTTGAACCAGATACTGTCAACATACTCGTCTGTTTGCATAGTTGGTTATTAGATGACATATGAACAAGACAATCAAGTGTTATTTCAATTTTTGACAAATACGACTATAATGTGAGTTATGTGACTATAAATGTTTTGCTTTAATCAAAATTAACGATTAATTAATCGTTAATTTTTCAAAAGTTAACTATTAAATTTAAATTAATCGGTCGCAGCCCTAATTTTTATCAATGTGATTTCTACAAACGGAGGTCAGCATGGCCGAATAGATAAAAACACTTGCTCTTAAACTTCTCATGTGCTGATGCTGAGGTAGCGGGTTCAACCCCAAACACTGGTCAGCTGGACTACACTCCTTGTAGTAATTTAAGCAAAAACCCCAAAAATAGCATTTCATTGCCGCGCCTTCCCTTAAATAAGATACTAAAAGAAAAAATACTGAGATTAACTAGGTCTCATCATATGCTAATGTAGCAGTCACATGTTTGTGTAGCCAATTTTAAATGTCGACAGAACTGCCTGAAACAAATGCAGAACACAGATGTGCTGCTTATTTCAGCTTACCAATTCTCCAACAGGTCTAATTTAAAACGTCACACAAATAAAAATGATTTACTTATTAGCCAGGTTTTTCCCCGAAAACATGCCCACTATGAAAATAAGTTGATTTAGTAAATTTTTACCACACAATTTTGTTTGCTAATTATCAACAATTACAAAACATAATACTCTAATTCACACAATAGCATTCAAACAACAAAACATGACTGGAGTCCCAAAACAAGTTAATGGCTCTAATGGAAAGATAACTTTATTAATAAGTAGTTCAGTAATAAATACATACTGGAATCTTTGGCCTAGGGGTTGTGAACACAGTTCCACAATCTGAACATACCAGGGTTGTGAACACAGTTCCACAATCTGAACATACTGGGGTTGTGAACACAGTTCCACAATCTGAACATACGGGGGTTGTGAACACAGTTCCACAATCTGAACATACCGGGGTTGAAATCAACCGCAGTCGATTTTGGAAGCTGACCGCTATGTGTTGATTTTCAGAATGGTACAAGTGTTGGCTGTTCAGAAAGCAAAGGCAAACTACTGAATATAAAACTGCCTAGAAACAAAAAAATTGCCAAAAAATGCTGGAGTTGACTGTAGCATCCTGTGAAAGGACATGCAACGGTGCTTCATTTTTAATTCACAGCAAACAAAGGAATTCAGTCGGTTCCTGGGAAATCATGTGCCATCAGGGTGATTCCATAGTGAGTGTAGGGGTGTGTTGATATACCGTGCAACTTGTGTAAGTGCTATTGTGTAATGTATTTATTGAATTAAATAATCATATAAATTGTGTTGTCAATCACTTCTGGTTGAGTATGTGGTGGACTGCTAGACCGATCAATGGATGCAGTAAATGCTTCTGGGCCCGGAGGGCCCTCACTGTCGTCGGAGTGTATATCCATATTTTGTGCTATTCGTCTTATCTTGTGTATGTCGCATATGTCTGCGCTCATCTGGGGGATAGTTTATGAAGACGACATGTGGTTTTGGGTAGATCTTGCTGCAATCACACTTGTCAACTGACCATGAAGTGAATCCTGATATCCCTATTCTGAAAATCAACAATCCCACCAGATCTAGGTCAGTGCTAAAAATATTTACACAGTCTGTGTTGAATTAAAAATGAAGTACCCATGCAACTAACTTATCACAATCTTTTAATGAACATTGGCTATAGACAGGGGGATTTCAAGCTACACTATTATCAGGTTTTCTCAATGCGTGTCCTATCCAGTGTCCTTTCTTCACTTTAATGTACACTGGAATGTGTTTAATTCTCTCTATGTTTTCATTGTTCAAATAGCTAAGTATTCAAATAGAGTATTGAATATTCTGGTGGTAAATTTTATGTAAATGGAAAGTTAAGAACTTTAGTGGACAATCCGGAACTGTAGTGGTCAGTACAAAATTAAATGTATTAAAGAAAAGCTAACTATTCTATTGGATAATTAAACATACTAATGGAAAGATGCCTAGGGTTAGAGACTTTCTACGGAATCCCGTTTATTCACGTGAGCAAACGCAGCTGCGCAAGAATCGGTAGCGGCTCTCGTTGCGCCCGTTACTTACGGGATATGTGAGCCGGCTGCTCAGAAAGCAATGGCAAACTACTGAGCATAATCTTGTCAAGAAAGCAACAACAGCGGTAAAATGTTGGTGTTGACAGCGATGTCCTGTAATAGGATATGCAAAAAAAAAAACCAAACAAAAAGGGGGAAAGATAAGAATTTTTTAGTGGAGAGATAAGTATCATAGTAGAAAGATTAAAGTTAAATTCTAGTAAATATTCTATCGTAATTGACGATTAAGTATCCTAAACAGGGGAAAGTTAAGCATATAGTGGAAAGCTGAATATGCAAAATCCTAGTAGTAAGTTAAGTATAATAGTGGAAATTTAATAATGTGGAAAGTTGAAAGTACAACAAAGAAAAGTATTTCTGTGGAAAAGGTAAGACTCACTGTGAAAAGCTAAGTGTGCTAGTACGAGGGTAAGTTAATAAATAAGTCACAAATGGCTGTAGAAAAATAACTAAATATGATTACAACTTGAAACCAGTTTATTTTTATACATCATTGTACCCTTATTTCTCAACATAATTTCCACCAACATTGATGCACTTATCCCTTCGTTTTACCAGCCCTCCCAAACAGGCTGCATAGAACTGCGTGCTCTGTTTTCTAAACCACGTTTTCACTTCACATTCAACTTCGCGTCATTCGCCAAATGTCTCCCACCAAGGTTGGTTTTTAGTGGACTTAGCCCCTAGCGATTTCCCGTAAAGCGGTGCATAGCTGGGTAGAAAAAAGGGTAAGAGGGTGAGTTAATAAGTAAGTCACACAGTTCTGTGGGATGGTTGGTAAATTAGAAACGAGCACGCAGATTTATGCAGCCGGTTCGGGAGAACTGACAAAACGATGGGATGAGTGCATCAATGTTGGTGGAAATTATGCTGAGAAATAAAGGGACAATTTATGTATAAAAGTAAACTGGTTTCAAGTTGTTATCATAGTTGTTATTTTTCTACAGCCATTTGTGACTTAATTATTAATTTACCCTCGTAGAATATCAATAATAATAAGGGAGATCACTCTGAAATTTTCAGTAGTTAATGTGGTTCAACCGCAGAACAGAGGTATAAACCATTGGCACATCACACATCAAGCATTAATCATAAATAAGTCATGCTTTATTGCACAAAAGAACTACTCTAAAGTTAGCAGCCAATGCAGCAAATACTGATATACTGAAATATAAATATAGGTTACTTTTTAGCGATCTCGTGGAGCATTCTATCAGACTTTCACTCTATTGTCTCTTAAGGAACCTTGGTTTTGTTGATTAGTTTCCTTGTTTTCAGTACACACAGTAACCAAACCATTGCTTAAGTAATTCCTTTATACAAGAAAGTCATTAATTTTCCTTTTTTTCCTTTAATGGTATGAGTACTTAATTAGCTTATTCTGTACCAAACAACTAATCATATGTTAATTTATTTTCATACCACACCACAGTTCAGCTCAAACACATACCACACTCATATGTTAATTTGTCATTTACATACCACACATTTCAGTACAAACACATACCACACTCATATGTTAATTTGTCATTTACATACCACACATTTCAGTACAAACACATACCACACTCGTATGTTAATTTGTCATTTACATACCACACATTTCAGTACAAACACATACCAGACTCATATGTTAATTTGTCATTTACATACCACACATTTCAGTACAAACACATACCACATTCATTTGTTAATTTGTCATATACATACCACACCACAGTTCAGTACAAACACATATCACACCACAGTTCAGTACCACAGCTTTCCCTTTTACCAGTGTCTCTCACCATCAGGCAAATCCACTCTGACTTCTAAGGCACTTGTAATTTACGTTCTCAAGGTCAAGGACAAGAAGTGAACATTCAAGTCCAACTGATCGGTGTAGGGATTGAACCCACCACCTCGGATCAGCACACCAGAAGTTTAAGAGCACATGCTCTTATTGATTCTGCCAAGCTGACCTCCGTTTGTAATTTATTAATCATTGTTTTAGTCATTACTGTTCCAAGTACAATAACTTCAAGCGACACCAACCCCCACGCGACATTATCAAATAAAACAGTTTATAATTTACACATTCCCCCACACATATTTTTATACTAACGTCAGAAGTACTAAAACCAAGCTACATAAATACTGGAACACTACGAAGTATAAAAACTACACTAAGTTCAAGAAGAAAGTGAATTGAAAACACTCTAAAGGCTGCAGGAAAGCATTTAAGTCACTGCATCACACTTCAACAGGTCTCTGGGTGACCCATTTCCACACAAGTAATATCTATATTCCTCTGTCCGACTTGAGAAGGTGCTCTTGGATGTGCAAGGGAAACTAGAGGGCACAATTCCACATCCTTGTGTTAAAATCAAAACAGACTCAACCATGATTCCAAGAACGTTTTCAAAACCCGGGAATTAGTACTACATAAATGTCACACACCACGATGCAACAGTCAGGAAGGTATATACTGTGATTTTAAAATGCCAACTAAATGCCAGTTGTTTTCTTTAAGATATAGAGGTTCATAATATAGATGTATTTAATAGTTTGCAAATGCTAACTAAAAACCAGTAGTTTTCTTTAAGATATAGAGGTTAATAATATAGATATATTTAATAATTTGTAAATGCCAACAAAAAAACCCAGTTGTTTTCTTTAAGATATAGGGGATCATAATATAGATATTTTTAATAATCTGTATGATAATATAATAATGCCAATTAAAAACCATTTAATTTTCCCCCCTCTGACGATATACTTTGTAATTTGCAAACAGCAATCAGAAATAAATTATTTTTAGTCCTTACAATATATTTAATAACTTGTAAATGCCAACTAGTAACCAGAATGTAAAATTCCAAATAAAAACCAGATATAATTAGTACATTTTTTAATACTCACGAAAACCAAATATTATTTTATAATTTAAAAATAACAACCAGTGAACTTCTTTCGTTATCTTCTTTTAGGCATCACTACATTGGAGGAGCATAACTTACTTCCACCTGAAATTTTAGTGCCCAGAGCTTTGTTTTTCTACCAGAAGTCACATTGTTCTCAGCTCAAAAACTGTCTAGCATCTTCTCTTTTGGTATTCCCCTGCCTCTCTTCCACTCCAGCTTTCCTTTTTTCATGATGTTTCCGAAGAATGTGAAGTGTCTACTTCTGATGCGATGAACCAGTTCTCCTCAATTTGAAAACTACTTCTATTGATCTTGAGTTGAGTCAAAAACTGACATGACAGCACTCACTACAATTCCAAACATGCTACAGACCAAATATGTGTAGTGATTATTCTTTTCCACAGCTCAAAATAACTTTTTGCTAGAAATTTTTGAATTAAAATGTGAAAATTACAAACCTACGTTTACGTATTGTTTTAAATAATGTTCACGTATAACCCACTACCACATAATATACCTTCCAGTCTGTCTCGTTGTGATCTACCACGTATACATGGTTACGTTTGTAGTAATACAATCATTACAATGAATTAGTTCATGTTAATTTTGTACTGGGTACTGGAACTAATAATTGATGACACTATATATATACATGTCCCAAAAACATGAGGAAGAGGCAAGCCAGGCAACTGCACTCTAAGTTACCCCGTTTAGAGTCACGTCCCCTGAGGAATACTTTGGATCGTCGACATTAATCTTAGCCAGGTCCTCGTCGATCTACAGAAGTACACTCATATTTGTACTGACAATCAGCGATAGAAATGTAATGTGAGCAACAAAATGATGATAATATGAAAACTTATTATATGGCAAACCACCTGCACTGACATAAGAAAGAAATTATTAGGTATTGATTGGCACTCACAGAAGTAAAGGAAAGAGTAGAGATCAGAGGATACTTCAGATAATCATCACCATCACGTGCCCTGCTAAATGGTGTAGGCATTTGTGAATCTCCATAGATCTTGGTGTTTTGGATCAATTCTTTTGTTGGCATTCCTCCATGCCAATATCTGAAGGTATCCAGCATAATATTTTACCACCAATAGCTAGATGACGATTGGTCTTATGTCACCTGTGACTTGTGACAGTCCCTTCCAGACAAGGATGTCCTAGGACAGCCATTAATGCCATTTTCTGACCCTGACCTGTAGAATCTCAAAAACCTTGGGAATATAATGTACTTGACTTTCACACCCACACTAAGGGTATGTGACCTCTGCCAAGGACAACAATTTCTGACAGTCAGAAGTGGGTGCTCTGTTCTGCTTGGCCGTGCATAGTTAGGCACTTATCCCATTGCATACTCATTCCCCAGAGTTGTGTTTGTCACACCATGGTGTTTCCCATCCCCACCATGGGGTATTTCCTAACCTCTACCATTGGGTATTTCCTATCCTCTACCATGTGGAGATGCAGTTGGAATTCCCCTTGGTCGAGTTATGAGGCCGTGAAATAAGTTGAAACACTAGATGGTGCGTTTCCCACCCTCTACTATGTTAAGGTGCAGTTGGAATCTATTTGACAAGTTATGAGCCCATCACCCTGTGTTTCTCTCTACCTGAATAGTTTTCTATACTGACAATGTGACCTGTACACCTAGAATAATAACTTTTTATGATGATCTTATGACACTTAAATAAATAATAATAGCTTTCTATTACGACAGTGTGACTTGTAAATCTAGTATAATTTTCTACTATTATCATGTGATCTCTAAATCTAGACTAATAGCCTTCTACTATGATTGCAGTCATTGCAGTGACGAAGAGGTTACAAAAACAATTTGCATTCCTGCATACCACATTCGAAACACAATTGTGGACGATTTGGAAGAAGACTGCCTTAAGCTGGTTTTCATACACGGTGTGTGTTTCAGTCTTTCAGAATAATTTCTCCTTGTTCAGTATCCATTCTATCAACATGAATAAAAGACTGATCTCAGATGAGGCGTCTCATTCTCTTGCTCTGACAAGTCAAGTGAGTCATGTAGGTAACCGTAGTCTGTGAGGTGTGGTGTTGTGTATCAATCTTGCTCTTCTTTGTTCCTCCTTCCAGTTAAAAAAAGTTGCATATAAACACCAGCATTTTTTGTTTTGCTGTTGTGATCTCTTGGGAAGTTTACTTTCAGTAGTTTGCTATTGCTTTCTGAATGACCGGCACCATGCCACTTCATAAACAACTAACGCAAGATGGTCTGCTGACAAATCGCCCGTGTTTCGAACGCAGGTATACGGGATTATTTACTGTGTCCGCAACCCCTTCACCACGGAGCCTCCTTCCAGGGATGTGTGTCAAACCAAATCATTTGCCTTAAAGGTCAGTGTGTAGGACCTGGACATGCATTTGTGCCAGGTTGGCTTCCTCTAGACAGATTCCATCCACGGGAACAGGCTACCCCATGGGTAAGTTGTCCTTCCAAACAATTTTCCCAGGGCAGCTGCCTCAGGACATACTCTTTGCAATTTCCAAATGTAGTGGGAATTTTAAATTGTACAACTTGCACACAAGGCCTCCTGTTTTTCCACCCTTATCTGAGAATTCCAAGGCATCAGGGGGATATATGACATCATGAGATGCTGATGGTTCTTGGGAAAATTTGCAGATCGAACCTAGTACCCTACAAGCATGAGCTAGGTGTATGTAAGTGATCATCAAGCCTTTAATCAATCAAGCAACTATTCAATCAATAAATAAAACAATCAATCAAACACCCAATCAATAAATAAAACAATCAAACAACCATTAAATCAATAAATCAAACAACCATTCAATAAATAAATAAAACAATCAATCAAACAACCATTCAATCAATAAATAAAACAATCAAACAACCATTCAATCAATAAATCAAACAAACATTCAATCAATAAATTAAACAATCAATCAAACAACTAATCAAAAAGCCTTCTTTTGTTTCAGATTACCAAACTTATAAGGTTCTTTTCTGCAAGTGCAATAGGAACAAGAGAAAATCAATAGTATGTTGGATGTGAAGCACAGACGGCAGCAGGTGGCGCCACTTACCATAACATGCTTACTGGTCAGGATGAAGTTGGGAATCATCGGCTCCATCGAGTGCAGGAACTCCATGCCTCGGGCGATATCAATGGCAAACCTGAGGGCCTGGTTCTGGTCCACAACTATACCTATCAAGATGGAGGTTGCACAAAGAAGAACAGATAGACTTGCTGCAAATGTTCTATAAGAATGGTTTGTTCTGTTATATTCTATTAATGTTTTTTTGTTCTATGTTTGTTGAGTTTTTTCTACCTCAGTTCTAAATTGTCAGATGAGTGGACAGCTCTGCAGCTGAGCAGAGCACTCACTTGTTATGACAGACAGAAATATCCCCCAAAGGTAGTGTGGACGTGGAAGGAAATGGGAAATTACCACCGTATCTACCCAAGAAATCCTGCAAAGACAAATAGTGTTCTTTGTTCATTAATGAGAAGAGAGGCACTGGGAAAACAATCATAACAACAGGAAATATCAGTAGCAGAAGAAAAGGCATGTAGACCAAAAGAAATGATCTTGGATGGACTTGGATTGTGGCCTGGGGGAACATCATCAAGACTTGATCCAACAACACCAGGGACCGAGACCTGCATGAATGTCTACGACAGTTGGCAGGGCACATGATAATGAGCCAGCCTATGGTCAATGTTTGCTTTTATTTCAGCACCATTTTGTTCTCATCCAGTTCTATTTTATTCCATATCAGCTGTTTTATTAAACATTGGTTCAGCTCTTTTTCAGTTTTGTTCTAGATCTTGCGATGCTGTGCTCTTAGTTCTATATCAGTTGTGCTTGTTGTTTTTGTTATTTTAATGTTCGCTCCCTTTGAACTCACATGCTGCTACTTCAAGTATATTGGACTGATTTTTGCATGTGGATCAGCTTTCCCTATTACCAGTGTCCATCAGGTGAACTCACTCCGATTTCTGAGGTGTTTAGTAATTTATGTCCCCAAGTCAACATTTTAGTCCAGCTGACCAGTGTAGGGGTTGAACCTGATACCTTGGCATCAGCACACAGGAGTGCTCTTACCTATTCAGCCATGCTAACCTTCTGCTTGTGTCTGACCTTCTTCTTGTTGTTCTACTTCAGATCCACTTTTTAGTTTTTATCCACTGATATTTAGGTTTGATTTTGTTCCATATGAGTTCTGTATTATTATTTGCATATTGCATTCCAGTTCAAGCAACCTAATAATTTCACTTCATTATGATGCCTAGAGGTAACCTTCATGCAAAAATTTTAAGAAATGTTGACGTAAATATTTTAAAGTAAAGTTAACAGTATTATTTTAGAATTAAAATGCATATTTTATGTGCACATGCTTATAAAGTTAATGTAAATATATTTGGTATAAAGGTTATGTGAAGATATTAAGCATGTGCAAATACTGTTAAGTTTCTTCTAGAACAATACTGCCGATGAATCATGGAGGAAATAGGAGGAATCACTGGCGCTGGAACTTCAATAACCTCTCGCCATGACACCTAACAGCATAAGTCAAAGACAACAACAACAAATTCCGTTTCTTAACAATGCATCATCAGAAAAAGCTCACAGAATATCTACATCATGCTGTGACTAGGTGGTGTAGTCAAAACTAAAGCAGCCCTATTTATGGCATGAGACATACAGGGTACATGGTGATAAACCCATATGAACTTTTATAGATCAGTAACAAACAAAAAGTGAAAGGAGATCAGCATGGCCAAATGGATCAGAGCGCTCGCTCTTAAACTTCCAGTGTGCTGATGCCGAGTTAGTGGGTTCAATTCCTACACTGGTCAGTTGGACTAAAATGTTGACTTCTAGTCCTTGACTTGAGCACATAAATTACAAGTACCTCAGAAGTCAGAATGGGTTTGCTTGATGGCGGGGGGACACTGGTAACAGTGAAAGAAACTGGAAAGCTAATCCACATACAAAAATAACCCCAGTGCACTGGAAGTATTGGCATGTGGATGGACTATGCTCAAGTTTAAAGCTAGCGAATGCAAAAAAGAAAAAAGAGAGTGAACTATGGTATCGCTGTCGCCTACACTGGCTTGCCTGCCAGCCCAGTGGTCATATGATCAAATCCTGGCAAGATTTTTTCACTGACCTGGGATCCCAGGAAAATAGACTAGCACCATATATACAATATATAGAGGAGCGCAATTGGGAGGGTACAAACCTTATCATGGTGTGACGAAATGCAATCTAAAGGCTAAATGTCATGGCAGGGCAGACCAGGCCCTAGAGCCTTGGTCGGCAACTGGTCAATAGGCGGACAGAGTATTGCTTTACTGATCCAGCAGCTTCTGCAGCTTGTCTTGTTCCAGATGTATTGGTGTTCCCTTTCCTCCAGAGCAGTGTTTCCCAACGTGGGGCCCACGCCCCACAGGGGGGCAATCCGATTGTTAAGGGGGGCAATTCGAAAATGGAAGAAATCGGCTGGATATAACAAAACGGGGAGACTCGAGACTGAAGTTAACTAAAATGGAACCTGACATAAGATCTCTTTGAAGCAAGCATCAAGCGCAAGAATCTCACTAAATTTAAATAATAAATAATTACTAATAATTAAAATAATATAGAAAAATCTTTCATTAAAATTATTTTGTACTTGAATTTCAGTTCTCCATTATTTGTTTTGAAAATATACTTACTGTTTGCTCAATAATTTCCTAGTGATTTCTTCCTAAAACCTATCATTCAAGTTTCTTTAGTGAACATTTCCATTTTTGAATATTAAAAATAATGTATATGTTGGGAGGGGGGGGGGGGGGGGCATAAGAATTTTAGAAATTTATGTAGTGGGGTATAGCACAAAAAAGGTTGGGAAACACTGCTCTAGAGTAAACTAGGCAGGCCAAGAGAGGGATCATGCTGCATGGTCTCTACAATTCAGCCCAGGCTTTGAGCTATGAATACAATGCCTCTTTTTATATGAAGCACAATAACTATCATCTGTCAAGACAACCAGTATATATCTAACAGGCTTCAAGGTGTGAAGTGAGATTTTTTAAATGGGACCCAATAAAAAAAAGTACCCACACCATTATCATCATGTGTCCCACTTCTACATTAAAGATTTGTGGTAATGAATCACAAACTGATTCTGCTCTGAGCTTTTAAGGTCTGTTGTTCGTCCGTCATGAATGACGAGGACCATTCATTACACTGCATCTTTTGATGAGGAACGAATGACTTGCGCTTTAGATTTGTATAGCGAGGTAGTGGTCACGCAACTCCGTCGTCCCCGCTCTCTTGTCTGCGTCCATCTGGTTCCAGTGGCGAGCATGGCAAGACGACTGGAAGACGGACACAGATGCAGTGACGTTAGCTTTTAAGGTACATTCTGCTAGACTACATCCTAACCATACCGTCTGTACATTTACATTGCTGACATCCACTAGCTCTTTTGCCCTAAACTTTCCCCTCTATTACAGTTTTCACCTGATGTGACCAAAAGACCCGGTTTTCTCATTTTCATTTTCTTCAGTTAAGCAGCCGGTGTGATAGTGATAACATTATCCATCGATATTATCAGACAGACAGTGGGATCAACACCTTGTGCCACATTTATTGAATGACAGAAGATCAAATGGTTCGACTATCTCGTTATAATGCAACACCATCGACTACCAGCACTGGCCCTACATCAAAGAAGATCTGCGAGGAGAGCAAGACGACACCCGAGAAGAAAATGGATTTACGACATCAAAGACATTGTACTCACACATAGAATGACACTACCCAGTGTCACACATCGGGCACTGGAGCGCCAACTATTCCTCCCCATGATGCTTCATGGCAAAAGTGGAAGATAATGAGGATCCGTTGTCAGGTACAGATTGGTCTAGAAATATGGGCTCAGCACAATACTCTGGCCACCTCACCTCATAAATCCTGGCCACCTCACCTCATAAATCCAGGCCTAGAACATGTGAAGGCTTAACACCCCAATGGCAGTATCTGCTATAGGACTGCCCTTTAGCACCATATACCCAACACAAGGAGGAATCCTTCGCTCTACTACTAGTACATGACAATCATATCTATACCTTTTGTGGTGACGTTAAACTGCATGTAAACTGTATGTAGAGACAAGGAGGAGTCCTTTACTGTACCACCAGTGCATGACAATCATATCTATATATTTTGTGGTGATGTTAAACTGTATGTAGAGGATTGACATGGACAAACCTGATTCTCCGTGCAGCGTGTTGTAAAGTGAGCCAAACGGCATAAACTGGCTGATGACAACCAGGTCTGGGGGATCTTTGGGGGCACAACAGCCCAGCACCGCAAGCACATTTGGGTGGTTGAAGATTCTACAATAAAAGTAAGAGAAAATAGACATTAAACATAATAAGAATCAGCAGTGCAAGTACACAGGGAAAAAGGGTGAAACAAGAAGAAGTACAAGATAATGTGGGTAATTGAAGAATCTAATGGAATAATAAATAGATATTAACTAATTTAGTGCCGAACAAAAAGTAAGTTTGGACCAAACATGGTACACAATCAAATGAACAAGTATAATATAAATTTTCAATTACTAGGCACTGCAGTTGAGGAATATACAACGAAACAAACCAAATAACATGATGACCCAAATATGGCGCTATATCGTCCTTCAGTTCACATGGACGCTCACATTTGGTGATACATTATCTTTTGGCATTGAATCAGTTAAAGAAAGTAACAGCCAGCAGTGCAAGTACAGTTGGGCAGTTGAAGATTCTAATGGAAAATTAATGAAAAATAGATATTAAAGAAAATAAGAGCCAGCAACACAAGTACAAGGTGAAACAAGAAGAAGTGCTAGTACATTTGGACAGCTGAAGATTCTAAAAGAGAAGTTTGGTTTGTGATATTGGTAAAGGGCCACTGGGGTGGTCTCCATGGTGAAGTATCCACATACCTCATGCTCTCAAGGGTTATGGGTTCATTTCCAGACTCCAGGAGTTCAAGCTCTGTATGACACTTCCAGTAAACCACCCTGAGGAAACAGTCAGCCATATTATCTTGCCTAAAACCCCCTTTGCCTTTGCCCATGGATGCTTTTATATGATGTGCAGTCTCCTCCCAAATCACACAAATAGAATCTCAGCATGCGCATGAACTCCACCTAATATGGCAAGAATCCCACTGGAGCCAAATGTGTATATACCGCAATCACACGTTATAAATATTTATCTGTGAGCAGATCTGAAAATTCTAAAATTTAGCCCCGGACACAGCCTACCAGCCTGGTTTTTTTTTTTTTTTTTTTTTTTCAAATTTACATCTGCCGATGAATGTTTGTTTACATGCCAAATTGGCTTCTTAAAGTTTTCGTCCATGTTTGAAAAGACTAAACAACCATCTACTACTCCAGGATTAGGGTAGAAGTATATCATCTCTTTTTTATTGTGTACATATCCATATTTTTATGGTTATCCCTATGCGTTTCAACTGTTTCTACTCCACATATTGAGAATCAATGTTCTAAGCCCCTCTGTTCCCTAAGTGACAAGTAAAGAAACTCAGGCATAACAAGCACACTTGGGTGACAGGATTTTCTGAGGGAAAAGGTTTTTAAGTCATCGGCATTTAATATCACACGACCCCTGATCTCTGCTACCTTGGCATCCCCTTGGGTAGTGAATCAAATACCTAACATTCTGGATAAGCATGAAAAGCAAGAGGTCCCATGTACAAGTTGTGCATATTAAAAATCCCACAGCAGTTGGAAATGGGAAGTAGTAGACTATAAGGCCACTGCATTGCCCTGGTAAAACTGTTGGGAAAGAAAACCTCCACTAGGATAGACAGAGCCAGTTGCCTTGAATGGAATATATCTGGAGGGAGCAAACCTGACATCAATATATGTCGAAGCTGACCTTTATGATGCATAACTGGGTGTAATGCACTATTCTCGAAAAAGGTTAAAAAGAAAAAGAATCATTTCAGAAAAACTTAAAAATTTTACTAGATTACCTTACATATAAAATAGAATAAAGTAAACATCTTAAGTGCTACCTGAGTTTTGGAAATTCTTCGTTAAAATCTCGGATGTTTCTATCGGTCACTGTCCTCATGTTGAGGATTTTAGCAACAATGTCATTGCCTTGCCAGGTACCTCGCCATGTCTGTAGACCGAAGACATAGAAATTAAGAAACACGGATACTTAAAAATCAGTTTAAACCATGCTACCCTATAAAACATTCCTTTATTACTATCAGTACAGGTAAAGAGATGGTAAATTATGATAAAGAGATACTAGTAAATGATGATAAAGATATGCTAGTAAATTATGACAAAGATATACTAGTAAATGATGATAAAGAGATACTAGTAAATCTTAATAAAGAGATACTAGATAATGATGATAAAGAGATACTATTATATGATGATAAAGTGACACTAGTAAATGATGATAAAGAGATACTAGTAAATGATGATAAAGAGATACTAGATAATGATGATAAAGAGATACTATTATATGATGATAAAGAGACACTAGTAAATGATGATAAAGAGATACTAGTAAATGATGATAAAGAGATAGTAAATTATGCTAAAGTGATTCTAGTAAATTATGATAAAAATAGACTAGTAAATTATGATAAAGAGATAATAGAAAATTATGCTAAAGTGATGCTAGTAAATTATGATAATATGATACTAGTAAATTATGATAGAGAGATACTAGTAAATGATGATAGAGAGATACTAGTAAATGATGATAAAGAGATACTAGTAAATAATTATGATACAGAGACACTAATAAATGATGATAAAGGTATGCTAGTAAATTATAATAAAGAGATACAGTGGCACTTAGGGTTACGAACTTAATTCGTTCCAGAACTCGGTTCGTAACCCGAAACGTTTGTAACCTGAAACATTGAAATCAAAGAAATAAAGACAATCCGTTTCAAGATGAAATAATCGTTCTTATTAATTAACATCCGGTCGTTTACCTGACAAAACGCAAAGAATACGTGTACTTCACGTATTAAATAAAGAGAAAGAAAACAACCAAATGAATTAAATGTAAAATCAAAAAAGATTTAGTTTATCTTTATTACCAAGTAAACGATCATGGGAAATTTGTCACTTTCTTTATTCTGAATCATTAGTTTCAGAAACTGCCTTAGGGATGCCATCTCCGGATTTGTCCTCAGGGTTTACTCCCGAAGCCTTTCCCATATGGGTATACCCGCAAGGCAGCGAAGCTTTAAGATTTAGAGTTCCCTCTCTTAGAAGAGATACCAACCAAGGCTGATGAGCCTCTTCTGCCCGAGAATCAATAAGGACGAAAGTCTACCATCCTTCCTTCCTGGCAGTGACCATATTGATCGGATGACCGTAGCCCACTGTCTCTATTGAGAGATCTTCTGCCCACTATCACTGACTTGAAACCATAAACAACAACTATCTGTCAGCTGCTCCCAAGTCCAATCCACCACCTGCTCCCATGGCTTCACGCTAATGCTAGGGGGGGGGGGGGGGCTAAACGAGTACTCCACCTTGCCCAAGGGTGTCCTGTAGGCTGGCGGAGGGAAGGAGGCACCTTACTTCTCCTTTGAAAGGGGGTACCCCTACCCCGCTACCCAGGAGTATCTTGTCGCTGTTTCTTGGCAGCCGACTGGGAATCTTTCTGCACCAAGAAATTATCAAGGGAAATTTGTCGCTTCCTTTGATGGAGAATCTTTCTGAAGTGGGACATCGCGTTATCATTCATCAGGTTTACTGCCCTGTTAGCAACAAGTTTGTTTGGATGATGGTTCACAATGAAGTCTTCAACGTCTACCCACTTGTTGCAAATTTCTTTAATCCTGGCAGTTGAAACGGTCACTGACTCCTCATCATCGGACGACTGCTCCTCCTTTAATGTCATTAGCTGTTCATTCTGAAGATCCACAAGCTCATCTGTAGTACTGTTTGTACTGTACGCGATCGTTTGTCTCGAATGTTACACCTTGCTCTCTCTCACTCGCCTTCATTCGTAACCCGAGGCACTGTTCGTTACCCGAGACATAACATTTTCGAAGTTGTTGTTCGTAACCTGAATTGTTCATGACCTGAGGCGTTCGTAACCCGAGGTACTGCTATACTAGTAAATTATGATATAGAGATACTAATATATTATGATAAAGAGATACTAGTAAATTATGATAAAGTTAGAAAATTAGTGGCAAATCCTTTATAGGACATTGCAGTCAGCACCAGCATTTTTTGCTGTTGTGATCTCTTGGGAAGTTTACGTTCAATGGTATGTTCATACCATTGATTTCTAAACGACCGGCACCCATACCATTTTGCAAAATACCAACACAATGCGGTCTGCTTGCCAAATCGCCCACAGCTCTGTTTCAAAAGCGGGTATGCAGGACCACGAACTGCACCCATAACCCCATCACCACGGAGCCGGCTTACGATAAAGAGACACTAGTAAGTTATAATAAAGAGACACTAGTAAGTTATGATAAAGAGACACTAGTAAGTTATGATAAAGAGACACTAGTTAAGTTATGATAAAGAGACACTAGTAAGTTATGATAAAGAGATGCTAGTAAGTTATGATAAAGAGACACTAGTAAGTTATGATACAGAGACTAGTAAGTTATGATAAAGAGACACTAGTAAGTTATGATAAAGAGACACTAGTAAGTTATGATAAAGAGACACTAGTAAGTTATGATAAAGAGACACTACTAAGTTATGATAAAGAGACACTAGTAAGTTATGATAAAGAGATACTAGTAAATTATGATAAAGAGCCACTAGTAAGTTATGATAAACAGACACTAGTAAGTTATGATAAAAAGACACTAGTAAATTATGATAAAGAGATACTAGTAAGTTATGATAAAGAGACACTAGTAAGTTATGATAAAGAGACACTAGTAAGTTATGATAAAGAGAGATGATGAACTAAGAATTAATGTGTGTACTTTGATGAACGAACAAGAATTAACATATGCACTTTGATAAACTAAGAAGAATTAATGTGTGTCCTTTGATGAAATAAGAAAAACGAATCTGTGTATGTTGATGAACTAAGAAGAATTAATGAAAGTACTTTGATGAATTAATTTATGAAACTTGATGAACTAAGAATTAATGTAAGTACTGTGATGAATTAGTGTATGAAACTTGATAAACTAAGAAGAATTAATGAATGAAGCTTGATGAACTAAGAATACATGCGTGCAGTGTTGAGCAGAATCCAGAAAATAAAGTGGGAACAGGGGACAGGAAACGAAACAGGGATGGAGGCAGATAGGAAAAAAAGGCGGAAAGAAGAAGTTTAAGTTAGTTGCATATTCTTTCCAGGAAAGATGTAGCAGTCAATACCAACATTTTTATATTTTTGTGATGCAAGTTTACATTCACTAGTTTAAAGAAGGATTGATTGATTAATTGACTGATTGATTTAGGAACCGACATCCCAGCATTCGGGGCATTCCAATAAGTGTTCCGTCCCCATCCTCAGCAGCCAGCGAAGAGTTCCAACACCAATAGTACCAGTAGCAATCTGATTATATGTCCGTCTCGTCTTTCCTCTGAGCTTCGAGCGTCGGCCAGATCCCCTCGTCACCCCTCGCTGTCGCATTCTTGCCAGACCATGGTGATCCATTTGCTCCTCCGAGGTGTACACGTGCTCCCACAAGGCCGCAACCACGTCTGCCTTGTCATGCATCAATACTCCACCAAGTTTTGCAGAGCCAGCCAATCTGTCCGCCTGTTCATTCCCCAGCACACCAGCATCTTCTTCTTCTTCTTCAGCGTTCCGAGCCATTGAGGTTCTTTGCTGCAAATACAATCCGTCTCCATTCGTCTCTCTGGTGGACCTTCTCTTGCCAGTCGTTGATTCCAAGTGCTTGCAGGTCTGTACATGTATTATCTCTCCACCGCCTTCTTGGTCTACCTCGGGGTCTACGGTCATTTATTTCCTGAGTGTAAGCGAGTTTTGTTTCCCTATTATCTTCCATTCTTTCTATATGCCCCAGCCATTGTAGTCTATTAGCCTTCATGATACCAGTGATTAGCGGGGACTTAAACAGATCATAAATGTCTTTGTTACTTCTTCTTTTCCACTCTCCACTTTGTGTATCCCTAATGGGTCCAAAGATGCGTCTTAAAATTTTGTTCTCAAAGGTTTGTAACAAGGCTTCGTCTCCTTTCGTTGTACTCCAGGTTTCAGAGCCATACAGCACAACTGGTCTGATCAGTGTTTTGTATATTGTGATTTTGGTGTTACGAGATAGCGCCTTTGATTTTAGTAGATGTTGTAGTGCATAGTATATCTTATTTCCAGAGTTGATTCTAGTTTGTATTTCTTCCCTTATGATGTTGGAGCAGTTGAAGATCGTACCCAGGTATTTGTATGTTTCCGTTCTTTTAATGGTCATATTATCTATTTGTATGTGACCAGAGTTTCTAGCCATTCCGTCTCTTGAAATTACCATATATTCTGTCTTATCTTGGTTGATAACCAGCCCCATCTGTTGGGCTTTTTCCTTTAAGTGAGTCAATATTTCCAATGTCTTTTGTTCACTTTGCCCTATAATATCTATATCATCTGCATAACCAAGCAGCTTGGATGTTCCTCCAATATCACATTCCTCCTTTACCTTCCTTACAACTTTCTCTAGAGCCAGATTGAAGAGTAGCGGCGATAGTGCATCACCCTGTTTCAAGCCAGATGTTATTTGGAAGGGGTCTGATTTCCTGCCTTTATATGTTACTATATTATAAGTATCTTCCATGCATAGTCTGGTCATGTTGATTAACTTCCTTGGTATTCCAAATTCCTGCATAGCATTCCATAGACTATTCCTATGGACACTATCATAAGCCTTTTTAAAATCCACAAAAATGTTATGGAGATCTCTTTTATATTCCCAATGTTTCTCGGCTATTTGTCGTAAGATAAATATCTGATCTATTGTTGATCTGTTTTGTCTAAACCCCGCCTGGTAGTCACCTAATATGTCTTCTGAATATGGTTTTAGTCTATTTAGTAATACTGCGGATAGTATCTTATAGCTTGTGGACAGTAGTGATATTCCTCTATAATTTCCACATTGGAACTTGTCTCCTTTCTTAAAGATAGGTATCAATAATGACTCTTTCCAGTCATGGGGTAATTCTTCTGTCCTCCAGATTTTTATTATTAGTTCGTATAGCTTTAGATGTAATGCATGGCCACCTGCCTTTATAAATTCAGCAGCAATTCCATCAGTCCCAGTTGCCTTATTGTTTTTAAGTCGTGTGATTACATATAGGATTTCTTCAAATGTAGGTTCTTCAATTTGTGGTTCGCATGTTAGAACCTCTTCCTGTGAGAAAATGTTACTTGGAGCTTCACAATTTAGTAATTCAATAAAATATTCTTTCCATGTGTTGCACATTTCCTCATTGGTATTTATCATATTCCCATTTTTGTCTTTTAAACCATATGTGTTTTGTTGGTGCCCTCGTTTAATTGACTTCAGTTCTTTAAAAAATTTTCTGGATTCATTTTTCTGGTGATTAGTTTCCATATCTTTGATTATATTATTCATATATTCTCGCTTCTGCTGTCTGACTATTTTTGTAGCCTCTTTACATTCATTTCTATAATACTCTTCCTTTTGGATGTTACACCAGCATGCCCCGGAAAAAAGATCCAGGCGTTGCTTGCCACCCGTGACCTCCGAAGCGAAGCAAACCACTCTGCCCGAAGCTTGCCTGTCCTCACCTTCCTCAGCTTGCTTTCTGAGTCAGTTACAATCATGATGTGTGTGTATCGTATTCTCCATCCAGCGGAAAGCTGCACTGACCACCTCCACTCTTAAGCTAGATGTTGTGGTATCATATGCCAGGCTCTCCTGCACCAAACGTCGACCATTAGCTTTTGCTAAGAACCCCCAGGCACTTCTCCTACCTCGCAACACCGACCCATCTGTGTAGATAATCACATCAACCGAGCGAGCATTATCCTGAATTAGTTGCTGAATTTCCACTTCCGTGGCCCCTGCTGGCCACTCCCTGCTCAATGTGATTATAAATCTGCACAAGTCTGACTCCTCTCCTCGCCTAATGTTCTCCAAGAGGCACACCTGTCTGATCGTAACCTCTGTCTGAGCTATATATCTAGTTTAAAGAAGGAGTAACAGAAGAAATATTGGCTAAAGGTGGAATACTAATCTCAATGTGCTATCACTTTTTTACATCAGGTCACAACAATAATTCTTGACTGTTCCATGCTGAGGTGAAAAAAGAAATAAGAAAAGGAGTCGAAACTCACTTAAAACTCAGATACAATTTCACTGTTACCTTGTACCTTTAAGTGAGGAATGGAGTTGATAATTCACTCAATAGCTCACAATTCCATAGTTATCTAATACATTTGAGCGAGGAATGGAGTTGATAACTCACATAATCTTCACTGCTACCTTATATCTTTGAATGAGGGTTGAAGTTGATAACTCACAACTTCATAGTTATCTACTACATTTGAGCGAGGAATGGAGTTGATAACTCACATAAAAACTTGCATACAATTTCCCTGTTATCTTATACTTTTATACCTTTGAGTGATCAATAAAGTTGATAACTCATATACAATTTCACTAATCAATCAATCATGTGCCATGCCGGAAAGCGTGGGCGGTCATGATTCGCCATTTCACTCGATCACCAGAGTCGTGGATCAGCTCAGTGTTCCTGTCTCGTCCATGCCATGTGGCCAAGCCATCCAGGTATTTTCCTCTCGGTCTTCCTCTTGGTCTGTTCCCTTCGATCTTGCCAGCTGTCACTAAGTTCTCCAGTCCATTTCTTCTCATAACATGTCCAAAAAATTTTGACTGTCTACGTCTAATTTCTCTAATCAATCTACGATTTTCATTTGTCTCTTGTAGTACTTGGTCATTGGTTTTTCTATCTGTCCATGGTATTCTTTGCATTTTCCTCAGAAACCACATTTCTGCAGCCATCAGATGTTTTTCTGCTTGACTGCACATTGTCCAAGTTTCACATCCATACAAAAGAACAGGCTCTATGTATCCCCTCAACACTCTTTTTCTCGTTTCAATTGACATCATTTTAATGGTCAGAATGTTTTTCATCTTGCTAAAGGCTACTTTCGCAATGGCGATTCTTGTTCTAATCTCTTCAAGGCATCTGCCATCAGATGTTATGACTGTTCCGAGATAATTGAACCGATTCACTTGTTGAAGAATATTCCCATTTACTTGTATATTACATTGTGGTACTTCGTTCTTCCTAGTGACGACCATAACCTGTGTCTTCCTACAATTTAATTCCAACCCCAGCTGCTCACTGTGGACAACCACAGCGTCTACTAATTGTTGTAGATCCTGTGCATTGTCTGCAATCAATACTGTATCATCTGCATATCTAATGTTATTTATGTTTCGTCCTCCAATGCTGATTCCATTTAGGTCTTCTACATTTCTGAAAATATTTTCACTGTATAGGGAAAAAAGATCCCTGCCTAACACCACTCTTAATAGGTTGGTATTGTCCTACTTCATTATCAATCCTTATGGCAGCTTGTTGTTTCCAATATATGTTTTTTATAAGTCTAATGTCTTTCCCATCAATTTGTAGATCTGCAAGCATATCCACAATGTTGACATGTCTAACTCTATCAAAAGCCTTTGTGTAGTCAATAAAGCAAAGATGTATATCCTTGTTTACTTCTAAAGCACGTTCAATAACTGTTCGCAGCATACACACAGCATTTACTGTACCCTTTCCTTCTACAAAACCACATTGTTCTTCCCCTATTTCAGGTTGTATTTTCTTCCTCACTCTTTGCATGATAATTCGTAACAAAATCTTTGTGATGTGACTCATTATACTAATTGTTCTATGTTGATCACATTCTAAGGCTCCTGATTTCTTTGGGATTGCAATAAATACAGAATTACATAATTCAGAAGGTATATCTCCAGTATCATATAATGTGTTCAGCAGTCTAGTGACTTGCTCTAGTCCAAATTCTTCTAGAGCTCTAATCATTTCTGTTGTGATGTTATCTGCACCGGGGGCCTTGCCAGCTTTCATATGCTTAATAACATTTTGAACCTCCATCTTTAAAATTGCTGGTCCTTCATTATTAAATCTAATAGCATACTGTTCCTCTCTGTTATCATTATACAGGTCTTTCACATAATCTGTCCATACATGTAGAATCTGATCTTTTTCTATTATGACTTTGCCATCTTTAGTTTTTAGACAGCCTGTTGATGTACTTGTTCTTTTATTAGTAAGTTCCTGAATTCTTTTGTGCACTAATTTGGTATTTTGACTGTTGTGTTGTTTTTCAATTTCTAAGCACTTTTCCTCAAGCCATGATTCTTTTGCCTTCCTACATAATACTCTGACTTGTCTGTGAATTTCTTCATATTTGGCAGGATTATTTTTGTTGAGTCTTCTTGTTTCCATTAAGTGTAAAATTTCCTCTGTCATCCATTTCTTACGACCCACCTTCTTTAATTTTGGAATAGTTTTTTCTGCAGCCACATTGATTGAATTCTTTAACATTTCCCATTGATCATCCACATCCTGGAATAGGATCTCTAGATCAGACAATATTTCAAATCTGTTCTGTACTTCTATGTTGAATTTGTTTTGTATTTCCTTGTCATTACTCAATGTACACAAATCATATTTAGTGTTCCCTGTTGTATACTTGACTTTCTTCAACTTTATCCTCAATGTTCCTGTGAGTAGTCTGTGGTCACTATAACAATCAGCACTGGGAACTGTTTTTGCTACTGTTAGCGCGTTTCTAAATCTTCTGCTAATGAGAATGTAGTCAATCTGGTTTCTAATCCTGCTATCAGGACTCCTCCAGGTCCATAATCTTCTAGGGCAGTGTTTCCCAACGTGGGGCCCACGCCCCACAGGGGGGCAATTTGACTGTTGAGGGGGGCAATTCGAAAATGGAAGAAATCGGCTGAATATAACAAAACGGGGAGACTTGAGACTGAAGTTAACTAAATTGGAACCTGACATAAGATCTCTTTGCAGCAAGCATCAAGCGCAAGGATCTCACTAAATTTAAATAATAAATAATTACTAATAATTAAAATAATATAGAAAAATCTTTCATTAAAATTATTTTGTACTTGAATTTCAGTTCTCCATTATATGTTTTGAAAATTTACTTACTGTGTTTGCTCAATAATTACCTAGTGATTTCTTCCTAAAACCTATCATTCAAGTTTCTTTAGTGAACATTTCAATTTTTGAATATTAAAAATAATGTATATGTTGAGGGGGGGCATGGGGCGGGGGAGGGGGGCAATATGAATTTTAGAAAGGCTTAAGTGGGGCATGGTACAAAAAAGGTTGGGAAACACTGTTCTAGGGTGTTGCTTGAACCAGGTGTTTCCTACAATCATTTCCTGTTCTTTTGCCCACTCTACTAGTCTGTATCCTCTTTCATTTCTCTCTCCTAAACCATAGTTTCCTACTGTGTATCTATCCCCTTGATTTCCTACTTTTGCATTGAAGTCCCCTATTATGATGTTTATTTCTGAATTTTTACATTTCTTTAAGGCAGACTCTATGTCATTATAAAATTCCTCTACACTATCTTCACTGGACTCTCCTGTTGGGGCATATACTTGAATAACATTTATGTTAAAAGGTCTGCCACTCAATTTAACTAGTAGAACTCTGTCCGACACGGCCCAATATCCCTGAACAGACGATGTTTTCCGGTCCAAAATTATTGCCACTCCCCTATGTCGATTCTCACCTCCAGAATAAATAATCTTAAAATCTTTATGTATCTTGATGCCTGCTCCTGTCCATCTCGTTTCGCACATACCTAATATATTAATTTCTCTTTGAATTTCTTGTGTTATGTTCTCTAATTTTCCGTCGTTGTTTAACGTCCTAACGTTCCATGTTCCTAATTTTAATGTCTCTGTCTTTGTCTTGCGATGATCAGTCTTTAAGCGAATCATAATAAACTAGGCAATTTCAAAGAGGTAGTTTGCCGTTGCTTTCCTCTATGGCAGTGACCATACTGGCCGGGTGACCGCAATCATTGTCTCTCGAAAGAAAGAAAGCTTGCCGTCGCGAAACTCGAGACCATAACCAACGCTGTCGGCTGCCCTCATAATTTCATCCACCACCTGCCTTCCGTGGCTTCTTTTGAACACTTCCAATTAACGAACACGAAATAACATCACATAATCCAAAGGAAAAACACTATCCACATGAATTTCACGGGAATTTCCATAGGGAATCCACAGAAAAACACTGAACAGCGTCCCCCCCCAAAACAACGAGACATCGCGTCGCCATCTTGACATTCATATTTCACTAATACCTCATACTTTTGAGCGAGGAATAGTTGGTAACTCAAAACTTCAACAAGTTATCTAATACATTTGAGCGAGGAATAGAGTTGGTAACTAAACATGATCTTCACTGTTTCCTTATACCTGTGAGTGATATTGGAATTGATAACTCACATAAAAGTTCACATACAAATCGACTGTTATCTCATACTTTAAGCACCGACTATAAACCGGGTGACGACCTACCTCACCAGAGTGTGTTTTTGCGATGTGCCCAACCAGCTGAAGTTCCTTGATGTCAATGCCAGTGTGACGTGACAGCACAGCATCACCTTCAACAGACAATTTAGAAACATCACGATACTTGAAAGATTGAAACGTCACAATGCTTAAAAGGTATTGTCAACCATGTAGACATTAACAAACAATGTGGTTTGGGCAAGTAATGAGATGAAAAGCAAGTTTTTGCATGTCCTTTACTGGCCATTGCAATTGACCCCAGCATTTACTGACTGTGATTTACCAGGCAATGTTTGTTCAGTGGTTTACCATTGATTTTTGAATAGCATTGATTTTTGAATAGCATTGAAACCAGTTTCTGAGATGAATGGTGACAACACCTTGGACTTCCAGAATAACTAACAGCGACTGCTTGGAAGAAGCTAATGACACTTAAAATAAATGTTAGTTGCATATCCTCTACAGGACGTTGCGCAACAGTCAACACCAGCATTTTTTGCTATTGTGATATCTTGGCAAGTTTACGTTCAGTAGCTTGCCATTGCTTTCTGAACAAATGGCACCCATATCATTTAGTAAAAAAACCAAGTAAGACTGTCGACTGTCTGCTGTCAAATTGCCCGCAGCTATGTTTTGAACACGGGTATGCAGGATTACAAACTGTGTCTGTAACCTCTTTTGCCACTGAGCCAATGACACTAAAAGAAAAACTGCATCCTTTTGTCATGTTATGAGAAGAGAGGCATTGGAAAACATCATGATGACTGGAACTTTCAGTGGGAAAAGAGGAAGAGACAGACCAAGAGAAATGAAGCACATATGGGACTGAAACAGTAGCATGGAGGATCAAATGAGAAGACAATTAACTCTGTGCGTAGACATTAATAGTACAACAAATGAGAAGATAAACTCTGTGTAGACATTAATAGAGCAATATTAAATGAGAAGATTAATTCTGTGTGTAGACATAACCAGAATATCAATTGAGAAGAAGATAAACTGTGTAGACATTATCAGAACATCAAATGAGAAGATAAACTCTGTGTAACAAGATTAACTCTGTGTAGACATTACTACAACATTAAACGATTAACTGTGTAGACGTTACCAGAACAACAAATGGGAAGAAGATTAACTTTGTGTGTAGATAATACTAGAACAGTAAATGAGAAGATTATCTCTGTGTGTAAACATTACTAGATTTACAGTAAATGAGAAGATTAACTCTGTGTGTAAACATTACTAGAACTACAGTAAATGAGAAGATTATCTCTGCGAGCAGACATTAGTAGAACAAATGAGAAGAGGATTAGCTTTGTGTGTAGATATTACAAGAACAACAAATGAGAAGAGGATTAACTTCGTGTGTAGACATTGGTAGAACAACAAATAAGAAGAGGATTAACTTCGTGTGTAGACATTAGTAGAACAACAAATGAGAAGAGGATTAACTCTGTGTGTAGACATTACAAGAACAACATATGAGAAGAGGATTAACTTTGTGTGTAGACATTACAAGAACAACAAATGAGAAGATTAACTTCGTGTTAGACATTACAAGAACAACAAATGAGAAGAGGATTAGCTTTGTGTGTAGACATTACAAGAACAACAAATGAGAAGAGGATTAGCTTTGTGTGTAGACATTCCTAAAACAACACTGAATGTGGAGAATATTACAACAACAACATCACCACTTACGACTTCTTGTCTTGTAGCCCAACCAGCTTCTGTCCTTGAAGGGAATCTTACTCAAATCTTGGCCCTGGTTGAGTGCTCTTTCTGAGGGTGAGAAAACATTCATGAGTTTCATGATGACTGTATGCAGTAAGAGATTACCCTTTCATGCTTGTTATACGAAGAAAGAGTTCAGCATGACTGAATGGATTAGAGCATTTGCTCTGAAACTTACGGTGTTTTATGCCAAGGCAGCAGTTTCAATCCCTACCCAGTTGGACTAAAATGCTGACTTCTTGTCCTTGCCTTGGGAACGCAAATTAAAAATACCTTGAAGTTGGAGGGGTTCGCCTGATTTCAGGGGACACTGGTAATAGGGAAATTTAATCCACATGCAAAAATCAGTCCAGTGCACTAGAAGTAGTAGCATGCGTTTGTAATATGCTTGAGTTCTAAGCAAGCAAACGTTTAAAAAGAAATATTAATAGTTGTTTAGGCCCCGTTCAAATGACTGTTTATCGACAAGTTATATTTGGGACCTTCATAGTGCTTCCTTTCAGTTTCTGGTTCTGGATATATTATGGCTTGTTCTACTTCCATTTATTTCTTGGCTTGGTGTTGTTTTCTTCTTGGTTGCTTTCTTGTCATGTCTGGTTAGGTTATTTATGCTTCTAAGGCTTGGTTGGTGTTGTCAGGTTCCCACTTCCTCACATGGTGCTTTCATAGGTAGTTGGCCCAAGATTGACTTCACTTGTTCCCTTTCTATGAATTATATCCCTTTATATATTACATGATGCAGACTGTATAAAGCAAGAGATTACCTTTAGAGGTAATACATGTAGTGGACTGTATAAGGCATACCCTTTTGAGGTAATACATATAGAGGACTATATAAAGCAAGAGATTACCTTTTCTTTGAACTCCTTCGTTTATGTATACTACATGATGTGAAGGATTGTATAAAGCAACTTCACTTAATTATACTCCTTTTTAGAGAAACATTATGAAGAGGAGTGTATAAAGCAGATTACCCTTTCACTCTCTCTTTATGTACTATATGATGTAGAGATGCAAAAATCAGTCCAGTGCTACTAGAAGTAGTAAACAGTATAAAATAACACAAAGTAATGCAGCTTTATAGAACAGAATTACAAAAAAATACAGGATGTTGTTCATCAGCAAACAAATACATACCCAAAACACAAGATATAATAATGGAGAAGAACCTCCAGTGACTAAATTAGGGCACAAGAACAGGATCAGAAAAATGAAAAGATGCAAAAATGAGAACAATGAAAAGAAAATGAACATTTGAAAAGAAAATGAACATTTGAAAACATTTTTTTTGCTACTCATCTCAGGATCCCAGGCTGTGATATTAACATGAATTTCACCTTGATACTCTTATACAGACAGCTATGGTTTTGTGGCGACCGGGATAGGAGATGGTAACGGTTCAGTGAAGATCCCAGAAGTAGAAATGGTACATGAAAAAAGGGGAGGAAGTTAAGACGGGAAACTGAAAGCAATAGAGATATGATGGTGGTCCGAGAGTGAAAACTAAAAAGTAGCGCCCCAGTGGATGTCTGTACAATCCATGAGTGGGTGCCAGTAAAAGGCTGGCCCTAGTGTGCACCTAAGTATAATAACAAAACATTTTCTGTGCTTCTTTATGTGTGTACCAAGAGAATCCTAAAGTCTAGGTGGACTGATATGTGTTAATGGCCAGTACTTCAATCAGATCAGTGGGGTTGCCATGGTACTAAAATGGGGCCTAGCCATGACAGCCTCCTTATGGGCCATCTTGAGCACCAGATGTGGCAACTATATAATGTTCCTGAACTATACAGGTGGTACATTGATAATGGTTTCAGTGTCACTAGTATGCCATTAACGGATCTCGAAACTCACTTCCCATATTTCTTCATCTTCCGTCAACTTCTTAGACCTTATTGTTTCCATAAGACTGCATGGTCTCACTACGATGGTCTACTATAAACAGATCCATTCTCACGCCTTTCTACTCTATACCTCTTCTAACCCTCCGTCCTGTAAAAATTCTGTACTCTCAACTTCTGCGTCTACGACGATTGTGCCAAGATGATGATTGTGCCGAGACGATGAGGAATTTCGCCACAGGGCCCACAAAATGTTGGGACTTCATCCAGCCCTGTGGCTATCCTGATAATGTCTTATCATCAGCTTTCCGCCACGCTCTTCCTATTAACCGTGCAGAGGCTCTCAACTCCAAGCCTAAATCCCAAAACCCCCGACTGATACTTTCTCTAACCTACCATCCTCACAACAATTCAGTTAAAAATAACCTCTTTCGACATCTGTCTATCCTTCAAGCTGATCCTAGCACTTGCGCATTATTTTCAGAGAAACCCTTAGTACAGGGATCTCCACCTCCACTTCCCAGTTGGGTAAAAAGGCTTGCCTAAGACCCCATTGCAAGACTTGCCCATATGTGCTACACACCCCAGTAGTACCATTCTCTAACATCAGTTTCCACATCAAGGAAGAATTTTCCTGCACGAGTCGTAACATCATTTATGCCATCATCTGCAAACATTGTGATATGAAGTATATTGGCAAGACCGGCTTCCATTTAGCAGACAGATTCTGCCAACACCTGCAGGATATCCAAGCAATGAGAGAAACTGGGGTTGACACATCCACAGTATATCCATCAACTGGGCTGGAACGAATTGTTTCTGTTTAGATAATCCGGCTGGAACCTTTCTGTGTAAACAGGAAGAGTTTGTTCTAAATTTGAAATTACCGTGGGGATAACAGATGTTCCACATTCAGACAGTACCTGTGACTATGAGTTTTAATTGTTTTAGCTAAAGTATTATTCATTTTCTCACTTCCTATGATATATAACTCTGCAGTATGCACCTGATGAGGTGCAGCAAAATATGCCAGGCAATAAACTGTGCAACATTTTTTGTTTCTTCACCAACTCACACAGCAGGGTCTAAATTTTTTATTCAGTGTATCAAAACAATGCCATGACATGGTTTCAAATCGACCACAAAATCCATGAAGGTAAAATGTATTATATTCAACAATAAGAAAGAGACAAACAGCTGGTTATGTGATGAGATAAGAGGCTTTGGAGAGCATTATAACTGGAAAGATCAAAGGGAAGAGCGGCAAAGGAAAATCAAGAGAAATGATGCTGGATGGAATGGAATGGTGGCATGGAGGAATAATATCAGTATAGTGAATCCAGAGAACCACATACCGAGATCTTGGATGCCTACAACAGCTGACTGGGTATGATGATGATGATGATGATGAGTTGAAGAAAAGCTGATAATATTATATGACGAAAATGATGAAAACAACAACCTTTTAACATCTTTGCCATAAATGGTTTACACTTGTCAAGAGGCACTTCATCAAATTTGTTTGCAAGGTTGACCAGGCCACCATTATTCACAAGATCCTGGAACGCAGAGAAAAGACTGTCATTAAAAGCTGTGTAAATATTAAAATATACAGATTTGATTACACATGTCAACAAGAAGCAAAAAATGTGTAAGAACAAAAGCGGGTACATCAAAACCTTCTGAAATAAATTCAGATGTATGACAAGGATGTCTACTCTACTCCTTGCTTTTTAACATACACTGACAAAATATACGAGAGTGAAGAAGTTAACATTTCAGAATTATTACTTGCGGATGACAATTTGTTAATAGCAGCAGAGGAAGACAGCCTTTAGAACCATCTAATTCAAGTCAATTCCAAGTACCAGACACATAACATGAAAATAAGCGTTGACAAGACAGAGACAATGGTGATACATAGACAGTCAGAAACCATGTCAATAAAAATAAAGAACTTGGAGTGAAAACAAACCAGCGAATTTAAACATTTAGGGCCATTTTCACTACAGATGGGAGAATGGATAGAGAGATCAACACAGGTTGTGCAAAGGCAAATCAGGTAATGGGACAACAAGTACCACTTCTGTTGCAAAGAAAGATAGCTATCAGTTCTAAAGCAAATCTTAAAAGAACTTGGGCCGACATTATGCTACCAATGTCAGGCATGGACGCTTACTGCAACTTTTTTTGGGTTTTGTTGCATATCCCTTACAGTACGTTGCAGTCAACATCATTTTTCAGCTGCTGTTGATGCACTAGGCAAGATCACGCTCAGTAGTTTGCCACTGCTTTCTGAGCGACCTGCTCACATACCCCGTAAGTTACCATTGCGGTGAGAACCGCTACCGATTCTCGCGCAGGTTAAGTTACTCACGAGAATATACGGGGTTATGGAGAAAGACATTAACCCCTAGGCCAGGGAGACTAGCAAGTGCAAAATCATAACAGAGATAAGATGCCTTAGAGCTACGGGAGTAACCATGAGAGATAGAATTAGGAATGAGATAATTAGAAGATGACTAGGTCTAAAACCAGTCATGCACTTCATTAAAGAACAATAGATGAAATGATTTGGCCACCTCACGAGAATGGCCTGGTATCACCTGCCACAAAGAGCCACATTGAAGAAATATAAATGGTATAGAACAGGGGAAGACCACATAAGGTGATGGTATCAAGAACAAATTTAGAGAAATGAATACCAACTTACAAAGGGCATTAGAAAGAGTGTATAAAAGATCTTTACCTCTCCCCCAACACTTTATTGAGGTAAATGGAGGAAAAAGAAGAAGAAGAAGAAGAAGAAGAAGAAGAAGAATCTCCTCCATTTCTTCACCGAATGTTTATCTTCATGTTCCCTTTCAGCAACACACCCTCTTCGTTCCCTGTGTTTCTACCCTTGGGAACTCTTTGTTTTACTTTCCTTGCTATTTTCTAGAGATTATATCCCTCTTCAATTTCTTACCTTTATTTCAATCCATGGGTGGTCAATTATGTATTATGAATAGAAAAGTTTACATAATGCCATTTCACCATAAAGCTGGGAGATTTGCATCTTTCAGTCGACATACCAACTTCTTCATCATCATGTTCCAAGAGTAAACAACTCAAAAACACGGGAGTGTCAAAATGAGACAACTTGGCCACATTCTGCTAGTGAGAGGAGACAACTCAGCAATACTGGGCTACCAAAATGAGACAACTTGGCCACATTCTGCTAGTGAGAGGAGACAACTCAGCAATACTGGGCTGCCAAAATGAGACAACTTGGCCACATTTAGCTAGTGAGAGGAGACAACTCAGCAATACTGGGCTGCCAAAATGAGACAACTTGGCCACATTTAGCTAGTGAGAGGAGACAACTCAGCAATACTGGGCTGCCAAAATGAGATAACATGGTCACATTCAAGAGGAGCGACTGGCCAAGTGGCTAAGAATGTCGGGTTCTCCTTTGGGAGACCCAGGTTCAAATCCTCAGTAAGGTGTGGATTTTTTTTTTTGTCGGGGGCAAAAAGAAAACCCTAATCTGCACAGTTCGCAGTGACTGCACTAGCCAGGTGGCCTTAATTCCTCAGGCTCAAGCCCCCCCCCTCCCCCCCCCCCCCCCACAAAGTACTCTAGGCAGTAGATGACAGATGATGCTACAATCAGTTACTGAGAGGAGACAACTCAGCAATATTGTGTTGCCAAGAGCAGACAACTCAGTCACATTAGGATAAAACAAAAACAACAAAAATATTGCTTTACTTGCCTCTGCAATCTGGTCATAACCCCAGAAGCATGCGTAGTGTAAGGGGGTGTTGCCATGTTCATTGATCGCATTCACATTGGCTTTGTTCTGAAGCAACTGGAAAAAAACAAAATCAAAATGTCCAATGTCAGTAAAAGAAAATCGCAACTAATAACTTTACTGTTAACTAGTCATCATGATAACATTCTGCTGTCAATATCAGGCCTCAGGTCCCTATAAGGTATGTACATGTGTCTGTGCTTCTGCTTCTCCGCTGGATCTCTTTGTTTAATTATTAATTATCAATATCAGACTTGGAAAAAAAATTAAAAGATAAATATCTACTACTCTTCAAAAACTAAAACTGAATAAATTGTGTCGTGGGACAGATAGACCTACAAACATTACATTTTTAAGAGCATGCATCTTTCTCATTGCAACATACACCTGTGAGACCTGGACACTTACTAAACAAGCCGAACAAAAAGAGACTGAAGAGAACAAGAAGAGAATAAAAAGATTGCCTTTGAATATAAATGTTATAGACGGATTCTAAGAATATCTTGGATACAGAAAAGAACAAATGCACCCACACAACAAGAACTGAATATTGATGAAGGTTTTCTACTAAAGACGAAAAAACAGAAAATTTAAATGACATGAAAGTTTGGAGAGAACAATAATGGAGGGGTACATGCCCAGGAAGAGAGGAAGATGAAGGCCAAAGAGCTGATGGGTGCAGGATGTGGCAGATGATCTCCAGATGGGTGTATTGGATGCAGGACATCTTGCATATGACCAAGAAGTTTTCCTGGAGGTTGTTATGGGAGCGAGGTTCTGCAAAGAAAGTGTTACTGAATGAATGAATGAATGAATGAATGAATGAATGAATGAATGAATGAGACTTGGAAGCACACACACACAAAGAGCAGGAATGAAATGCCTGCGATAAATTCTAAATGTAATGAGAAGAATTGAATCTAGAACCAATATTATAGCACTCGGGACATTCCCAAAAAGTGCACCGTCCTCATCTTCAACAGCCAACAAAGAGTCCAAGTATTAATGGTACCAATAGCAGTCCGATTATGTGTCCATCTGCCCTTTCCCTCAGAGAAAAAGATGAAAAATGATGACGCCAGGAAGTAACTAGCAGAGACACCACTGACGATGCCAGGAAGTAATTGGGGGAAACACCAATGTTGAACAAAAAA
Organism: Cepaea hortensis; assembly: GCA_963921405.1. NCBI lineage: Eukaryota > Metazoa > Mollusca > Gastropoda > Stylommatophora > Helicidae > Cepaea > Cepaea hortensis. The sequence continues at coordinate 303,028,135 of OY992876.1, read as the reverse complement.
TGCAAGTCAGATTACCACAAGATAGTGGCAGTCTCCGTGGCGAAGTGGTCAAGCCATCTGACTCTGGCTCCAAAGGTTGGGGGGTTTGATTCCGGAGCGCATCCTTCAGTTCATGAGTGCATTTTTTCTGAGACTCCTGAGTGTCGTCGCTGGAGCTACGGAGTTCATGCTTTGTGTGTTACTTTCGGCAGTTCACTGCGGAAAGAGACTGAGCCATATGGGATAAAAACCCGGTACAATAAGTCGACCCTGTTGACTTTTAAGTGACATTTTAAGCGACCACAAGATAGTACTCTACAAAGAGATCTAACACAAAGACACAATGGAAAAAGAGCAAGAGGTCATCCCTGCAAACTTCAGATTGATTGAATACCACCATGTATGAAGCAAATTGATGGAGCCATGGTAACACAGTGGCTAATACATTTTTCTGACAGCCTAGTGATCATGTCTTCAAACCCTCAACAAGGTATAGTTTTTCAAACTAACCTAGGCTCCCAGGCAAACTCGGCCTCAAATGACCACTGGCATGATTCAGACCACACCACCCACTGAGTGTCGATTGATCCATACAAATATGGGGCAAGCACCATATTTCCAAAACCCTTGTAAAAAAGGTCCTTTACCTAACTGACTTTATGAAGCATATACCACAGTTCACTCCAGATGTCCTTTCTTACGGTTAGTTGCATATCCTTTACAGGATGCCGAAGTCAACCCCAGCATTTTTTTGGCTTCTTGTGATTTCCTGGCAAGTTTACATTCAGTAGTTTACCCTGAAGGATTGAAGGATTGGCCTCATACTGTTGTATGGAAACCAACGCACTGCGGCCCGCTTCCAAATCGTCTGCAGCTGTTCTGAATGCAGTATGTGGGATTGCGAATTGCATTCATAACCCCTTCGCTACATGTCAGCCTTGGCCACAGCATCCCATCTTAATCTAGCGCTGAAAGACAAAACTGAGATGGACAGAAGAAGATGAAGCAGAATCAATCAAGTGTCATCTCCTTAATGAAAGTTGCCTGCAATGAGACTCTTTAACACTTTCCATCTCTGGCTCTGATAGTAAACCCTTGACAATGGTAAACTTATTCTCATCATGTACGCTCAGACAGTAAACAGATAGTTCTCAGTATGTACTTCTCACCATTGCCTGTTCTTCATAGACAGTAAACCATTGCCTTTTCTTCAGACAGTAAACCCCCCACCTCTTCTTCACAGACAGTAAACCATTACCTCTTCTTCACAGACAGTAACCCATTGCCTCTTCTTCACGGACAGTAACCCATTGCCCCTTCTTCAGACAGTAACCCATTGCCTTTTCTTCAGACAGTAAACCACTGCCTCTTCACACAGAGTAAACTATTGCCTCTTCACAAGACAGTAAACCATTGCATCTTCACAGAAAGTAAACCATTGTCTGTTCTTCACAGACAGTAAACCATTACCTCTTCTTCACAGACAGTAAACCATTACCTCTTCTTCACAGATAGTAACCCATTGTCTCTTCTTCACAGACAGTAACCCATTGCCTTTTCTTCAGAGAGTAAACCACTGCCTCTTCACACACAGTAAACTAATGCCTCTTCACAAGACAGTAAACCATTGCATCTTCACAGAAAGTAAACCATTGCCTGTTCTTCACAGACAGTAAACCCCCTGCCTATTCTTCACAGACAGTAAACCATTGCTTCTTCTTCACAGACAGAAAACCATTTCCTCTTCTTCTCAGACCGTAAACCATTTCCTCTTCTTCATGGACAGTAAACAGTCAATATATATTTCCCACAGACAATAAACTCTTAAACTCTACTCACCATAAGAACGACCTCCCTGTGCCCATGTGCAGCTGCCAGGTGTATGGGTGTGTCATCTCCCATGTTGGTGGCATTGATGCGAGCCCCACGTTTAATCAACATGTCTACTATATTGTCCCTGCCCTCCCTCGCAGCCCAGTGCAGTAAGCTAAACCTGTGATCGTCTCTGTTGGGGATGGCAAAAATGATTTATTCACTAATGTCTACATTTATTTATTCACAGCCTTTTCTTTGTCAATGTCGACAGCTTATGGCAAGCAGACAGTTTTCACAAGTAAGCCGTGGGTGATTGCGGAGCAGACTGCTTTGCGTTTATCACGATGGTATGAGCGCCACTGTTCAGAAAGCAAAGTCAAATTAATGTGAAACTGACAGAAAATTACAAGCAGCCGATAAATACTGGGGTTGATTGTGACGACTTGTGGGGTACAAGCAAATAACTTTTAGTCTTTCCTTTTCTACCCAGAGGTGTAGAGAAACCTTACATTCTCTTGTTTGTTTTCCCATTTTTCGTTGGCGTTTACTTGCTTTGAAAACAAGCGTAATCCATAAACATGCTACTACTTTTATTGTACTAGACTGATTTTTGTGTGTGGATTAGCTCTCCCTATTACCAGTGTCCATCATCAGGTGAACCCACTCCAACTTCTGATGTACTTGGAATTTACGCCCCCAAGTCAAGGACCAGAAGTCAACATTTTAGTCCAGCTGACCGGTGTAGGAATAGAACCCTCTAACTCGGCATCACATGGTTTTCACATAATTACACGTAGACATAATTATACATAAATAGGCTTCATTTAGCTACGGCAGTGTAGTGGCTCACAATTCAAGAACTCAGATATGCAACTGACATGGCCCTACTCACAAATAGTACAAAAGAATTTGAAGAGTGTGTCCTGTCTGAGACCCTGGAGATGTGGATAATTAAAGAATGTGTCATATTTTATAGAAACAAAAGCAATCAGATACAGAGGTTCTAACAAAACTGGTAATGAAAAAAGAGTTGATAATAGAAATAAAATAAGAGGCACATGAAATATTCCAGCCATGCTAAAAGACATAACACTCTTATAAAAGTCATACTGGAGGGTAAGCTTGAAGTGAAGGCAAGTGAGCAATACAAGTGAGAAGATAAAATCAAGAGATTGACAAACAGCAGTCTGATAGTAAAATCCTGATGCCACGCAAGAGGTAGACAGCAATACAAGTGGGAAGATAACATCAAGAGATGGACGTACAGCAGTCTGACAGAATGTACAATGAAAGTAGACAGACACTGTTGGAGATCCACTGCAGCCAACCTTTATTGTGGAGATGGCAATTTATTGATTCATCTTGTCTGTCAAAAGATCTAGTGAAGGTAAACATCTCTTTCTGAACTTAAGCAAAAAATACAAGATCTAAACATCAAAGAAAACAGGTTCATGATGTCTTGGAATCTGAATTAGTTTGGCTATATTAAATGTCTGTCATTCTGAAAGAACAGTGATGGAAGTCGAACTTACAAGAAAAGGCAGGCATCAACAAACATGAAGATGGACACAGGATACTGAAGACACTTCGGGGATGAACAAATGAACAAACTTTATTTTTATTTTAAAACGGTCACAAATTGGGGACACAGACCCGTCTTACATTCAGCCCTTCCAACCACTCATCTTTCCTACATCAATTATCTTTTGTGCATGTTACATTTACATAGAATAAAAACACATTGTGAAATGATTGCAGTGAACATAACCACTACACATGACAATGTTATCAGATAGGCAGGCAGACACGCACTCACACAACACACACACAGACACTCACACATGTATAGACATATATACATACCTACAATTACATCATTTACAGTTATACAACCATTTAATAATTCACAAATACACACTCCCTCACATGCATTCCCCTCCCCCCCCCCCCCCATATCCTTTACAGGACATCGCTGTCAACACCAGCATTTTATTGCTGTTGTTGATTTCTTGGCAAGATTACATTCAGTAGTTTGCCATTGCTTTCTGAGCGGCCGGCTCACTTATCCCGTAAGTTACCAACGCGGCGAGAACCACTACCAATTCTCGCACACTGCGTTACCCTATGTGGATAAACGGGATTACAGAGAAGGTCGTTTAACCCCTAGGCTAAGGAGACCGGCACATAAACCCTCACAAAAACAAACATTTAGTCGTACATATATTATCACTCTCTCTACCTCACTCTCAGGTCCATATATCCTCATTCATACATAAAGCAAAGCACACACATACACTCCTTAACTCACAGAATAGACACATACATATACCACCCCCCACCCACACACACACGCACGCACGCACCCACAACAATATAAACACATACACACTCACCCACATAAACATTCATGATGAAAGTTAATAAGGCCAGGGAACTGGCGTTGAATTGAGAATTTGTTGGCAGGTTATATTGAGAACGGCATACAAATTAAACAGCACTGTGACTCAGAAGTTGAAATACTTTTGACGATATTTTTTGTTTTTGCGCTCCCTCACTTTGAACACAAGAGCAGTCAATACACACTTCTAATAGAACTGGACTAAATTTTGCACATGCATTAGCTTTCCCTATTAACAGTGTCACTCACCATCAGGCAAACCAACTCCTACTTCAGAGGTAATTGTAATTTATGTCTCGAAGTCAAGGACGAGAAGTCAATATTTTAGTTGAACTGCCGGTGTAGGGGTTGAACTCCTTACCTCAGCATCAGCACACCAGATATTTAAGAACATGCGCGCTTTTCCATTCGGCCATGCTGACCTCCCTTTGATGATATTAAATGTCACAGTGGGTTGGAAAGTAATGACAAAGTCATGGTTTCTTGAAGAAGAAGCAGTGGTCGACAAACATAAAGATGGATACAGGACACTGCTACATGATGACAGCGGAAAATACGAAGCCATGGGCATCAGCCCGTAACATACACAACCTTCGCACTCGAGCAGGGCTCTCTTAAAGAATCTATTAACCAACGCTAATCTATCAGTAAGCAACAAATGTTGCGTTACAATTGTAAGTCATCATGGTCATACCCTCTCACCCATCCATTCACCCACACATACCTAAGGCATGGCAACCGATTTTCTCACTATTCAACATACCTACATCAAGACTCCCACATAAAGTATTGACTGACAGATTGGATGGCTGGCACCTGGCCGTCCTGGCAGACGATAGTTTGTAAAATGGAGTTATACCTCTCCATAGCACAAAGCCTGGGCTGAATTTAGAGACCATGTATTGCCCATGCAACATGATCCCTCTCTCTGCCTGAGTAGTTTACTCCAGAGGAAAGGTAACACCAATATATCTGGAATAAGACAAGCTGCAGAAGCTGCTATATCAGCAAAGCAATTTTTAAACCGCCTGTCTGTCAGAGCTTCGATCCTAGATTAGTTACTGACCAAGGCTTAGGGACTGGTCTGTCCTGCTAGGACATTTAGTGTTCAGGATGCATTTCCTCGCATTAGGGTAAGGCTTGTACCCTCCTAATTGCGCTCTTCCGTACAATGTGGCGTGTCGGGTTTGGTGAGTGCCGCCTAACAATCGACGCTAAAAGAAAGCAGGTAGTACCATCTACTGTCGTATGGTAGCTCAGTCACATCTGACTAAAGCCTGACAACAACATAAAGTATTACAGCAACATAAACTGTACCCTTTGTTGAGATCATTTTCTGTATTGTCCAGCCACACACGGACATTAAAGGCGTTCCCCTCTCGAACTTGAGTAAAAATATCATCCATTCTACGTTCCTCCAATGTGCCAATTTGGTCTTACCACTGTTCTTCAGCAAGTGCCAGTCCTCTGTTAATCTATTTTGAAAAGAAATATTCATGTATCAAATAAAATTGGAAAACTACAAGAACAAAAACAAAACAAGCAACCACAACTATAACTAAAGGATTTCTCACGTCTGCTGGCAGGGTTTTTGGGGGCAGGGAAGTCAAGGTTACTTCCACCCAGTAGTTGTCACACAATAAGCAGGCCGGTTCTATTGTCTTTATTTTACCTCAAAAAAGAAGATAGTTGCATATTCTTTACAGGACATCACAGCCAAACCCTGCATTTTTTGGCTGTTTGTGATCTCTTGGCAAGTTTAAATTCCATAGTTTGCCATTGCTTTCTGAACGATCGGCACCTGTACCATTTTATAAAAACTCAACGTAAGACAGTCTGCTGCCGATTTACCTGCAGCTGTGTTACGAACTGTGTCCGTAACCCCTTCGTCAAAGAGCTGGCTATTTTACCGCTGGCAGAGAACAATACGGCTGTGTGGTAACTGGACCCATAAAGGAAGCAATGAATAGTAACACTGTAACCTACAAAGCATAGAATGGTTTATGAAGACAACAACAACTACCACCAGAAATCAAATTTGGTTGACTCTAATAAGCTAATTGATGATTTGGACCTTGCCGATGACATGACACTCCTGTCACAAACACACAAAATCAGATGCAAGATAAAGTAAACACGCTTAACAGGATGTCACAACAATTAGGTCTAAAAATTCATTGAGGAAAGAAAAAGATAATGAGAGCAAATAACAACCCCATCTCTCTTGGAGAAGCATCATTTCAAGAGGTAGAATCATACACCTATTTGGGAAGAAATGTAGGCAAAGAATGAACAAAAATTGGGCACGCAGGACTATCTTAGATCTGGCCCCTCCAATCACTCATCTTTCGCACATCGGTTATCAATTGTGCATGTTACATTCACATAGGAAAATAGAACATTGTCAATCAAAAATTGTGAACATAAACAATGTATATTACCATGTTATGAGACAGACAGGCAGCTAGACACACATACCATACACATGCATAAACACATACATGCATAAACACATACATACATCATTTACACAAACTCTCAGTTACGCACCCACTCAATAACAGAAATATGCTTCCTCACATACATATATACTTACAATCACAAACAAAAGTATACTTATTCTTACATATATACACACTCTCGCAGGTCAGCACGGTAATATGGATAAGAACGCGTATTCTTAAACATCCGTTGTGCTGATGCTGAGGTAAGCGGTTCAACCCCTACACCGGACAGCTGGACTAAAATGTTGACCTTTCATCCTTGACTTGAGGATGTAAATTACAAGTACCTCTGAAGCCGGAGTGGGTTTGCCTGATGGTGAGGGACACTGTTAATAGGGAAAGCTAATCCACATGCAAAATTCAGTCCATCACTACTATAAATAGTGTGTATGGTCTACGCTTGAGTTCAAAGTGAGCAAGCGCAAAAAAAACAAAACACTCTCTCTTTCCTTCTCCATCTCTCTCTCTCTCTCAGCGATTATTTGCTTTGTGTCTGTTCCAGGATGGGTCATGATTTAACAGACAGAGATATTGAAATAAGAATACAAAAGGCCAGAGGATTAAAATTCATTGAAAAAAAAAAGAAAAAATAACAACAACAACAGACAAGTCCCATAACAGGGAGCTGCTGTGTGCATGTGGAGTATTGAGACCAGAGTGCACGGAGGAAACAGTGGTCAACCTTACTCTTGTGTTGTTAACTCAAGTGTAGGTATCAAACCCCCGTCGGAAAACGCTCATCTCATTGTCAATGTACCACCATAGCCAGCCTTCGCACTAACGCACCTGCTGGGACAGCACTGAGCAGTTTTTGGAAATCAACAGAAGTTAAATATAGCAGCAAACTTGGAATATTTAGCTCCAATGATAAATCAGTACTACAACATGGAACAGAAACATGGAGAATGACTACAAGAGTGACTAATACACTACAAACAGATTGATGTTTGCACAGCTTAGTGGGGTCACAATGGTATGACAGAATCACCAATGTAGAGCTCAAGGAGAGAACTAAACAAGTTCCGGGAATCAAGGTGAAGAAAAGTTACCCTTCGTGGGTAATGGCAATCCCAAAGCAGATTTAGCCTTTGAAGTGTAAAGTACTAGGTTTTAACCAATTCTAGATCATGAATATGTGGTGAGATTCCCAGTTCCCTTCCCAGACAATTCTGAAAATTGTCCTCACACACTTATACTTATTATATGAGGCTGAATCAACACCAGAGAGGTACTGCCTGGAAAACAAAAATAATTCTTTCTCTGCTGAAGATTGAACCCATACCACTATGTTGGCAGGCAAGTCTACCAAACACTATATATATATATATATATATATATATATATATATATATATATATATATATATATATATATATATATATATATATATATATTATACTTTATGGGTAGGTTTCCTCATGTTTAAACTATACCAGTGGCCAATGTGTCCTGCTGTGTTGTTTGTGATCCCCTCCCCACCTGCTGAGGGAGTTGTAATATCATTAATAACAGGAGTCCTCAATTTTCTTGGCGCTACGTTGGATTCACTACCCCAGTATCTGGTGGGTGTATGCCATCCTTTTATTTTTAAAAATTCAGTCCACATCGTGAATCAAACCAGTTCTGCACAAGCCAGAGATGGACGTTCCTAAGCCACAAGATGTAATTAAATTTTTCAATGGCTGGTTTCCTGTTTTCAGGTGAGGTTGTTAGGCAAGGATTAGCTTTGCATTTCTTAATTTAATTCATAACTGTTTGTCACATTACCTTGTACTATTACAAAGAACAGGTTTTACTACACAACATCCATTAGTACTTAGTCTTCTTTCTTAGCCCTTTGTCGATAAGTTGATTGCCGGCCTAGCGAGGACTGCAAGACAACTTTTCAATTGTGTGTTATTATTATTTTTGGAGGACTTCTTCAGTCCCCAGATTACTCACTCACTGTAAGAACTTAAGAAGACACTCCCTGTCTAACTACTCCGATTTGTGACTGACTTCATAAACAGTGCACAGTCTACTATTTATATTACTACAGAAACTAGACAGCATAGATTAGGAGCCTAGAAGCCAACATACCAAGCCCAAACTAATTTAATCCCACAAGTTTTCATACATCCATCCTTAATTTCTTGTTCACTGAGTATTACACGGATGTTGAAGTCAAGTAGGCCAATTGGCCACATTTTCAGTGTGTGTAAGCTAACTCTACCAATACCTCGCATTAATTTTTAAAAATCAGTATTTTTATAGTTTTCTTATTAGTCTTGATAAACAAAATAAAATGTTTCTAAAATATAATTTTTTGCTATTACTACTATAAATATTACAAATAATTTATAAATTTAGCTAAATGTTGTAATGTAATTGATCGTAAACAGTCAATCTGGCAATGCGATTTGTAATAATTTCAGTCCGAATAAGGTAAGGCTGAAATTCCGTTTGATAGAAACAAATGGGCGATAGTAACCGTTGTGTTTTCAGTTTTTATTAATTAATACACTTATAGGTTGTTTAGTGGATGTCTTTAAGTGAGAATAGGAAAATAAGAGAGAGAGGTGGGTACCAGAGGTTCGGAGAACGAACTAAACAGCAAAACACTTCCATAAGACTCATAAGTATATAGAGTTCGCTATGATATTTTGATGACCGCACTTATGGAGAAGGGGGTCAATCCCTGGTTGGTGAACTGGATAGCAGCCGTCCTGCATTCTCGTCAGGTTGCTCTCCGTCTGGGCGCATGGACCTCAGAGCCACATATTTTAACCCCGGGACTGCCACAGGGATCTGCAATCTCACCGGTGCTCTTTAATGTGTATACGAGCAAGATTGCATACCTAGAAGCACCAGGGGTTGGAAGGATTCTAACATTTGCAGATGATATTCTTGCATACAGGCAGGGGAGAAATAGGGATCAAACAGCCCAGGAACTACAGGTGACAGTAGACAATGTGACTGATTGGTGCACTGAAATGAGTGCTGTCATCAACCCGGAAAAGGCGGGGGTGTTGTGGTGCTCTCTGGACAACAGGATTGTGAGAGGACAGGAGTCTGTCCTTCAAGGACCATGTGGAGACGGTTGTGACAAGATCTCAAAAGGGACTCAATGCACTTAAAACTATGGCTGCAATGGACACAGAGCAGAGAATGCTCTTCACACTATACCAGCACTTGATCCTCTCAGTGATTGATTATGGACTAGGACTGCTCACTGTCTCAAAGAGTCAGCTGGTGAAATTAGAGCGCATACAGAATGAAGCGATGCGGGTCATTCTGGGATGCACCAGAGACACTCCAGTAGTGTGTATGCGTTACATCCTTGGTCTGCCTACTGTTGCTGGTAGGCTTGAGGTGATGCAAGCGAAGGCATACCTCAGAGTAGCTGCAGACACAGATCACCCGTTGCATGAGGCGCTGGACGTAGTTAAGGGTCAGAGACTGATAAGAGGGAAATCATGGATGGCTCAGGCGGAGGATACGATCAGACAGGTGTGCCCCTTGGAGAACATCAGGCGAGGAGAGGAGTGGGTCAGAGTGCCAGCCGTGCAGTCAGACTTGTGCAGAGTTGTAATAACATTGAGCCGGGAGTGCAGGCAGTGGCCAGCAGGGGCCAAGGAAGTGGAAATTCAGCAACTAATTCAGGAAAATTCTCGCCCGGGTGATGTGATTATCTACACGGATGGGTCAGTGTTGAGAGATAGGAGAAGTGCCTGGGGGTTCTTGGCAAAAACTAATGGTCGGCGTTTGGTGCAGGAGAGCCTGGCCTATGATGACACTACATCTAGCTTAAGAATGGAGGTGGAGGCGGTCAGTGCAGCTTTCTGCTGGATAGAAAACACGATACATACACACATTGTGATTGTAACTGACTCAGAAAGCATGCTGAGAGGGGTGAGAACAGGCAAGCTTCGTGCAGAGTGGCTTGCTTCGCTTCGGAGGTCACGGGTAGCAAGCATCACCTGGATCTTTTCTCCTGGGCATGCCGGTGTGCTGGGGAATGAACAGGCGGACAAATTGGCTGGCTCGGCAAAACTTGGTGGAGTATTGATGCATGACAAGGCAGACGTGGTTGCGGCCTTGTGGGAGCACGTGTACACCTCGGAGGAGCAGATGGATCACCATAGTCTGGTAAGAATGAGACAGCGAGGTGTGACGAGGGGATCTGGCCGACGCTCGACGCTCAGAGGAAAGGCGAGACGGACATATAATCAGATTGCTACTGGAACTATTAGTGTTGGAACTCTTCGCTGGCTGCTGGGGATGGGGACGGAGCGCTTATGGGAATGTCCCGAATGCTGTGATGTCGGTTCCTAAACCAATCAATCAATCAATCAATCATAAGTATAATAAGTCAACTCATAGCCGTTGGTATAATATATATACCCGGTGTTTGTAAAGTCTCACTACACTTTGTATGTAGAACAAATTTGAAAAGTGAAATACATGACGTCATAAAAATGTGCTAAAACTTCATTAAATTAATTACAATAGTCAATAGTCACTTCTATGATCTAATGCTGTTTTGAGGAAGCTAGAAGTATTCAATGAAGTATTCATTATAAGTTGTTTGTCCATCAAGAATGATGATGACTATTCATTTCACCCAGTAGGGTTGAAAGTATGGAGCCGTGAGTTCTAAGATGGCTGATAAGGCCTATTTTGGCTCGAAATGTTCTTTGACAATGTGGGCAAAGAATGTTTGACATTCCAGGAGGAGGATCTCCTGCAATGGTTTTTTCTATCAAGTCTCATCTTAACAGCTCTTCACAAGTGACTGCACCCCTGCATAATGATGTACGCCACGAATTTCGGTCTTTGGCAGCAGCCTCACAGGTGTCAAGATGAATTCTGTCACAAAGTAAATGATGACAGAGTGACAGATAGAGTGGCTATGGTTGTGTCTAGGGTATGTCCTTGTACATGTGATGTTGAACAACAGATTAACCAAGATGCATCACAACCAAACACCAGTCAGTAAACAAGCGTTAATTTGCGCACATAATATTCCTTTAATTCTGAATTAACACAGACACATGTAACATATAAATCCAGGAACAATAATTCTCTAAGAATATATCTCCATCCCAATGGAACACTTCGAATACCACGGCCTCTCAAGGCCTCCTCAATCTCGTCACACACAACAGGTATACTAGCCTCTCTCTAGGCCCGACTCAAAGTAACCCACTCTGGGTCTCGAATTCCACTCACTATCCCTGGAACCCACAGTGCGGAGTCTCCTCCTAACTCCGTCACAATTTTCCACTTTCTCCGACCACGACCTCCTCCTAGTCCGGTCTCAACTCAACTCCCCTCCGCTCGGAGTCCAAACATTAACTGACCCCTGTCAATCTTTGTCCCTGTCTTTTTAAACCATTCTATGCGCCCTCACAATGATCCACACAAACACCACCTCACTGCTCCAACTGTCTGCCCCTTCTTGCAGCCCCTCTACCTTACACCCTTCCCCGTTTATCTCCTATATTTTCTTTCCGGTGAATGCCCTTTCACCTGGTGAACTGTTTATATTGTACGGCCACTCACCTTAATGCCACTGAACACAGGCATGTGACACTACCCCACCCTCAAAAGAAAACATCGTTTTCAAATGTTGGGAGACTAATACTTATCAAATATGTGACCCAGACACATTGCCTGAGTAGTCGTAAATATAAATCCAACTTACTCTAGCTACCATTCTTAATAATATATCAAATACTCACAGTAAACTCTCATATTCTTTACACATCAATACAACCAACTTTTCATATTGTGTATCAATGCATGAACTAAAACATTGCATAATACTAAATACATCATAAAAAAACATAATCTTTGTGTACCCGCAGGTCTATTACTCTCTGCAATAGCCCACAATCCATGTCACTTTGCTAATACTGGTCCATGAATAAATGTCGAGGCGCTGCATTGCCTCTGTCTTCCATCAACTATCTGGAGAGTTTGTGTACCGACCATATATCAGGTGGTTCTTTTCTTGCCTCAACCAACCTCTGATTCCTGTCGATGCTGTGTCTACCCTTCATGTACCCATGCCTCATGTTTCCTATATGTTTAAAACATCTGTTTGCTACTCCTAACCCTGGTTCATTGGTGTCGCCAACACTCTTTTGCACTGCCTTAACTTTGCTATCTGCATATTGTACCGTTACACTGGAGTCTCTGTTTAGTCTGACCTCTTTATTCAATCCTGGCCAATATCCCTGGCATCCTGCTCTCTGCTGCTTATGCCTTACTCCTAAGTGCCCTGCACCTGCTCTATCCTGAGCTGTTCTTGTATATCGGTCTCTATGTGCTACCCGTACTGCTACTTGCCCACATGCAGTTCCGACATCTGAAAACCGGTGAGTGAAACCATTGTTCTTCCTATCGAAGCTCCATCTACCCTTCTTTGATTTTCTATGTCTCACTTTACTACACCCCTGGAAACATTTGTCAATAGTAGTATGTTGTCTCTGGGATTCCCTACAGCTACATTTGAGATCCATTCTCACCTGCTCAGCTGTCCTATCCTTGTCCTCAGTGTTTTCTTCAAGTGCCTCTATTTCTTCAGCTATACTCTCTAATTTAGGTTTTCTTTTGGTAACTACCTCGTTACTATTTCCACTATGTTTTTGGTCCCAATAAACGACTTCCTCTTCTGTACACTCTTTAACTCCTATAACATTCCCTATGATGAGATCTGCCACTGGTGAGTCTAAAACACATGCTGTCACTCTTTCTGTTATGTATGGTGTTTTTACTGTTATCACGGCTATTGGGTAGAATTCTACTGTCCCATTAAATGTTATGGATCTTTTTCCCTGTATAATCCGAGGAATGCACTAAACTCTTTCTCACCCCGATGGACGGACATCCAGAATCCCTAATTGTTAACGCTGGCCTATCATTAACAAACCCATGATGCATCTTCAGACTTCCTTCTTCATGGACTGCTGATCCTGCTTTCACTGTATGACCACATATTAAGACTGGCTGACCCGTCTTTTTCAAAAAGAGGTTTGCACCCACTACAATCTTCATTGTTCAGCGTCTCAATTACTTGTGCTGCATTTGAGTGCTCTGTTTCTCTCATCCTACATTGATGACTGACATGCCCCTTCCTTCCACATTTGAAACAAGTGATCTCCCTTTTACTGTTGTTCGTTGGTCCATCTGATGGTTGTGCATCACAATCTGCTATTTTGTGTCTCCAGCTCCCACAATTCCAACATCCGGCATAACTATTTGGCCGTCTCTGAAAATTCCCCCTTTTGTATGGGTACCGTCCTGCTCTGCCAAAATAGTTGCCACGGGAACCATTGTCTTTAGGTTCTTGTTCCTCATATCGTTGTGTTAAATCTACACTTTTTGATCTTGGTCTAATAACTGGATTCTGGTCCTGTTTCGTATACGCTGCACAGACTATTTCCTCATCAATTTGTCTGCCTATCGACCTATTGGGATGTGCAGTCATGTAATTTTGCCCTAACTGAGACATTGTGTCTATGTCCTTTGGCTTACGTTCTTCGAAGAAAGCCACTAAATTAGTATTGCACGATGATAACACCTTGTCTCTCAGCATTAAATCCACTAATTTATTAAAATCTTTTCCTACCTCTGCCAACTCCATCCACTTATTAAATGTATTCTTTACTGTGTTAACAAAATCTGTGAAATCTTGATTTGTCTCTGGCCCTAACTGTCTAAACTTTGTTCTATATCCATGTTCAGTTAGTTGGAACTTTGTCAGCAAACGTTGACGTAAGATGGTGTAGTTGTTTCTTTCTTCTACAGGTAAATTGAACATGGTGTCTAGTGCCTTACCCGTAAGAAACTCGCCAAGTCGCATCGCATACTCTTTCTCTGGAATACCTAACGCTTTGGCTGATGCCTCGAACCTGGCCAAATAATTTTCAAGTTGGTCCCGGTCTGTAAAATATGGCAGTTTTAGTCTCTGTGACGACTGCGACGGTCTTCTGCTTTCCTCACTTTGACCCTTCGAAGATAGTTCTAGTTTTCTTAACTCAATTTCAGTTTGCATCTGACACTTGATCTTCTCTTTCTCAATTTCCATTTTCATCTGTGTCTCTTTCTCTTCCTGTAGACGCTTGTTTTCCATTTCAGCTAATTTCACTTGTGTCTCTTTCTCTTCCTGTAGACGCTTTGCCTCGCGTTCATTATGCCTCTCCTCTCTTTCCGTCTGTTTTTGTTCTTTTGCTTCTGCATACTCCTGTAACTCTTTACCTTTCAGGCCTATTCGTTCGCCTGCTTCAATATATTCCATTAAAGTAGGCATCTTGTACTTGTGGACACGTTGCTGTGAATCAGCCAACTATAAATGTACAGACTCTGCTGTTAGTCTTTGTGTCACTTCCCTAAGTACACCAGCACTCCCTGTGTACGTAAATTCGTAGTGCTAAAATATCACTCTGTACTCACCCAGTCACTCTATAAGCACTAGGTAGTGAGGGGGAATATTAACTATAATCCCTCGTGTATATATATCAAATAACTGTAGAACAATTCCTGGAAATAGTTTTAAACATACATATACATACACAAATGAATGATACACACTAAGTGCCAACTATTAAACGCTAGACGCATAGGCCGGTGAAACGCAGACGGATGATTACATAGAAATAAAAACCACTGACATAAACATGCCCATGAAAGACCATACTGTGCGCATAATATAAACTGACAGATACCATCTAGATAGAAGCTGTTTTAACATAAGAATTACACCACTACCATATATCCAAAGAAATCAAATATCACATGTAACCGTAAAGAAAGAACAGTAAAAAGAACAAATATAAAATGAATAATGTACATAGATCTGACGATAGACACTTGGACACCGTGTATAATGTCGAGACGACCCAATGCCACAGCACAAAACAAACTGACTCGTCAGCTGCCTCTCAACAACATACAATGTGCACCTAGAAACTTCACCTTTGCTTTGTCTCCCGCATTTCGAGAAACAATGCAAAAATATCCTACTTATTACGAACACTGGACCACATACAAATACTTGAGTAACGCACAACCACAATACTTAGGACGATGAGAACAACAGAAGCAAACAAGGGTTGCCGACACCAATGCGATGGTAGAATCTTACAAAAGTCCTTAGTTTGTTTTTAATAGTGTCCGAAAATCGTCTGGAAATGTCTATCGTTACTGTTTTGAAAAGATTACGACGTTAGATTCCCACAATGAACTAGTGTTCTGATGCGCTGTCACTTTTTCCGTGGTGATAACGATTTTCGACTGTCGTAAAAATTTAAGATGATGGTAATTATCCCAACGCCTTGTATCTTCACAGTCCGTAACGTTTTTGTAACCCTCCCTGTGGAGTTGGCCTGTGATTGTATAATGTCTTGTTATCGCTCTTGTTGTGCCAGAAATATAGGGTTTTCGTTGCATTTCGGGGAGCCGAAAATACCTTTAAAATCAATGAATGTTTATCTACGTCGTCACTGTCGCTTTGAAGTGATGGTATGGTTTCACTGTTGCTGACCAGGTTAAATCAACGAATGGCAGAAAATGATCCCGCGCTTTAAATCCGTTTTGCAAATCTTTTTTGGTAGAGAAATGCGCTCATACTTGCTCATACTTGCTCATACGGCACCTGAATGACTGTTGTGGATTGTTTCCTGATGACCCGATGATGACACACACACAAAGACATTAAACGTAAATCATCGTTTCAGTAGAAAAACAACGTGTTTATCTCGTTCTACTCTGGACAATTTTTCAGTAACTTTCCATTGTCCACGGCCTTGAACCCGCCGGTCATCTCTGTTTCTCTTTATCACAATAATCCGTGTAGAAACTTTTACTTTTCTGTGGAGCAACGATTGTCACCTTTGTGTGTTCCCCACACTTTACTCCTATAACTCCCCTCCTCCTGGCGAGTTTTTAACCTTGAATTACCCTCGTAACTCCCCTGGCGCCCCTTTCCGTCTTATTATCTGCACCGAACTCTGAAGACGCCGTACACACACACACTCGCTGTCCACAAGTTCACCTGACCTTCACCTTTGGCGCCTGTCTATTTTACGTGAACAAACTGTCCTAAACAGCGCCGACATTTTTGTCAACCCGACTTTTTCGCCTGCTGTGCGCCAGACGACTCTCTCAGCAGCGCGAACCTTGTCTGTGTATTGTGAGTAAACCCCGCTGTCCCCTCTCCCTCTCAGGGTGGGCAATGGTTTTACCTGTGGTGGCTTTGTTTTGAATTAGCTTTGGTTTGGAATACTGTCTTCGTCGTCCCGTGACAGTGGTGATACACGTATCCTCCCATGAACTGTCTGCGTTAATTTATCTGACACACACCCAGTCTGACCGTTGTCTACTCACTTACACAGGGTTGAACTTGGAAATCATGTTGTTACATTTACGAACTGATTCATACTGATGTAAATCCATATACCGAGTTATTTGATTGACGAGCCCGCACTTCCTCGTCTGTCACAAAGTAAATGATGACAGAGTGACAGATAGAGTGGCTATGGTTGTGTCTAGGGTATGTTCTTGTACATGTGATGTTGAACAACAGATTAACCAAGATGCATCACAACCAAACACCAGTCAGTAAACAAGCGTTAATTTGCGCACATAATATTCCTTTAATTCTGAATTAACACAGACACATGTAACATATAAATCCAGGAACAATAATTCTCTAAGAATATATCTCCATCCCAATGGAACACTTCGAATACCACGGCCTCTCAAGGCCTCCTCAATCTCGTCCCACACAACAGGTATACTAGCCTCTCTCTAGGCCCGACTCAAAGTAACCCACTCTGGGTCTCGAATTCCACTCACTATCCCTGGAACCCACAGTGCGGAGTCTCCTCCTAACTCCGTCACAATTTCCACTTTCTCCGACCACGACCTCCTCCTAGTCCGGTCTCAACTCAACTCCCCTCCGCTCGGAGTCCAAACATTAACTGACCCCCGTCAATCTTTGTCCCTGTCTTTTTAAACCATTCTATGCGCCCTCACAATGATCCACACAAACACCACCTCACTGCTCCAACTGTCTGCCCCTTCTTGCAGCCCCTCTACCTTACACTCTTCCCCGTTTATCTCCTTATATTTTCTTTCCGGTGAATGCCCTTTCACCTCGTGAACTGTTTATATTGTACGGCCACTCACCTTAATGCCACTGAACACAGGCATGTGACAAATTCCAAAAGCTTTCAGTGAGATTTTCAGAGTGTCTTTAAAGCGTTTCCGCTGGCCGCCTTGGGAGCGTTTACCACAACGCAGCTCGCCGTAAAAAAAATATCGTTTAGGGAGCTTGTGATGATCTGTCTTTAAGCGAATCATACTGAAAATATATACAGTGAAAATATTTTCAGAAATGTAGGAGATATAAATGGAATCAGCATTGGAGGACGAAACGCCAATAACATTAGATATGCAGATGATACAGTATTGATTGCAGACAATGAGCAGGATCTGCAACAATTAGTAGATGCGGTTGTTGCATACAGTGAACAACTGGGATTAGAATTAAATTGTAAAAAGACACAGATTATGGTCGTCACTAGGAAGAACGAAATACCACAATATAATATACAAGTAAATGGGAATATTCTTCAACGAGTGAATAGGTACAATTATCACGGAACAGTAATAACACCTGATGGAAGATGCCTTGTAGAGATTAGAACAAGAATCATCATGGCAAAAGTAGCCTTTAGCAAGATGAAAAACATACTGACCAATAAAAAGATGTCACAAATGAGAAAAAGAGTGTTGAGGTGCTACATAGAGCATGTTATTTCGTATGGATGTGAAACTTTGACAATGAGCAGTCGAGCTGAAAAACATCTGATGGGTGCAGAAATGTGGTTTCTGAGGAAAATGCAAAAAATACCACGGACAGACAGAAAAACCAATGACCAAGTACTACAGGAGACAAATGAAAATCGTAAATTGATTAGAGAAATTAGACGTAGACAGTGAAGATTTTTTGGACATGTTATGAAAAGAAATGGATTGGAGAACTTAGTGACAACTGGCAAGATCGATGGGAACAGACCAAGGGGAAGACCGAAAAGTAAATACCTGGATGGCTTGGCCACATGGCATGGTCGAGACAGGAACACTGAGCTGATCCACGACTCTGGTGATCGAGTGAAATGGCGAGTTATGACCGCCCACGCTTTCCGACATGGCACATGATTGATTGATTGAGCCTGTGAACTGGCATGCGAGTTAAGTGACCAGCCCAGCGAGTCTGATTCTTCATTAGTAGAGTGTGGATACTGGGCATGGACGCCCTTTCAAGAACTTCAGTGTCTGTGATCTTGTCTTGCCATTTAATCTTCAGTAACTTCCTAAGGCAGACTGTGTGGAAGTGGTTTAATTTCCTAGCATGTCGCTGATAACCAGTCCATGTTTCACAAGCATATAGCAGTGTGGATAATACAACTGCTTTATAAACTTTCAGCTTTGTTTGCAGGCTTATTCAATTTCTGTCCCATACATTCTTGTACATACTGCCAAATGCAGCGCTGGCCTTGCAGATTCTTGCATTCACTTCGTCATCAATTGTGGCAGCTTGTGACACAGTGCTGCCAAGATAGGTGAATTTGTCCACAACACTTAGTCTATGACCATTCATGTTGATATTTGGCACGGTGTTATTATTCCCTGGAGCTGGCTGGTACATAACTACAGTCTTCTCCAAGTTGATATTGAGCCCAAATTGGCACAGGCGTATGAGATAGCTGAAACATTGTGTTGCATGTCTGCCTCTGAGTTGACATATAGAATGCAATCATCAGCAAACAGCAGCTGTCTGACGGTGTCGCTGTTAGTTTTGGTTTTAGCTTTTAGCCTTCTGAGATTGAACAACTTCCCATCCATGCGGTAATTGATGTTTATTCCAATGTTGTTGTTCTCGAAGGCATTCGTCAGCATAGCTGAAAACATGAGGTTGAACAGAGTTTGTGCCAGGACACATCCTTGCTTCACCCCATTAGTGACAGGAAAGGGCTCAGACAGTTCACCATTTTCCTGTACTCTTGCCCGCATACCATCATGAAATAGCCGCACTATTTGGACAAACTTTCGTGGACAGTTATATTTCGCCGTAATCTCCCACAGTCCTTCTCTGCTGACTGTATCAAAAGCCTCGGTAAGATCAATGAAAGTGGAGAACATTTCGCAGTTCTGTTCCTGACATTTCTCTTGCAGCTGCCTTGCAGCGAAAATCACGTCAACAGTTCCTCGTTCTTTTCTGAAGCCACATTGACTGTCAGGAAGAGGACCTTGACCGAAATGGGCCGTGAGGCGATTGAGAAGAATTCTGGAGAGTATCTTCACTGCAATTGAGAGCAAGGAGATGCCTCGGTGGTTGTCACAGGATTGGCGGTTTCCTTTACGTTTGTAAAGTTGGACTATTGACGCGTCTTTGAAATCTTGTGGCATGGTCTCGTTCATCCATATGTTTGTAAAGACTTGGAGAAGCTGCTCTGTTAGGACCGGACCACCTGCCTTGTATATCTCTGCTGGGACCAGGCACCTTACCGCTGGAAAGTTGCTGGATGGCTTTGTTTACTTCCACTGTGGTTGGCAGGTCATCAAGTGTATCATTAGTGGGAGCTTGAGGGAGGCAGTTGTTGGTTTCATCATCGAAGAAGGAAGTTGCATTTAAGATGTTGCTGAAATGCTCTACCAAGAGTTGAAGGATTTCTTTCTTTGCGGTGACCAATGTTCTCCCCCCCCCTCCCCCCCCCAACTGCACTGAGGAGGGGAACTATGTCTGGTGACGTAGGACTGTATACCGCTTTCAGTGAAAAGTGAAAGTTTTTCATATCATGTCTGTCAGCAAAGCCCTGCATTTCATCAGCTTTGTTAGTCCCGCATGTGCCGAAGTTTCTGCTGCATTATTCTCCGAATGTTATTGAATGCATCTTTTTTTTTTTTATGTTGACTTCGGGTCATTCAAATATGCCTTGAGGAGAAGATGTTTCTCGGCCAGCAATTGGTTCATGTCTTCGGAATTTTCATCAAAACCAGCCTTTATGCTTTCGGGGGGCTGGACCCAGGATGTCCATAGCAGAATTGTAAATTATGGCCTTTAAACTCTCTACTCTGTTTCCGCATCCTGTTTAGGCGCAGACTGGGCTTGAAGCGGTCTTCCAGCATACTTTCAAACGACAGCTGCATTTTGTTTTTGTTGTTTAGGCGGTGCATATTTGCCCCTTGAGGACGCCGTGGTGGTTTGATGTGTATGTTTATTATCGAGATAATTAGACGATGGTTTGTCCAACATTCGGCACCACACATGGATTTTGTCACCCGAACGTCTTGTCTATCACTCCTGACGATGACATAGTCAATGAGGTGTCAGTGTTTCGAGCGAGAGTGCATCTACGATGTCCTATTTCTCGTGGGAAGACGGAAAATTGTGTTGGTGGACAGGTGATCGTGTTCGGCACAGGTCTGAAGGAGGAGGAGTCCATTGCTGTTACAATTTCCGCCTCCGTACTTTCCAATGATGCCGCTCCAAGAGGCGGTGTCCTTGCCTACTCTGGCATTGAAGTCCCCAAGAGTATAAGTTTGTCTCCGTTGGGAACAGACGTTAATACGTTGTGCAGTCCTCATAGAACTTGTTTTTGACGTCATCTTCATTGGTCATGGTTGGTGCGTGGACACTCACGAGGGTTGCATGCTTTTTTCCCTTCAGCAGGGGTAACTTAATGGTCATAAGCCTGTCATTTATCCACCCATCCATCATGTGCCATGCCGGTAAGAGTGGGCGGTCATGTTTTGCCATCTCACTCGATCACCAGAGTCGTGGATCAACTCAGTGTTTCTGTCTCGACCATGCCACGAGGCCAAGCCATCCAGGTATTTGCTTCTAGGTCTTCCTCTTGGTCTGTTCCCTTCGATCTTACCAGTTGTCACCAAGTTCTCCAAATCATTTCTTCTCATAACATGCCCAAAAACTGTGACTGTCTACGTCTAATGTCTCTAATCAGTTTACGATCTTCATTTTTTTCTTGAAGGACTTGTTCATTGGTCTTTTTGGCTGTCCATGGTATTCTTTGCATTTTCCTCAGAAACCACATTTCTACAGCCATCAGATGTTTTTTCAGCTTGACTGCTCATTGTCCAAGCTTCACATCCATATAAAAGTACAGGTTCTATGTAGGACCTCAACACTCTTTTTCTCGTTTCAATTGACATCTTTTTATTAGTCAGTATGTTTTTCATCTTGCTAAAGGCTACTTTTGCCATGGCAATTCTTGTTCTAATCTCTTCAAGGCATCTCCCATCAGATGTTTTAACTGTTCCGAGATAATTGTACCTATTCACTTGTTGAAGAATATTCCCATTTACTTGTATATTACATTGTAGTATTTCGTTCTTCCTAGTGACGACCATAATCTGTGTCTTTTCACAATTTAATTCTAACCCTCATTGTTCACTGTGTGTAACAACCGCATCTACTAAATTTTGCAGGTCCTGTTCATTGTCTGCAATCAAGACTGTATCATCTACATATCTAATGTTATTGATGCATCGTCCCCCAATGTTGATTCCTTCTATTTATAGCCTTCGGAAATTCAGCTAGTTTGCCAACCAGGGCCGACTTAATGGCAGATCCCACACCGGATTGGCGTCTTTCCTAGCTTTCCGTTCCACTCAAGAAGAATGTGTAGCCGGCACCTACTTCACATATTTGGCCTTCTTCTGCAAGTCGTGTCTCGCTCAAGGCTGCAATGTCGATGTTGTACCTGCCCAGCTCTCTACCAATCAGTGCTGTTTGTCTCTCTGGGCCCGACGCGCCGTCTCCATCAAGTAGGGTGCGTACATTCCAAGTTCCGATTGTCAAGGGAATATGGTTTGCTCTTTTAGCTTTACCTGTTTTTACTTTGTATGTCGACCGCAGTATAGGGTACCCACCAACCGCGGCTAGCTGGTTAGGTAATGATGGAGCAGACAATGTTTATGACACCTATTCTACCCCCTTCCTCATGCCATGGAGGTGAGCAGTGCTTTCCTATAGAGGCTGCTCGGTCGCTCATGGGGGGGGGGGGGGGCTGAGGAATCCCACTGCTGCTCCGGTCAGTAGAAGACGACCATATGGCCTGAGCCGCCTGTGTGCAGGTCTGCGACTACGGCTGCAAGGATACCCACGCCTGCCTCTTTGCCGCTCGCGCATCGCCACAGGGCTTGAAGGTGATATATGAAGTGGGATGAAGAATGACTTGCGCGATGAATTGGATTAAAGTGAGGAAGAGTTCCGCAATTCGTCGACCTCACTCTCTCGCCTGAGTCCATCTGAATCCAGTGGCAGGACAAGTCTAGATGACTGGAGACGAATACATGTGCAGTGGATGACCAGGGCGCTCTACGTCCCTTGTCATGCTCATTACGTTCCAGAACGCTTTGCAGGTAAACGTCGTCTTGCCCGTTGAATCAATAATTATTTATTCCGTGCAGTATGCCGAGTCTTGCCTTCATATGCTGGGTAGGCATACCCTAGTTCACCGATTGGTTTGACACCAAATCAGCTACCCACGCCTGGTTTAGCCAGCCTGTCACAGGCGTTGGAAATGTCCACCACGGGTTTCAAGACATGACTGTACACGTCTCTTCATATTGCCAAATATCTTCTGCAACGTGTCTGTTGTTATTTCTTGAATGGTAATTATAATTACTTCTTTCTGGTCCTCAAATGTGTGTACATTATTTTTGTAAACATTTCTTTCCAAGAAACCCCATAGATAATAATCTGATGACGTTAGATCCGGAGAAGGAGCAGGCCAAATTCCACGTGATATTATGCTATTTGTGAACATTTCTTTCGTTGATAACACCATTCTGTTTGAGTGCAAAGAAATCTCCAGCAGACTACAGCAATTCGCAGCATATTGCTTCACGATGGACAGTGGAGAACTTTTTATGATGGCGTCATGTACTTCAATTTTCAAAATTGTTCTAGATACAAAGTGTAGAGAGACTTTACAAAGACTCCACACACACACACACACACACACACACACACACACACACGCACGCACGCACGCACGCACGCACGCACGCACGCATATGCACGCACGCACGCACACACACACCTATGTCAAATCCGAGAAATCGCAGCAGTTATCAGTTATCAGGTTATCAGTTGGGGTATCTTCATTGCACTCCGGACAGGTTCATAAGTGCTCAGATCCTCCTCCCAGCATATGCATCAGCGTTCGGTGGCTAATAGTGCCAGTTCAGTGTTGGTTGACGAGGCACCTCGTTTTCCCGATGTACCTCTCGTGTCTGGCCGTGTCAATTCTTACTCCCAAGTCATTCATCCTGGACATCGATGTGGATTCACTGACATCAAAGTCCTCTGCTCTCGACATATCTTTAAGGACGTTAATAACATCGGTACGATCCATGGGCTGGCCATCTGCAGGGGGTGCAGAGCCAGCCAGTTTATCAGCTCGTTCATTTCCTTCAACTCCCGCATGTCCGTGCACAACCCTCCTATAGGCAATTATAGCTTTAATATCCACCTGCGTAAAGCAAGCCGGGACGAAGATGAAGGTGACTTTACGGACAACAGACTTCCGCAGCGACTCAGTCCACTGTTTACGTACAGCAATTCACTGATATTCAATCTCCTCATGATAACCATTATTCCAGCATTGTATAACTACTTGTGGTCGTTCTTTGCATGCGTCAATCAGCAGTTAGTTAGCCATTTAGTGTTCACGGGTATGTTTATAATAGAGGAAGTCACGAAGTAAGTCACAATTGGCAGTAGAAAAATAAATAAATATGATAACAACTTGAAACGAGTTTATTTTTATACATACATTGTCCCTTTAATTTTCAACATAATTTCCACTAACATTGATGCACATATCCCATCGTTTTATAAGTCGTCCCAAACCGGCTGCATAGAACTGCGTGCTCTGTTTTCTAAACTACGTTTTCACTTCACATTCAACTTCGGCGTCATTCGCGAAATGTCTCCCGCCTAGGTGGGTTTTCAGTGGACCAAAAAGATGGAAATCGCTAGGGGCTAAGTCGGGGCTGTAAGGTGGATGTTCCAAAACGTCCCACCTTAGTTGGTTAATTTTCTCCTGAGTTAATCGAGCCGTATGTGGTCTGGCATTGTCATGAAGAAGCAACACTCCTCTAGTCAGCAGTTCTGGACGTTTTCTTCGAATTGCATTATGAAGCATCGATTCAGAATTCACATTGTCACCTGTCTTCTGGAAAGTGGTTAAAAGCACTCTTTGACAATCCCAGAACACTGTCAGCATAACCTTCCTTGCTGAGGCGTAATCTTGAATTTTTGGACACAAGGCGAAGAAGGATGTTTCCATTGCACTGAAGCACGCTTTGATTCGGGCTGGTAGTGATGAACCCATGATTCGTCCCCAGTAACAATATTGTTCAGCATGTCTTCTTCTTCATCTTCGACAGAGATGATGCAAGGGCAGGTCAAATCGGTTCATTCTGTGTTCCGCCTTCAATTGTCTGGGTACCCACCTTGAGTACACTTTCTTAAATTTCAATCAATCATGCATTATGCTGTATGCTGAACCATGTGAGCACCGAATTGCAGATACCACAGAGTCTATCGTTACTCGCCTGTCACCTCTAATCATCTCCTCCACCTGCTGCACGGATGCTTCTGTTGTAATCTCAACAGGACGACCAGATCGGATTTCATCAACAATTTTAGAGCGTTCTTGAGAAAATTTTTCTATCCAGCTATGTACCGATTTACGGGACAAACATTTGTCAGCATAAACAGGAAGCATTTCCTTATGAATGTCCTTTGCAGGCAGTCCTTTTGCCCACCAAAAAAAAAAAAAAAAAAAAACCGCACAACAGCACATTGCTCTTCGGTTGTACACTCCGCAAGTACAGTCGCCATTTTGTTTATGCGCTGCGCATGAGACACCTAGTGCCACCTGACGAACGGGAATATAAAGTTCGATGTTGCTGTCACCTAATTACACCTGTAGAAAACACCAACTACATTTACCTGCCATCCCACAGAACTGTGTGACTTACTTATTGATTAGCCCTTGTGGTTACCGCTTTTCTGGAGTGGATCCTTTGAATGAATCCCTACACACAGCAGTGTCATCGATGGTTGTTTCGTTAGATTTTGGCGACGACAGTGAGGGCCCTAAGGGCCCAAAAATCCGACGACAGTGAGGGTCCTACGGGCCCAAAAAACTAACGAAACATCCATCGATCGGTCCAGCCGTCCACCGAACACTTAACCGGAAGTGATTGCTGGACCGGAGCAAATGTGGCTTTGTAAGAGATGCTTTGTTGTTTGGGGTGAATTAACAGAAAAAGTACCGACCATTGAACTTGCCCCGTATCTTGGAAGACAGCATAGCAGTTCAGTTATAAAGGGTGCCAAACCAGAAAATGTGAAGCCGAAGGTGTGCAAACAGTTATATATCGATATATAGAGGGGAGTCAGCAGAGTTATACAGTGGCATCTATAACAGTATTGATTCCCTCAGGATGAATGCATCCCAAAGAGTTGATTAACTGGTCTCGATTTTAAGCCTATTTAAACTATTAGAGTAACATGGCGTTAATGCTGTGACCCATCCATCCCTGACGCCATTGTGACCAGAAGAATTGAAATGTTTAGATACGTGTTTGATGAAGGGTTGTATAATATCCCTAAGGTGTTCCCTAAAGTGATCGGCTAGGCGTCTATCGATCAATCCAATAATCAGGGTGTGGTTTTAATGACCGTGGGATCTTTGAAACTATTGCCGTTCCAAATTTTGTATTTACCCTTCATGTTGCATGAGTTCACAACTCGGGTTCACAGTTAGGGAGCCTTCGTGGCGAAGTGGTCAAGCCATTTGACTCGGGCTCCGAAGATTGTGGGTTCCATTCCGGGCCGCGTCCTTAAGTTCAAGAGTTAAAGTTTTCGAAGACTCCTGTGGGTCGTCGCTAGAGCTACGGAATTCGTGCTTTGTGCGACGCTTTCCGCACTGCGGAAAGAGACCGAGCCATGTGGGATAAAACCCGGTGCAATGAAGTCGACTTTTAAGCGAGTTCACAGCGGATATTTACAAAACTTGGAACGGCAATATATTCAAAAACCCCAGTCATTAAAAATACACACATCGTTTAATAATAACACATATTATCAGAAATGTTTCCTGCAGCCTTGTGTTGTCTTCTTCTATTAGCCTATATCGCCAAATGAAGCATGACCCCTAAACAACTCACTCCTTGTCCCATTATCATTAGCTACTCCACGCAGCTATGTCCTTGTTCTTCCCACATTGTTCATTTCTATTCTTCTACATCATCACCATCCAGTGCCTTTGCCGGCTGGCGAAGGTAATCTTGCCTCTCCACAAACTGCAATCTCTGACGGCATTTACCAATTCGTGTGTTGACTTCCTTCCGTGTCATGACACAAGACTGTCAAGAATCTTCTCACTCTGTCTTCCTCCATCTCTCTTTCCGCAAATCTTTCCTGTTGTCACAATATGTTCCAGTTTTTGTCTTCTCATAACGTAGCTAAATAAAAAAACAAACAAAACAAAACAAAAACGATGACTGCCTCTTTCTGATGTTTGTGATAAGTTGTCTTTGCGACTCAGCTTCACTTAAAACGTCCTGAGTGCTCATTTAAGCTGTCCAATTAATTTCCAGCATTCGTCTATAAAACCACACCTTCAAGGCTTCCATTTCCAACATTCGTCTATAAAACCACACCTTCAAGGCTTCCATTAATGTTTTTCGCCTGTTTACTAACTGTCCAGGTTTCGCAGCCGTATGTTAAAACTGGTTCTATGTAACATGCAAGAACTCTTTTTCTAACTTTCAAGGACAGTGACTTATTGCATAAAGCGGTCTTCATTTAATATAATGTAGTTTTTTCTTGTCCAACATACATTTTTAACCCTTCCTCTATTTCTTTGGCATATAGGTTCCAGACGAACACTTTTCTAGTTTTTTATGTTTATGATAACTAGATAAGCCTGTGATATGCAATTCTTCTTTGTTTGTTTCCCATCCACTTCCATAATATTCCGCCTATTCGCCTTTAGATTATGCATAGTTTTAAATTAAAAAAAAATATTGATTAAAAAGTTAGTTGCATATCCTTTACAAGACGTTGCAGTCAACTTCAGAACTTTTTGGCTATTTGTGATTTGATTTATTTGGTTGTTCCCCCCCCCCTCCCCCCGGGAGTTGAGATTTAAACATTGAGCACAATCCACTACTGGCAACGCTGATCGTATTCCGGTACGATCCTAAGGCCTTGTCCACGTTAATTTGGAAGCACTAGACTGGAGTTTCGCTCTCGTTTGAGCTCATCAGTAGTGCATATCCTTGACTGGACCCGGGATCAAATCCGGATCACTGATGTGTGCCGCGGGTGTGTAACCACTAAACCACGCGGCACACCCTAGACGCAACCAAATTATCAGCCTAGAATATCACGTCACCCATCGTAGGTTATAGCTCAAAATTTTCCCGATTGCCGCGACTGACATCCGTGATTTCTTCTGGTTAGTGATTTCTTGGCAAGTTTAAGTTCAGTAGTTTGCCATTGCTTTCTGAACGCCCGACACTCATGTCGTTGTATGAAAACCAGCGCAAGGTGGATCGCTTTCAAATCTCCCGCAGCTGTGTGTCGATCACGGTATGCGGGATTGCGAATTGCGTTCGGAACCTCTGTGCCACAGCGCCGGATACAGATAACAATATAGTCATCAGATATAGGCCTCGGTGACTTGTGGGTTGTGCGCTTGCCTGCCCAGACAGTGTTCCTGGTTCACTTCTCAGCTGAGGCAGGATTATTTTCCCCACCGGAACGCCCCTGAGGTCAACACAGCCTCGTGACAATAAGTACGAGACAATTGTCATGATTTTCTGGGAATTGTCATGTAAGAAAGGACGACGAGAAAGGTAACAGGTCAGCTAACCTCATATGACGTGGTATAGAGTATTTTCTAGGAATCGTTATTGAAGAAAGAAAGGCGAGAAAGGGAAACAGGTCAGCTAACCTCATATGAAGTGGTCTAGAGCAGTGGTTCTAAACCTGTTTTGGTCCATGCGCCCCTTCACCATATGTTTAGAATGTCGCCCCCCCCCCCTTTCGTATTTCCTCTCTATAAATCTCTCCCCCCCCCCCTTTTTTTTTTTTACAAAGTATACGTAAAAATGAAAACTAAATTTAATAACACATACTAGAACACGTCTAGATGTCTACATAAATCGTGATTTGCGGGTCTGCTTACGTTATAAAAGGGTTTCAGAAGAGCGAGAAGTACAGAACTGTAAAGTATGGAGGAGAAAACAATATCAAGTAATCGACTCTTGTATTAACGCGATCTTGAAATAATCTTAATCCCCCCCCCCCCCTCCCGGGGAATTACCCACCGGCTTAAAACCACTGGTCTAGAGTATTTTCTGGGAATTGTCATAAAAAAAAAAACGGCGACGAGAAAGTTAACAGGCTACCTAACCTTCTTCTTCTTCTTCTTTCGTTCGCTTGAAATATGTCTATAACTGCAATGCTGTCTCTTGCATGAATCTAACTGTCTTTTTTAGTTCACTCAGCGGTCCATAGAGTTTATCTTCCACTGTTGCCTCTCTAGGCCAGAAGGTTTGCCTGGATATGTTGTAGTTTGAGCAGTCTTGGTGTGTGTGCTCTGCTGTCTGCGACGCTAAACCACATGTGCACATGGCTGAGTCACCAATCTAGAATTTTGTATACATGTGGTTGCGTAATCTATTGTGTCCTGTTCTGAGGCGCAGAATAATGACTTGTTCTGGTCTGTCCATAATGTGATAGTCGTCCTGAGCAGGTTTTTGTGGCCTTCTGACTGATTTGATCATTCTTTTCTTTTGTTGGTATGTAATGGGCACATCAGGCTGTTCTTCTTTTGCCCCTTCCTTAGCCAGTCGATCAGATCTGTCGTTTCCGGGTACTCCTCAGTGGGATGGTATCCACTGTATGACCTTATGACAGCTAAGTTCAGAAAGTAGTGTCCTTAGTACTGGCAATTTCCCAGACAGGAGCGCCTCGAATACTGATTTTGCATCTGTCAATAGCACCACAGGTTAATAATTTCTCTGTTGCTATCTTGAATGGCGTGGTCTAGAGTATTTGAAGAATTAACATTTTATATCCCCAACTGCTATCCCCGTATCTGCTATTTGTGTCATTGAAGAAAGGACGACGAGAAAGTGAACAGACCAGCTAACCTCTTTTAACGTGGTCTAGAATATTTAAAGAGTTAACATTTCATGCCAAGGTTTCCTGTGAGATGACTCAAGAACCGACATCCCAGCACTCGTTACATCCCCATAGTGCTCCTTCCTCATCTTCAACAGCCAGCGAAGAGTCCCAATACGAATGGTGCCAGTAGCAGTCTGATTATGTGTCCGTCTGACCTTTCCTCTGAGTTTTGAGTGTCGGCCAGATCCTCTGGTCACTCCCTGCAATACCATTCTCTCCAAGCTGTGATGATCTATCTCTTATTCTGCACTATACACACGATTCCAAATCACACTGACCACATCTGCCTTATCAAGCACTAATACCCCACTCAGTGGTGCAGATCCAGCCAATCTGTCCACCCGCTCGTTTCCCATCACACCAGCATGTCCTGGGTACACATCCAACAGATGCTCTCTATTTTTGATTGTTTTTGAATGGAAGCCCGCTTCTCTGCCCGAATCATGCGTGTTTCTCATCGTACTTTGTGAGTCCGTTACAATCATGACATGCCTATGCTGTTTAAGTCTAAGGCTTACATGCATGTAAAAATCAGTACCATACCCTTTTATATATTACAACAGCACACTGGTAACTCTATACTCTACAGGCAGATTGTGGCAAACAGGCTTAACTTATACTTAATACGAAGAGTTTAACTAATCAATAACTGCCACTCAAGATCGGGTACAGTACAACAGCCTTCCTTCGGCTCAGCGGCAATCTGGGAGAGCGATAACCCGGTTGAATAGCTCGGCGGGTCCCGATTATAACCGACAGCGAACCGAAACAATCTGGAGCCAGCACAGCACGCGCTGCTTTGAAACTCAGCAAGCAGACATTTTGAAGCTGGAGCAGAAATTAATTTATCTACAACGCGTGTTTCTTGATCCGTTTGGAGTGTGATGCCATGTCTTGCCGTCAAAGTAGATGACTGACATTGTGTGTTAATTTTTGTAGAAGCGCTCAGTTCTGGAATACGTGTTGTTTGTAAAAGCGCCCAGTTTTGGAATACGTTCACAAACAAGTTGAACAGGTTTGCGTTAGTTCAATTCCTATAAGGGACATTGCGAAATGGTAAGTTGTTAAAGTTAGTTCTGTTAAAAAAGAAAAGAGTAAATGGCCCTGTTCGCATTGAGCATATCATCATCATCATCATCATCATCATCATCATCATCATCATCATCATCATCATCATCATCATCATCATCATCATCTGCCATGCGAGTAAGCGTGGGCGGTCATGTTTAGCCATCTTACACGATCACCAGCGTCTTGGATCAGCTTTGTGTTCAAAGGTGGAAAAAGCATCCCAGTGGCACGAAATGGAATATTGCTGGGATAGCAAATTCATTACGTGGAAAACCTGAATCGAGCTCACTGTGTGGATGTCATCTGCAGACTGCATTCTTCTGGTTTCCGAAGGAACAGTATGTTGTGAACAAAAGGCCCAAATACGGAAGTGAAGCTAAGCAGCCATGTGCAGGACGTGGCGATTCCTTGGGTGAGCCCAGTCCCAGAGAGCTATGTGTCGGCTCTGCAACTATGGAAGCCTCCTTGTATGGCGGGGAATGCCCATGGTCTGCCCCTGCCTTCCTTTGAGGACTGACCAGAATGTCTTCGGCTGTTCTAAATGGACCAGCTGGGATGGGGGATGCCACTACAACAGTGAGAGTCAAACGTTCGTTGACCAGGTCAACAAATGCTCGCAGAAGTCGGATGTGTCGGCCTAACGGCGCAAGAACGCAGCTCTGCTGTAAACAGGCACAACGTAATCACGTCCGAAAAACAAAAACTCTCCGGATGAACGCAGAAGAAGAAGAAGTAGTAGAAGAAGAAGAAGAAGAAGAAGAAGAAGAAGACGCCCTGTGTTCTTGTCCTGACCATGCCATGTGGTCAAGCCATCCAGGTATTTACTTCTCTGCCTTCCCCTGGTTCTTCCCCTCTCAATTTTCCCACGTGGTGCTATACCCATACTTTATATAGATCGATCGGCACTCGGTGAATGATGTGGTCAGTATTTCACCGGCCGCTTTTACTTCCTTGAATATTCAATGATATCCATTTAGACTGCGTCGAGCTATCAGATCAACGAAAAAATCCCCGTCTCGAAGGGTTTATTTTAACCCCTTTAAAATATTAATAAATGACGTTAAGGAAATTCATCTTCTTTCACCTTTAACTCCCCGCAATTAAGGCAACATATCTGGCATTGCAAAACATCGAAAAATTCTTCTTCTCTTTTTTTTTTTCCACCGTGGCGAAGGGTTACGAATACATTTTGTAATCCCGCATACTGAATTCGAAACACAGCTGCTGGCGATATGGAAGCAGACCGCCTTGCGTTGGTTTCCCATACAATGGTATGAGCGCCGGTCGTTCAGAAAGCAATGGCAAATTACTGAAAGTAAACTTGCCAAGAAATCACAAACTGCGATGTCTTGTAAAGGATATTCAAGTAAACTTAAACTCCTTTCACTCGTTTCCGTCACTGGGGGAACATACTCTCAGCCAGTTCAATCTCCCACCCTGAGCTCTTCCACGCAGCTCCTCACATGTCCTCTCTACATTATTCATTTCTGTTTGTGCTTCTCTTCTTCATATATGTTTACATCTTCTTCTATTTCTTGTGTCCTGTGGGTTCCAGAAAAAGGACTTTCTGGTGATACTATACTCATGTTTATGTGGGACTATCCGAGCGAAGTTGTTACGGAGTCTGCCTCGCACTCCGAAGGTTGTGGGTTCGATTCCGGGCACGTCGTTCGGTTCGCATGTGCAATTTTCTCGGAGACTCCTGGGGTTCGTCGCTGGAGTTGCGGAGTTAGTGCTTTGTGTGACGCTTTTGCCAGGATGCTCTGTGGAAAGAGCCCGAGCCATGTGGGATAACAGCAGATGCATTGAAGTCCATTATTCTCAGTTGTTTTTTCAATGTATGTCCTATCCAGTGCCAGCGACTTTTCTTCATCTCTTAGGTATTTGTCCTGTTATCTCCTTGAGCTCCACATTGGTGATTTTGTCCTGTTATCTCCTTGAGCTCCACATTGTTGATTTTGTCCTGTTATCTCCTTGAGCTCCGCATTGTTGATTTTGTCCTGTTCTCTCCACGATCTCGACATTGGTGATTTTGTCCTGTTCTCTCCACGATCTCGACATTGGTGATTTTGTCCTGTTCTCTCCACGATCTCGACATTGGTGATATTGTCCTGTTACCTCCACGAGCTCCACATTGGTGATTTTATCTTGTTCTCTGCACTAGCTCCACATTGGTGATTTTGTCCTGTTCTCTCCAGGAACTCCACATTGGTGATTTTGTCCTGTTCTCTGCGCTAGCTCCACATTGGTGATTTTGTTCTGTTCTTTGCACTAGCTCCACATTGTTGATTTTGTTCTGTTCTTTGCACTAGCTCCGCATTGGTGATTTTGTCCTGTTCTCTCCACGAGCTCCACATTGGTGATTTTGTCCTGTTCTCTCCACGAGCTCCACATTGGTGATTTTGTCCTGTTCTCTGTACTAGCCCCACATTGGTGATTTTGTCCTGTTTCTCTCTACTAGCTCCGCATTGGTGATTTTGTCTTACCATAAGGTAATTAATAAATAATGTAAAGAACCAGATGTAGAATCAGTAAGTTTTACTAGAACACGATCACAAGTAACAAAACTGACAATATGGCCAAAGCCTTCGTCAGCACAGAAACCACAAACACACAACGATACAACTACATGGACAACTTTACATGAACATATTGAATAAGGCAAATAGCATATAGAAAAACCATCTTTAAACTAGTATACTAATCAGTTGTAACAGTGAATCTTAATATGAACATTCTCAGAAATGTACTAACTTCCACTTAGAATAGTGCCGGTAGATGAGAATATACGATACATGAAGCCCATGAACGGGCACTCTCCCGCAGTTTATACTTCACCTCGACACCGCAAGGTACAAGAGGAACATGATGAGATGAGATGAGATGAGATTAAGTAAAATATAACTCATATTCTACTCCAATTCTTCTTCTTCTTCTTCTTCTTCTTCTTCTTCTTCTTCTTCTTCTTCTTCTTCTTCTTCTTCTTCTTCTTCTTCTTCTTCTTCTTCTTCTTCTTCTTCTTCTTCTTCTTCCAATCCCCTCCCCACCTCTCCTTCCCCTACTGCTTCTTCGTTCGATCTATATTCTGTTTCAGATGTCTAATTGCGTTACGCCTGTTTACAGCAGAGCTGCAAATTTGAGTCTTTCACCCGACACATCCGACGTCTTCGGGCGTTTGTTGACGGGGTTAGTATTCCTGGGCTTTTCTGTATTTCTACTTCTGGTAATCTGTGTGTTGACAAGAGGTGGCATTCACGTTATAAGTCGTTCTGACGCAACAAGCTTCAAACTGCCAATCCCAATAATGACCGAGATTTTATTAGGAAGATTGGCGTTGTAAACATGCGGTTTTAAATCTTGTATCAGTCCATGACTTGGGGACGTAAATTAAAGTAACTCTGAAGTCGGAGTGAGTTCGCCTAATGGCAAGGGACACAGTTAATAGAGAAAGCTAATCCACACGCAAAATTCAGCCCAGTAGAAGTAGTGTGTTTGGACTAGGCTTGAGTTCAAAGCGAGTGAAAGCAAACAATTGTCTGAGACAGGGGTTAAAGTAGTTGAGGCAGGGGTTAAAGTAGTTGAGACAGGGGTTAAAGTAGCTGAGACAGGGGTTAAAGTAGCTGAGATAGGGGTTAAAGTAGCTGAGACAGGGGTTAAAGTAGCTGAGACAGGGGTTAAAGTAGCTGAGACAGGGGTTAAAGTAGCTGAGACAGGGGTTAAAGTAGCTGAGACAGGGGTTAAAGTAGCTGAGACAGGGGTTAAAGTAGCTGAGACAGGGGTTAAAGCAGCTGAGACAGGGGTTAAAGTAGCTGAGACAGGGGTTAAAGTAGCTGAGACAGGGGTTAAAGTAGCTGAGACAGGGGTTAAAGTAGCTGAGACAGGGGTTAAAGTAGCTTAGACAGGGGTTAAAGTAGCTGAGACAGGGGTTAAAATAGCTGAGACAGGGGTTAAAGCAGCTGAGAAGGGGTTAAAGTAGCTGAGACAGGGGTTAAAGTAGCTGAGACAGGGGTTAAAGTAGTTGAGACAGGGGTTAAAGTAGTTGAGACAGGGGTTAAAGTAGCTGAGACAGGGGTTAAAGCAGCTGAGACAGGGGTTAAAGTAGCTGAGACAGAAGGAATCAAGGTGGCAACTAGGACAAAACGAGCAAACGGAATACATTTATGGAACTGATGGAATTAACTGATTCAATGCCAAACAAACAGTACCTTTGGACCAAACATGGTACACAATCAAATGAACAAATATTATTATGGCAATTTCCGTTCTCTGAGCATTGAAATTGCGGAAGATACCACGAAACAAAACAAATAACACGATGACCCAAGTATGGCGATATATCGTCCTTCTGTCCAAATGGGAGGACGCATTTGCTGAAATATTATCCTTCTGCGCTGAATGAGTTAAGGCAGCAATTAGGTCAGAGTGAGTAAAAGTACAATACACACCTGACAGAAGGATGTAAACAAACGAGAACTGTTTGATCTCGCACGGAGTCGTCATTTCCTTGGTATCCAACGAGTTAAAAATCACAAATCAGAACAGGTACAGGTAAAATAATAATTAGGACAGAGCGGGTTAATCTAACAGCTGCCTGGGACACATTCAGATCAACTAGTCTAGCACCTGTCTTAAGTGTTTATCGCAACCTGCATCAACAAGCTAATTTGACGTGATCAAGCCTGGCTTGGATTCTTCTGTTGAGTCTTACCTATAGTTTCTTTTGCTATCTTTCTTCTCAGTTCTTTGTCAGGTTACACGTTGAAGAGTCTTTGTTTCGTTCCTCGTTATGTTCTTGTTTTAATTATTACCCGTATTATTACACATGTTCTTGTTTTGAACGCCTACATCTTTTAAATAAATCAACGAGGCCAGCATGGCCGAATTGATAAAAGAATTAGTTCTTAAACTTCCGGTATGCTGATGCCGAGGTAGCGGGTTCAACCTCTACAACGGTCAGCCGATTAAATTGTTCACTTCTCGTTCTTGACCCGGGGACATACATTACAAATACCTCAGAAGTTGGAGTGGGTTCGTCTGATGGCGAGGGGCACTGGTAATATGGAAGGCTAATCCACACGCAAATCCAGCTTATTGCACTAGAAATTGTTGTACGTGTATATGATCCTCTTGGTCTACCTCTCCCTCTCTTCCCCTCGATCTTTCCAGTTGTCACGATGTTTTCCAATGCCTCTCTCCTGTAAAAGAACTGGAGAGTTTTGGCCTTAATAGACCAAAACTTTAGGAAGGGAAAATCCCAACTGAACCTCCTAGTGGTAAAGGATGGGAAACACACCACGGTGTGGTTAACGCAGTTCGGGGACCGAGTATCCACCGGAATAAGTGGACAAATCTGCAGCTGAGCAAAGCAGGGCACTCGTTTGTCCTGACAGTCGGAAATGGCTGTCAAAGGCTGAGGTAACAAACTTCTATGTGGATGTGGAAGGCAAAGGGAAACCAAAACCACCACATTATCTTCCCAATACTTCATGACAAAAACCATTTCAGTTTCAAAGGAGACACTAGACAACATCAAAATTGAAAGCTAGTTACCCCTAGGGATCTCATATACAATTGATGACCTATGGTATTACTTCAATGGTTAGATACGAATTCTGCCCATATTCGACATTTGTGAGTTCAAGTAGATGATAAACCTGGCTATTGAAGATACTTTAATAAATAAAGTTAGTCCCGCAGCGAGACGATGTCGTCACGTGGAGGTGACAGGTTCGAATCCCGATGGGGTAATTAAAGCTTTCAATTGGTATGTTGTCTCTGTTTATTTCTTCTACTTCGTCAAACAATACACGCGGGTTTATTTATGAGCTTTATTTATTGTAGAGTCATCTTCTTCTTCATTCCGGAACATGATGTGGTTGAGGGAAATGAATGAGCTGATAAAATTGTTGCCCTAGGAAGGTTAACCCGGTCAACAAATGCCCGCAGAAGTCGGATGGTCGGCCTAACGGGGCAGGAATGCAGCTCTGCTGTAAACAGAAACAAAGCAATCACGTCCGAAGAAACTCTCCGGATGAACGCAGAAGAAGAAGAAATTGTTGGCTCTGCATCCCCTACAGATGGCCAGCCCGTGGATCGTGTCCGATGTTATTATGTGGCTAAGGTCTTGCGAACGCGGTTTGTGAGCCCGTATACCCGGGTTCGAAACACAGCGGTGCTGGTTTTTCGAAAAAGGTATAGGAGCCGGTCGTTCTGAAAGCAATGGCAAACTACTGAACGTAAAATTTGCCTAGGATTCACGAACAGCAAATATACTGGGGTTGACTGCTACGTCCTGTGAAGTACATGCAACTAAATTTATTTACAGAGAGATGTAGAGAGCTAAGGACTTTGACGCCAGTGAATCCACATCGTTGTCTAGAATGAGAGACTTGGGAGTAAGAACTGGCACGGGCAGACACGAGAGGCACATCGCGGGAATGAGGGGTCCAGTCAACCAGCCCGCCGGACGCTCATGCATATGTTGAGAGGATTTGAACACCCTTGGACTTTTCCGGAGTGCAAGGATGATACCCCAAGCGATAACTACCTAATTTACTTATGAGACTGTCTTAGTGGCATCAAAAGGTTCCCCAATTGATATTCCCAAGGTGGGATATAGGCAAGGAGAGAGACACCCCCCCCCCCAATAAAAAAAGATGATGCTGGACGTTTTGACAAAATGGCATGGAGAAACGTCGATACCAGAAATAATTGTTCTTTCATCAATTGTCGGACATTTTGACAACATGGCATGGAGAAACGTCGATACCAGATAATTATTCTTTCATCAATTGCAGAAATTTCGATTCTGTCAAAACAAAACACTGATAAGAAAGATTGTGACTGCGGCTGGATATATGAAGCTGTCAATTACAGCAGGGGAAGGAAAAAGAAGAGTTGAAGTACTACATAGAACCCAGGCTATTATATAAAGCATGGGCAATACACAGGGAAGTCGAGAAATATTAATGAAACTGCAAATGTGATTTCTTGGGGCATATGCAAAGAATACCACGGACAGACAGAAACGTGAATGAGAAAGTCATAAACGAATGGAAGGAAAACTATAAATTAATTACAGCATTTAGACGTAGACAGTCAAGATTTTTGTGGACACGTTATGAAAAGAAATAAACTTGAAATTTTAGTGACGATTGGCATATGTTATGGGATGCAAGGTGAGATGACGGCCAAGGAACAGATGGCTGGATGGAGTTAAATAGATGTTGAAGGAATCAAATATGACGTTAGCACAAGCATCAAGACAAGCAAAAAACAAAATTACATCAACCTCCTCTCTGCGACACTTCATGACAAAAGCACTAGGACAAAGAAGAATATGACGAAGAAAAGAGAGAATAAGAAGAGATGGAAACTGCCTGTCATCCTTGGTGATTCTTACGTAGTCGTGTCAGTCTTTGGCGACTGGTATGTAGGGGTGTCAGTCTTTGGCGACTGGTATGTAGGGGTGTCAGTCTTTGGCGACTCGTATGTAGGGATGTCAGTCTTTGGCGACTCGTATGTAGGGGTGTCAGTCTTTGGCGACTCGTATGTAGGGGTGTCAGTCTTTGGCGACTCGTATGTAGAGGTGTCAGTCTTTGGCGACTCGTATGTAGGGGTGTCAGTCTTTGGCGACTCGTATGTAGGGGTGTCAGTCTTTGGCGGGTCGTATGTAGGGGTGTCAGTCTTTGGCGACTCGTATGTAGGGGTGTCAGTCTTTGGCGACTCGTATGTAGGGGTGTCAGTCTTTGGCGACTCGTATGTAGGGGTGTCAGTCTTTGGCGACTCGTATGTAGGGGTGTCAGTCTTTGGCGACTCGTATGTAGGGGTGTCAGTCTTTGGCGACTCGTATGTAGAGGTGTCAGTCTTTGGCGACTCGTATGTAGGGGTGTCAGTCTTTGGCGACTCGTATGTAGGGGTGTCAGTCTTTGGCGACTCGTATGTAGGGGTGTCAGTCTTTGGCGACTCGTATGTAGGGGTGTCAGTCTTTGGCGACTCGTATGTAGGGGTGTCAGTCTTTGGCGACTCGTATGTAGGGGTGTCAGTCTTTGGCGAATCCAATGTAGGCGTATCAGACTTTGGTGACACCAATGTAGGCATGTCAGTCTAGAATTCACCAATCAAATATCTCATCAGACTTATTGACAGATCCATTGTGCAACTTAAGCCACTTCCCATTTGCCATGAGTCAAATAAGTGTGACAGCGAGAAAAGATGAGGGTAAAGGAGAGAGGAAGGGAGGAGAGAGAGAGGAGAGAAAGAAGAGGGAATTGAGGGAAATGATATAAATAGTGTGAAGCCTAAAAGTTCGTTCCTCAGTCTAACTCTGCCTACAACGCACTATCTTTGATAATAGGGAAAGAGAGGGGGAGAGAGAGAGAAGGAGAAAGAGGATGAGAGTAAGGGATAGGAAAGATTTAGGTTCGTGTCTCCGCGTGAGAACAATAGTTAATTGTACTATTGCACCATCAATGTCTCGTGGTGTATGTTATCAGGTTATAGAAGAGATGTACAGCCTCACAAGGTCTCTAAGCTACTCTACTTATATTACACAATCTCAGGTTGACAAGTCGAAATAAAAGACAACTCAAACATATATTTATTTCCTTCTGAACAATAACAGAGTGACAATCTACAACATAATCGCATAGAGTAATCAGTACATGCATTGCAGACACATAATGCATATTGAACTGTAATAATACGATGCTGCATTACCTCACAAGGGAGAGATAGATAGTGTAACAGCCTATGCAACTGGATGTTAGGGGAATGCCACTTATGATCACCTATTAACCGCATGAAGTAAAAGACTAAAGTTAGGAATTACACCGGCCTTTGTTTCGTAACTATCTTTCCGTAGGCTTATTAGTGATCCATATATTCAGCCCAAATACCCATTGATCCATAGATTTATCCATCAATCCATATACCCAGGGATTTAATTCGCTCCCATCCAACTTGTTCAGCGGGTAACTGTTTATTCAGCTATGCCCGGTATGTCTAGGCAACTCCATTTTACCCAGACAATGTCTGAAACATTATAAAACAATACCCGTGAGTTTTATGTAATAATAAACCTTAGTCTTTCACTACCTACAAAGTCCTTAACATCTATCGCTTCTTTATCTATGCTAATATTAATATATCTTAGCCATAACATAAATTAACAGCAGTATCTTAAACACAGTAATTTATCGTCTATATATATATTTAACTAACATTATTATCGCCTATTTCCCGACGCGCCGCCTACAGCCAACATTAAGTATTTAACCATTTACCCGGATTTCGTGTAGATTTGAACTCGCTGCCTGTACCCTGCAAGGCTAACTTAACTACACAACAACAGAAATGTGACCCCGCGTCGCCTCTGTCCAGCGAACAAAAGACAACATTCTTTTCCATACCGCCCAAGTCTCTCCGCCGATCTCACCTGTCCTTATTGTCTGGTTGACCCAGTGGTCGCTTCGCCGGTGCAGCTCGTCTGCTAGACCCGGCCTCTGTGTTGTTTATATCTTGCAGTAGCCTTTCGTTTTATATTTACAGGCTGTGTCGACCCGCCTAGTTATCATTAATCTTGTAGCCTAATTGCTTAGTTTACATGCACATATACAGTTTATCCCCACTCTGCCCACCTAACCGATTAATACGACTCCCAACACTCTATTTCGGCCATTTAAATATAGGTCATATGCAAGACGTCGCATTCAGTCCTGATCCTTTGCCGGGTC
The DNA here is from genome assembly GCA_963921405.1 of Cepaea hortensis. Taxonomy (NCBI): domain Eukaryota; kingdom Metazoa; phylum Mollusca; class Gastropoda; order Stylommatophora; family Helicidae; genus Cepaea; species Cepaea hortensis. Next base: position 302,987,341 of record OY992876.1, on the reverse strand, counting down.
GTGATCTCTTTAGCGGGTTAACGCTCAGTAGTTTGTCAACGCTTCCTTGTTTAGACTGCTATTATAGTTAGCTAGCTAGTTAGGTGTGGGCCCTTTGCAGGACGCTGCACTCAGTCCTGACATTTGTCGGTCATTCATGATTACGCGGTAAGTTCACCTACGGTAGTTTGCTATAGCTCTCTAAACTAAGATACCTGATTATAATATACAATTAAACTAATTAGGTCTAAGTCTTATGTCAACTTACATTCTTCTTCTGCCGTCCCGTTGATCATCTGGGTCCCATATTTGAAATACGATTGCTCTCTTCAACCTCTCGTTTGCCGTGGATCCCACCACACGGTTCCCAGTTGTATTTGACATTAGTCTCCTGTGTGATCCCGATTGACCTTAGTCTCCTGTGTGGTTCCGATTGCAGAGTCTCTGGCTAGTGGTTGTCCTATTTGACGTTACCCATCATCTGCAACTCGCGAGCGGTCTCCTTGGCTGGCGGTCCTCTTAACTCAAGTGGCTTTCCTGCACTTTAACGGCCCTCGGACTCTGCGTGTCTTTCCCTTCTTTGGCTTATCTGCCTTGGGTAGGTTCCGTTCACAGATCCTTAGTCGCTCTCACTCCTATCAGTGATTCAGACGAGTTCTAGCATGGGCGCTTGTCCGTCTTCCTTCACTTCCTCCTCCTACAGATACTATACAGACTTGGGCACGGATTAGCCCAATTTCTGAAGTCCTGTTACTATGTTCCTTGGGCTGCCCCAATAGGGCACAGACCCCCGCCACTCCCGGAGTCCACTATCAACTGTCCTCTCTCCTGTTCGACTCTTCCCCAACTGACTGGATCCCAAAGTATATATAACTTCTTGAGTTGGCGCATTTCTTGAATCACGTGACCATGCTTCTCTCATCTCGCTACGGTCATCCAATCAGTACCTCGCGTACTCTGCTTAATTTGCATCTTATTATTAATCTAACTATCTTCACCCTGTCTTCGAGTTCATAGTCCGCTGTGAGTGCATGTGTGTTCCCACAGCCGTAAATCTGCCAGCTTACGGTACCTATTTTTACCACCTTTGCAACTTTTGGGTCATGGGGGCGTGTTCGTCCCCATATATCTAGCCCAATCCGTTGGTATTTCTTGCCCATTTGACAGTTCCTATGCTAAGTTTGGCTTCATGTTTCCTTAATTTCTCATTTCACTAACAACGAAAGGTAAACTGACGGTTAGCTGGCTGCAGCAGAGTCATTGCCCGGCCACTCACTAATTTTGAACTTATACTGGTCGGTGAAATCTCTGCCTCAAAATTATTCCAGTCATTGCCCTCCAGTAAACTCAGGCGGTTTGTGAAAAGCATTTTCCATACTGTCTCATAAGGATAGACTGAAGAAAGGAAGCAGTGTAAGGTAATTAACCCAGAATAATAGGGGAGAACTGTAGTTTCATCTCTTAATGCCACGATACAGTTATATAAGCAGAGGAAAGGTAGTCATGGAGTTAAAACAAGAACACTGGAGTAGGAGTTAAATTCCATTACCTAGGGTTACAGAGTGTGGTCAGCACAGCTCAAAGCATCTCGTGCGAGTTGTGAGACACGCAGAAAGAGAGCGACCCAAAGTTCAGCTGAGGAGTGCACAAGATTTGAAAAGACACACAGTGGATCAGGGTCAGACAGAAAACATCGTACGCTTTACGTTGAAGAAAATACGACCAGCAACCATTTTTGATTATTAAAGATTCAGTTTATTTGAAGGAGAATGAGAACGACGCGGCGACGGCAAACATTGGGAAATGGAGTCGGAGCCGTCTGAAAGCTGTCGTGACCACAGCAACTTGTATAAAACTAACTCGCCAGAATTTCAGGGCACGATGGCGAAGCCTGCAATTTAATTCCATGGGACATTGTTTATTGTGGGACTTTATTATTGTGGCCGGTCTCTCTGGCCGAGGGGTTACAACACTTTCTCCGTAATCCCGTTTATCACGCAGAGTCTCGTCGCGGGCGAGAATTGGGAGCGGTTCGACCCCCGCTGGTGACTTGCGGGATAACTGAGCCGGCCGCTCAGAAAGCAATGGCCAATGGCAAACTACTGAGCGTAATCTTGCCAAGAAATCAACAGACAGCTGAAAGATGCTGCTGTTGACAGCGATGTCCTGTAAAGGATATGCAAAAATAAAAAAAAATTATTATTGTGAGAACGCAGCGAATGTGTATGGGGAAGTGTTCAGATGCCGACAGTTGTAAGTAGACTCTATATAGTATCTTTAGCAAAACTGTTGTTAGCAATTTATGGAGACCTTGACGACAGAGAGTAAACTCAGGCCACTTATGACATGCTACCATGGCTTAGGCAACTAGGAGTGTTGCGCATGGAGCAAGGCACGATTGACTCCGCATGCTACATGTTACTGAGGTGTGTTCAATAAACGTGTCGAAATCAGTTGTTCTTCAGTGTGTTAAACGTGCCAGGAGTCGTGAGTTGAACGAGCCAGAAGTATGAATGCACAAACCCCTTAAGAACAACGTGGCACCATTCTTTCATCCTCTAAGAGTTCGAGTTTTTCAATTATGTTGTCCCCCCCCCCTTTTTTTTTTCATAATTACGCCTTAAGGAGTCATGTTTCCATGACAACAAATATGTTTTTAAATGTGTAATGAATATATCTCTGGAATTTATACCTTTACGTAATAAATAAAATAAATCACAGCATGCATAATTAATAAGTCATAACTATAAAGTGAGATGGGCAGATTGGCTTCACAGTGACAAAAACATAACTAAAGCAATCTATGAGGACGAACTGTAGGAAAGAAAACAAGTGAAAACGAAAACAACAGACCAAGGAACGACATCATAAAGCAAACGGAATCTTCAGAACAGGTCATTGTAAACTCTAAGCTTAGTGCGCGCTAAGGGATCTCACTGACTTTGCTACTTGCAACAGTGGACTACCGAAGGAAACCCCAGTGGATGTTCTACAAGACTGACCTTGTCTCTCTCTCTCTCCCTCTCTCCCCCTCTCTCTCTCTCTCTCTCTCTCTCTCTCTCACACACACACACACACACACAGAGGCGAAGATAGAAAGTGAAAAAGAGAGGGGGAAGAGAGAGTGTGAGAAAGAGAGGGGGAAGATATAGAGTGAGAGAGACAGAGAGAGAAGGAAAGAGAGAGGGGAGAAGAGAGAGTGAGAAAGAGGCAGAGAGAGAGAGAGAGAGAGAAAGAGAGAGAGAGAGAGAGAGAGAGAGAGCTTCTGGATCACAGGAGCGACCCTTCAAGTTAGCATGTTGAGGAACCAGTGCCTTATCGCGATCCATGCCACAATAGACTTATAGCTGACGCCGATCACAGAAGCAGAAGAAGTTGAAGTAGTAGTAGTAGAAGTAGAGGAAGACGAATGTCGGATGTTTCGGGGAAATCTCAAAGAGATAGAGGACAACTACAGTTCCTTTTTCTCAATGTGACTCTGGCCCGTTATAATTTTAATAGCCTTCCCTGGCTCAATTGCTTGAGTCCATAAATAGAATCGAGGAGAACCAAGGAAGTTCTCAAGGTGGACAAGGAAAAGATTTCCTCGAACAATAATAATATTCTTGTGGAGGTTCCTTGCCCCTCTGCTCTCAGCTAAAAAATTAATATCTAGGGTATATTAATTAATAACAACAATAACGTAAACACTCAAGGAATTCATGTAACACTCAGGAATGAAAATGAAATCGCTTGTATAAATTAATAAACACAACAAACTGGGGTAATGGTCATTCTGTTACCCCCCCAAAAAAATAATAATCCATTCCACAGGCATGATATATAAAATACATTAATACCCCCAACATTCACCTAAAAAAAAAACACCAACATAAACCTCAATTCCCCAGTGGGTTAAATGATATATAACTCAGTTGAGTTATATTAACTATAAAAACTTGTCGTAAACGCAAGTCTATCCACTCCAGGGTCTATGGAACCCCTTTGTAAAAAAAAAAAAGGTTCAGTGAAAATAAATATATTAAGTTCTCAGAGTGAGTGTTGATCTGGTCCAGGTAGGATGGTAGTCGTTTAGCCTCTCAAATTACAGGTCCAAGTAGAGGTCCCCTGTTTTATCTATGGTGATACAGGTTTACCTGTCCTAAGTGGTTAGATGAATCTCTAGCTGGTACTTTCTTCATCTTTCCAGCCAGGTTCCCCCATCAACAATCATATCTGGATCTCGATGGATCTAACCACTGCCTGAAATTCCAGTATCAAAACGTATATCTACTGATATAATCAATACATCGGTATGATCATTAGAAATGGAAGAAGGTAAAGACCTCAAAGAAAACAAAAGAAAAAAAAAACCAAAGGGAATTTTAACCTTAGGGAAAATAAACAAAAGGGGAAGAGGCTCTTAGGGTCCCACAACAGTTATCAACCCAATAGCTGGTTCCTCTCCATCCACCCTCTACTACAGGGCGCTCAAGGTTTAGACTACAGATAAGCAGTGTCATCTTCACCCATGCCTGTCACATATGGTCTCCAGGTTGAGTAACACCTTTATCGATTTTTTCCCTAGTTATCCCTCCATTTAAAAGAAAAGGTCTCACACATTGTCTTAATTTCTTCGCTAAATGCAATGAGTATTTACCTATAAACAATATAAGTACAGTATGGCATCATCTCCTGTATGGCATTCAGGTGGGTTCCTCCCAATCAAATTCTTTGAGGAGGAGCATCCTACCTCCTCTTCAACATTTAGGTACATGCCTTTACCTTACTTGTCCATCAGATTCATCATCATCATACTTCAAACATAATTCATGAAACAAAACCATATACTGTAATTGTAACATGAATGATATGGAATACAGAGTGGTGTCATGCGTAGAGGCACCTAAATTATCAATTAGTGCATGGGTACAACTATCATCGTCTCCTCTGATAACATTGGTAGTATGCATCAAATTGCCTACTATCAGGTGATTGACTGATTGATCATACTCATCCTCGATATGCCACGTCTTCTCACCCAATCCACAATCATTCAACATAAACCACATCCCTACTGCATGAATGATGAATAGGCATAATTAGGTGACTCACAATCAATAAGCTAAAAGATAAATTAATACATTTAACACTTAGTGAATGCAAATTTAAGATAGTTCCTTGCTACTCGACTATGGATTCTAGTCTCCTAAATCCAAAGTTAATCACTAACTCCTAAATCACTACTGATTTAGCTTAACTGCTTAATGAGTAAAATTCACATCCTAGGCATAATGCTTATGCTTACATAGAAGCTGCATGTGGGATGTGGATTTTAATTTATGAGAATATTATGTTAAGTTGTCTAGGGGGTTTTATTGATTCTCTGGTCACTGGTTAGAATGCAGGGTGATCATGGATTTCTACCATAAACACAAGGAGGAAAATAGTTCACTCCTGTTCATAGCTGTATTTATGAGTACTTCTCCATTCCCACTTATCACCCTTTAAAATTTACTATAGTGCTAGAAGACATTGATTGTTCACAACATAGATACAACCACTGATGAACACCACATTTACTTGATGTACACATCAACAAATTTTGGACAAACAGTTCAAGTATGAATCAAGATCTGCAGTTACATATATATATATGTGTAATGAACACTATGCATTTTCAGACAGGCATGGGATGCATTGCATTATTACAATATAGTACCCAGTGACCCCAGAAAAAACAAGGTTATTACAAACAACACAACAACCACAAATTGGGTCTACTTTCATTTTCCCTCATAATTAAGGCAAATAAAGATCTAATTAAATAGAACCCAACATATCAACATTTGTTTCTGACACCTTTTACCATTCTCTCATTTTAAAAATAATGAGTTGGTGTCAAAATACTATACCATCTATACCATTGGAAAAAAAACTACTGACCTGTTACCTTCAGAAAAAAAACCAACATATAAACAGCATTTTGTACTACTAATTAAACTAATTAATAGAGTCATTTATCTCCTGGTGTGCGGTTAAGGGTTCATCTTTGCTGTAGATTAGATCCTTTTCCCATTATCTGGGTACCGAATTAATGCACTCAGTTATGTTCCTAATATTTATCTACTGGTATTGGCTGGTGCAAATCATACTTTATAATCCAAGAATAGAAATTACACACAATCACATATCCCTCCGCGGGCTAGAATATTCGAGTACTCTGTTGCAGTAGACTCGGTGTCTTTTTGAAATTTGGGGCCTCAGGTTGGTCTAACTTTCCGGAATTTCCACTTAAGCTCTGCAGAAGGTACTTTACCATCTCACCATACATGGTGCCAAGTAGACGTCCATCCAGCTGCTCTGCTTCTAATATCAGAATCCCAATTAGTTCCACAAAGATTTTACACCCACCAAGTCGCGAGTCTATAACCCATGGCATTTAGGTTGACATTGGACCAGCAAAGAGTTAGTCGTTGTTATTTAGTCCAGTGTAGAAACTTGTATGACAAAGGCATCTCATGGTAGTATCTGTGACTAGGGCCACAATTGATCTATACCTACATATATCCAAAGATGAATAAATCCAGCACAGTAACAGGGTTGCAAACAATTAGATGATTCCTCTTGTTGCAGATGTAGAGACATTTAGTTGCTTTTATATTGTCTTTTTGATGGTGTTCAGGTTTTGGAACATAGAGGTAATCTGGTGTAGTTATGGGTCAGAGATTCTGAAGTTGGTACATTGATTGTATTGGCTATAATGTTGTTTCAGTGTCTCTTCCCATTTGTTTGAGTTGGTGTCTAGTATTCTAGAACTTGGTGTTTGAGTGTCTGGAACCTTATGTTGACTTTTGCTACTTTGTGACTTTTCTTTCGAAGGAGGATATTTGGAGGCATCCTTTGAACTTGGGAGTCCAGACAGATGGGGGGTTCTTACTGCTATTAGTTTTATTACACGTAGTATAACTCCCATAGTTTAGTTGACCTCGACGATTGATGGTTCCTCAGGCGGTACCTCCCAGAAGTAAAACAGGTTATCCTTTTGTGGTATCTGTGTACTAGGCATTTCACTGTTAACATTCTGATAAGGAAGTCCATCCTGGGTATTCGGACAGGAGTCAGAATATCAAACGCTGAGTGTCTATCATCTTCGATTCGAATGTGTCTTTCGCTTGCTATGGCAGCTAATGATTGCAGCAGTCAACATTGATGTATTTCTAGATACAGAACATGGTTAAGCCATTTAGTCCTGACTCACCTTCACCAGGCTTTTAACCCAGGATCCTGATGATAGTTATGAAATGCAGTTCCACCAAAACCACCACTCGCTTCTCTTCTATAGAAAAGGGATGACAAGAATACAACACGAGCATTAACCTACTGTGATGTGTTAAACTTTCACAAGACAATTACAAACAAAAAAGGGGAAGGAGATAGGAGTGGGTTTCCAAGTTCCCTGTCCCTCGTCGCTTGTGGTAGAACTTTGCTAGCTCTGATAGTGAGTGAGATATCTTTTCACTCTGTTTTGTTCTGTTGTTACTGGGACTATTAGATGAGTGAAATCATTCTGTCCATCCAACATGTTGACATTGTATCTCTCATTCTTGAAGAGAATAGCCTATACAGAATCTCTGTGGTTTCTAATGCCGCGTCTTCATTCCTTCGCTATGATCAGCATTAGGCCAAGACTAATGACCATACGGTTCACCTTTAGTGTACTGACATGCTCAAGGTTTCTTACATCAACATCCTCTAATCCCCAGGGGCAACATTAAATGTATATTCCCACAGTAAAAAGTAACAATCAGAACAGAGAAAATTCTCATACCAGAAAAAACATACATGTACATTTCTCTGATATTAAGTACATGATAATCATACATAATAATATTAATCATACAATTTAATGCCAGAGCCAATGGTTTTTGGATTTTATTCAGGAGTTAATCCATAAACTAAAACATACATTGTTTTTCCCCACTGCGTACAGCACATGGGGATAGTAACCGCTGTTGATATATTTTGCCAATGACTGATATTATTCGGAGTGTATTTATTAGAATAACTTATGCCATATGGTCCAGTCTTATGAATATTGCAAGCAATTTATTCACATCAATCCTCGCTTCTGTTCCTACTACAGTGAGGTCATGCGGATTGAAGGTACATCCTATCCGAACATTCATTTATATCACGCGTTTACTTTAATTGTTTTTTAATTTATATTCTCAAACATGGCATGTCCCTAGCAATATTTTATGAAATGATTACATGTCCCTCCTCATATGGAGTGGTTACTAATGTGTTAACAAAAGGATGGTACCAAAATTTAGCACTAGTTCCAAGTTACAGATTATGATGTGGCGAAGTATTTTATCCAAAATGAACTGAGTCTATGATATGCGTACTCATGTGTATGTCTCCGCATGGATAAAACTTCCTTTCTATAGTACATAGATTATTTGCAGATTTCTAAGCATAGATAGTGAGATATAGTTCACAATGCATAGAAGTTTTAACATAGGAATATGAAATTGACAGACACGAGTTCTCTACTGAAGTATGAATCAAAAGTCTGTTCCCACCTTGAGAAAATGCCTAGAATGTGTTTTTGACCTGAGTTTGATACTCTACGGTACACATAATATTTCTAGATTGTAAGCACTACTAGTTAGATATAAGTTCATAATGCCTATAAATTATTTTAACATAGGGATTTGAAATTGTAAGACATAGGAAAAATTACAGCGTGGCGCCCACATGTGTTTCATTGGTAAACATCATCCTGCCTGGTTTAAGAGAATTGTTGACTTATTATTCTAACTAATTCTTAATTAAACATACTGGTCTATGTAATAGTAGTAGGCCTCTTTCAGTCCTGAAGGACTATAGAGTTGTGCCGCTTGGGAGGTGCCTGGCAGCACCGCTGGTGACTGTATAGTCCAATTCGAGAATGACAATCTCTGTCACAGTTTCCGCATCTGTGAGACGAGGCAAGTCCCGCAGTAAGTGACTGCTCTTTGAGCCTGTGCCGTCTCTCCTCAGTTTTTTTGATCTGATTGCGCTCAAAGAGCACCAGTCCGTTTCGTACATCTCTTCTCCAGGAGCATCTGTCTGTTGCAACTCTCTCCCACGTGTCTGGATCTATTCCAATGGTTTTCATATCTTGTTTACACACATCCCTATATCGCATTTGGGGTCTTCCGGTTGGCCTCTTTCCTGTGGCTAGTTCTCCGTAAAGGAGATCTTTGGGAATACGTTCGTCCTCCATTCGAGATACGTGGCCCAACCACCGGAGGCGTCTCTGCTTGAGGAGGGTGTGCACTGTGGTAATATCTGCTCTTTCAAGCACCTGTTTGTTTGTTATGTGGTCTTTCCATGTTATGCCCAGGATACGTCTCAGACATCTTATGTGGAAGGAATTCAACTTCCTTTCCTGTCTTGAGTACAGGGTCCAGGATTCAGACCCGTAGAGTAGTGTGCTAACAACACAAGCTTTATATACTTGAGCTTTTGTACGCTCTGTTAGTCTATTATTCTCCCAAACTCTTTTAGCTAGCCTGGAAAATGTTGTGGCTGCCTTTCCAATGCGTCTGTCGATTTCTGTCTCTAATGAAAGATTATCTGATATTGTCGATTCCAGATACACAAAATCGTGGACGACTTTCAATTCATAATTAGAGATTTTGATTGACGGAGGCGCATCAGCATCTTGTTCCATCACCTGTGTTTTATTTAGGCTAATGGTGAGCCCAAAGTCTTTGCAGGCAGCTGCAAAACGATCTATGAGCCTTTGGAGATCTTCTGCTGTATGAGTAGTCAGTGCTGCATCATCTGCAAAAAGTAGTTCTCTTACGCATCTTGGTCTTATTTTGGTCTTTGCCTTGAGTCTTGATGGGTTAAAAAGTTTGCCATCAGATCTTGTGTGGAGGTATATGCCTTCAGTGGCAGTCCCAAATGCTTGCCTTAAGAGAACAGCAAAGAAGATACCAAAGAGTGTAGGAGCAAGCACGCATCCCTGCTTTACTCCGCTGCTGATGCTGAATGACTGGGATGTTGAGCCGTCAAATAAAATGGTCCCCTGCATGTTTTCGTGGAATGATTTCACGAGACTAAGAAGGGTGGGTGGACATCCAACCTTTTCAAGGACCTTAAAAAGGCCGCTTCTGCTCACGAGGTCAAATGCCTTTGTGAGGTCGATGAAGGCTATATATAATGGCTTCCTCTGTTCTCTGCACTTCTCTTGGAGCTGCCGGAGTGAGAAAATCATATCGATGGTGGACCTTTTGGGTCTAAATCCGCACTGCGATTCGGGGTAGATTCTTTCAGCAAGAATGTGTAATCTTTTAAGGATTACTCTGGCAAAAATCTTGCCTGTAATGCTGAGAAGGGAAATGCCGCGATAGTTGTTGCAGTCGCTTCTGTCGCCTTTGTTTTTATAAAGGGTAACGATGTTTGCGTCTTTCATATCTTGTGGTATTGATTTTTCTCTCCAGCAGAGCTGTAATATTGCATACAGTTCTGGGATGATTGTTTCTTTGCTACATTGTAAAATTTCAGGTGGAATACTATCTTTTCCAGGTGCCTTGCCGGATTTGAGAGAGTCTAGTGCTTCGCTGATTTCTGTGAGGCAAGGTTCGTTATCCAAGGCATGCATGGCGGACTGTTGATCGATGGCTTCCAGAGCTTCTTCGCTGACAGTGTTATCCACTGAGTATAGCTCTGAGTAGTGTTCTACCCAGCGATCCATTTGTTTCGCTCGATCTTTTATGATTACCCCCTCAGTTGATCGTAAAGGGGCCATCTTATTTTTTGATGGACCGACAGCTTGCTTGATGCCCTCATACATTCCTCTTATATTTCCAGTGTCTGCACAAGTTTGAATTTGAGCAGAGAGCTGTAGCCAGTACCTGTTCGCACATCTTCTTGCCATCTGTTGTACTCTATTTCTGGCCGTTCGCAATGCCTGCAGTGTTTTCTCTGAAGGTGATGTTTTATACATCGAGAATGCATGTCTCTTTATCTCCAGGACTGGGAGCATCTCTTCAGAGTGTGCTTCAAACCAGTCGGTTGACTTAGTTTGCTTCTTGCCAAATGTTGATAGTGCTGTATTGTAGATGGTGTCGCGAAAATGACTCCATCTCTCGGTGGAATCTCCGTCTGTGGGGCCGGGCAGAGTATCCGCTAGAGCCTGCATGAATCTGTTGACCTTCTCATTATTTTGGGTGCCACTGGTGTCAATGCGTGGTCTTCCTTCTGTTCGGCTTCTGTAGATTCTCTTGGGCTTTATCTTCACCTTGCTGGAGACGAGTGAATGGTCGGTGTCGCAGTCAGCACCATGATAGCTGCGAGTCATCCGTACATTGCGGAGGTTGCTGCGTTTAGTGAGCACCAGGTCGAGTTGGTGCCAGTTCTTTGATCTGGGGTGCCTCCATGACACCTTGTGTTGAGGTTTCGTGTCAAAGAAGGTGTTGGTCACGCACAGATTATGGTGGCTGCAGAATTCCAAGAGACGTTGTCCATTGTCATTGATCTTCCCAACGCCAAACTGTCCTAGACATGAAGGCCAAGATTCGTGGTCAGAGCCAACCCTGGCATTGAAATCCCCCAGGATAAAAAGATGTTGTTTCTCTGGTGTTTCACTGACTTCTTTGCTAAGGTCGTCATAGAACTTGTCTTTAGATTCTGATGCTGCAGTTAGTGTTGGGGCGTAAACGCTTATAATACTAACTGGGCCTGTCTCTGTCTGGAGTTGGAGCTTCAATATTCTTTCAGTGCCATCACTTGGTGGTATGATGGAATTGAGCAGCTTGTTTCTGATAGCGAAGCCAACTCCATGCTCCCTGGTCTCTCCGCACGGCTTGCCATGCCAGTAGAAAGTGAAGTCCCTCTCCTTGATGCTTCCAGATTCTTGGAGTCTGGTCTCTTGCAGGGCGACAATGTCTATCCCCAGTCTTAGCAGTTCGTTGTTTATCACTGCAGTTTTGCGGGCATCCACAATCTCATTTAGATCGTCTGAGATGCCAGGGGTCATGGTTCTTACGTTCCATGTTCCCAGCCTTAGGGCCGGTTGTTTGTTTTTTTCTTGCTGTTAGGTGTATAGATTGCGGTCCATGTGTCAGGATTTCCCCCTAAGCTCCACACACCCTCAGGAGCAGATGAACCGTGGCGAGACAACACCTTATTGACTGGGGGATGCCCAGCTTAGGCGGGCGGTAGCTGTCTAGTGAGATACGATGATCTCTCCCACCGTCGGAAGTAGCCCCTGGCGCCTTGCTCTACGCCAATCGAGCATTAAGACTTATAACCGGCAAATGCTACTTCCCGTGTTGTGTCACCGCTTTACGCGGTGCTGAAGTGACCTCTTCAGGGCACAAGCCTGGGCAATGGAAATCGGAGAACCAGCTGTTGCCCAGTAGCAGGTTCCCCCTCTCCACGTCGCCGATGTTGACCAAGGGAAAGGCAGTAGCCAATGCAACTTGGCATCGGTGCCGTCGCAGGAGTTGCCAGAACTATGTTGTTTACAACATGGAACTGCCTTAGGGACTCCATCTCCGGATTTGTCCTCAGGGTTTACTCCCGAAGCCTTTCCCATATGGGTATACCCGCAAGGCAGCGGAGGTTTGAGATTTAGAGTTCCCTCTCTTAGAAGAGATACCAACCAAGGCTAACGAGCCTCCTCTGCCCGGGAATCAATAAGGAGGGAAGTCTACCATTCTTCCTTCCTGGCAGTGACCATACTGATCGGATGACCGTAGCCATTGTCTCTACTGAGAGATCCTCTGCCCACCGTCACTGACTTGAAACCATAACCAACAACTATCTGTCGGCTGCTCCCAAGTCCAATCCACCACCTGCTCCCATGGCTTCACGTTACCCTGTTGGGGGGGGGGGGGGGGCTAAACGGGTACTCCACCTTGCCCAAGGGTGTCCCGTAGGCTAGCGGAGGGAAGGAGGCACCTTACTTCTCCTTTGATAGGGTATACCCCTACCCCGCTACCCCAATCTATGTAATACATAAATGCATATTAATAATGTAGATATAACATACCAATAGCTGAAGAGAATCATGGTTTTAAATGGCAAAAATACCTTTCCCCACACGGGGAACGCACGTCTGTTTCTTTGTGTCGTACTGACCAAAAATGGCTACAATGGGCCTTTGTTTTTCAATCAGTCCCGGTCTTGCCAGGTACGTGAAAAAAAAAAAAATAAAGCCAAATAAATTAAGCTGCCTCGGTCAGTCTATCGCTGTTTTATTTTCTCCTACATTAAGTAAGTTACTTAAACAGTAATTGAAAGGGGTTGTTTATTTTTAAGGGAGTCAATAAATAGGAAAGGATAAGGACGTTTTATTATATCACACTGCATAACTATTAAAAAAAAAATCACTATAGGTTAACCTAGTGCACAGATCATCTATGAACTACGACATCTGAAGATAGTGCTTAGACTCTCCTGAAATAAGTTCGCAAGGACTAACCACATTTTTACAGCACACCAACTTACCATTTTCTGAGAAAGGAGCACAACTAACTTAATATTACAGTGTGCTTACCTTCAACATAGTTGAATGTCTTCTTCAAGCATAGCGTCGTCAGGTTTTAGGCTCCAGACTAGGTTTTTGCTGTCCTAGTTCGATGGCTGCTTAATAGGCTGGCACTTCTCTCTCTTCCTCTATTGGAGTGGCTAAATTTCAGATGGATTGTTGAGTCGGTAGAGGACACCAAGCCGCCAGTTCCAGTGGACCGTCTCCTTTTTTAGCGATTGCTGAAGGATTTTCGTTTTACACACACTGCACGTCTGTCGGTCTTCGCTCCATTTTAAAGACTCTAGGTTATTGTTTTTCCTGCCCTACCTCTACTGGGCACTGACGTCATTCCGGGTGGTGACCAATGGCTGAACTCCTTTTTGGCTATATTTAAATTATTGTCATTCCCTTTTCGAATCAGCGCTCTTTTTCAAATTAAGATGATGTAAATTTCACCGTTCTTCTTAAACTATAGGCGCTACTTCCTTCATTTTAAAATTTGAATTTAATTCTAATGGTGGTGGTTGTTGGCGCTGTTGCTAACTGGAGGGTAGTGCCGGGAAATTCAAACAGCGATGTGGCAGTTTGCAAGATGTATACTACGACGAAGAAGAAGAGAAAGAAGAAGACATAGAAGAAATAGAAAGGTAAGAAGAATTGGAAGAAGACGTAGAAGAAATAGAAGAAGGGGAAGAAGAAGAGAGGAGAAAATAGAGGAGGAAGAAGAAGAGGTGGTGGAGGAGGAGGAGGAACAAGAACAAGAAGAAGCGGAAAAATAGAAGAAGAAGAAGAAGATGAAGAAGAAGAAGAAGAAGAAGAAGAAGAAGAAGAAGAAGAAGAGAGGGAGGAGAAAATGACAATAAGAGTAGGAGAAGAGCAGAAATAATAATAAGAACAAGAACAAGAAAAGAAGAGGAAGAAAAAGTGGAAGAGGAAGAAAAAGAAGAAGAAGAAGAAGAAGAAGAAGAAGAAGATGGAAGTGGAGGAGGAGGATGAAGTGGAGGAAGAGGATTATAAAGCCTCGAATTTTGCTTTCTATTATTCATTGTGTCTGCTCCTTTACCGATGTTTTTGGTTCCTTGAAAACAATCTTCAACAAAAAACAACGTCGCGACTAAAAGATCTGTATATCGGTTTTTATTATCTGCAATTCTTCGAGCAATTATATGTAATAATCAGTTCTTTATTTTGTTCTTTACGTTGCAAATGTAGAAAAGACGCATATTGATTGCTCGCTTAATATACAGTGAAACGGTTAATTTCACACCGAGATTGCAAATAATTCCCCGTATAGTTCGAAGCCAAACTGGCCTGGCTAATCCAAAAACAATACCGAGGCAGTCGATTTAAATGCTAATAATTTAAATTTAACTCTCACTGGAAAGAAAAAAAAAGAAAGAAATAAAACCTGCACGGCCGGAATCTTATCTTAAATTAACTGAGCAAGCCATGCGAAATGGAAAACCAATATTCACTTGGACAGAAGAAAGGCAAATACGAAAATAAGCATAGGATTCCATTTGAAAAGACGATATGATAAAGAGATGCTTATACATTATTAAGAATAAGTTCGTTTGTACAGTTTTGTTCTTAATATTATACGTTTAAATTTAAATATTACTGGATTTATCATTATCATCATCATCATCATCATCATCAGCATCATGTTGCCATCTCGTGCTTGACTTGGGGACGTACATTAAATATGCCTCTGAAGACGGAGGGCATCCGCTTGATGACGAGGGGCACTGATACTAGGGAAAGCTAATCCACACGCAAATACCAGTACAGTGCTACTATAGTCTGTTTACTTGTGTCTGCCCCAATATAAAATTCCATATCTCAGTAATCAAGTAAGGAAAATGATGAGATTTAGCATATAACCTTATCATTATGTCAACCCAACAAAAAATGTTTTTGTTCTGGAGATTGTACAGCAGATCATCATCATCATCATCATCATCATCATCATCATCATCATCATCATCATCATCATCATCATCATCATCATCATCATCATCATCATCATCATCATCATCATCATCATCATCATCATCATCATCATCATCACCATGATCATCAACGTCATCATGATCACCATCATCATCACCATCATCATCTTGATCATCATCATCATCACCACCAGCATCATGGTCACCATCACCATCATCGTCATCATCATCATCATGATCACATCATCATCATGATCACATCATCATCATCATCATCACCATAAACAATCATCATCATCATCATCATCATCATCATCATCATCATCATCATAATCACGAGGCATGCAATCATGACAGCTCTTCACAAATGCAAGCCTTAAATTATTTTGAAAAAAATTAGACGCAGACAGTCAAGAGTTGTTTTGTGTAAATTAGAGAAAACGAGCAGCAGATTTTGGTCATCTCTACATGAACAGAATGACAAATGACAAAATGAAAGCATGTTATAGGGAGAAATAAACGTGGAAACTTGGTGATAATTGACAAACATGAACGAAAAAAAAGCAAAGGTTAGTTAAAAATTAGTTGCATATCCTTTACAGAACGTCACAGTCCACCCCAACATACTTAGGCTGTTTGTGATTTCTTGGCAAGTTTACGATCAGTAGTTTCCAATTCCTTTCTGAACGACTGGCACTCATACCACTGTATTAAAACCATCCCAAGGCGATCTTCTTCCAAACCGCCCTCAGATGTGTGTAACCCTTTCGCCACAACGCCTTCAACAAGCCGGCAAATGGAAGACGATAAAAATAAATACCCGGACGACTTGGTCACATAGCAACATCTGGAGGAGAAAACAGCCATGATCGGAGACTGGTGATGTGAGATAGCGAACACTTATAAGCATTTCACAAGATGATGATGATCTTTCACTTAATCTGAACACGCATTTAAAATCTGATCTTTTTCTATTATGATTTTCCCATCTTTGGTTTTTAGACAATCCGTTGATGTATGTGTTATTTTTCTTAATTATGTCTTGAATTCTACTGTGCATTAATTTGGTATTTCGGGTGTTTGTTGTATTGGTTTTCAATTTCCCCGCAATTTTCCTCAAGCCATGATGATGATGATGTTTGATGTTGCTAAAATGGCCTACTGAATCTGCTCTTTGCGAAATCCATCGCCGAAGGATTTATAACGTGTACAAAGCACACACGAAACTTCACATTTTTTATCAATACGCGAAGAAAATATACTTTATCAAGAGTTACACTTTGAGAGAGAATAAAAATACGCCCAGAGCCTTTGGCGGAAACAAGTTCACACTCATATACTTTACTTGACAAAGACGTCGGGAGAGATATAGTTACACGAATTTGCGTTAGCTGGTTTTCCTCGGGCTCTGGGAGCACTGATTTCTATCCAATCCAATATTTACGAAGAAAAAATAATTCGGCCTCGTTCAACTTGCTTCTTCAGCGTCGCTTATAATTCAAGTCCGTTTTTCGTGAGATTTGATATTCTTTCCTTTCTTTGATCTCTTTCTGGACTGGTTATATTTTCTCATCTCTGCTCTTCGGAGTCGGTTGGGTTTTATGGGGCTCACGCTTACTGCAAACAAATACACAAAATACAACATATCAACAAGGGAAAGACACTACAGTGACTACATTAAGGCATAATAACGGGATGAAAAGAATGGGCAGATAACAAAAATGAAAATTAAAAGAAATTAAAAAATTTTTTTTAACTCATCTCAGAATCCCAGGATGTGATATTACATGAATGAATTTCACATTGATACTCTTATATAGACAGCAGTGTGTGGGACAGGGGCAGGGGATGGGGGCGGTTCAGTGGAGATCCCAGGTTAATGCGAGGAAATGGTGCATGAAGACGGAGATATGATAGTGGGCCGAGAGTGAAAACTACGAAGGAGTGCAACGGTGGATGTCCATACAATGCACGAGTGTTTACCATTAAAGGGTTACTGATGAAGGCCGGTCGCCGTAACGTCCTATGGTTTAGGTAACTGTGTCATGTAAAGCTGGATCACTTCGTGTTCTTTTATATTGTTTACATTTCTAAAGCTTTACCGCAGTTCCACTAATTTTATTCATTTTTATTTTATTTGTTTGGTGACATGTTTTTGACTTTTCTAATTTCAGTACGGGTTTGTGAACTACGCCCTGGAGCTTCTAGTCCTGCGGAACTTTGGGGAGGAAGCTTGGAAGCAGATTAAGTAAGTTCTTTTATTGTTTATGTGTGCGTTCGCTCGCGTTGAACCCAAGCGGAGTCCACATAGATGCTACTATCGGGTGTATTTTTAATGACTGTTTGAAAATATTTGCCGGTCCAAGTTTTGTATTTACCTGTAATGTTGCATGAACTTTATAGTGGGTACATACAAAACTTGGACCGGCAATATTTTCGAACACTGCACAGTCATTAAAAATACACCCTGTACTTCTAGTGCACTGGACTGATTCTTGCGTGTGGATTAGCTTTCCATATTACCAGTGTCATTAGGGTTGCCAGACATCCGGCAAAAAGAGGACATGTCCTCCTTTTTAGCCTAATGTCCCACGTCCTGCAGGTAAAGCTAAAAACCTTTAAAATGTCCGCCTTTTTAAATATTTTAATGTTATCATTTTTTATGTATAGTTGTTACAACTTACAATGTATCTACACTCTACCGTGTGTTTACATTCTTTATTAAAACCCATTGCTTAATAATATTTATTGAATTTTCCTATTTATACCAAATGTGAAACACCAATTATTTGTATAATTTGAATCTAACTGTTGCTCTATTCGGCAACACTAACAATGCTGTAGTCTCTATGGTCAGAATGTTAATGTTATTTCCGGTTCCGGAAACAGAGACGCCACTTAAAATTATTTTGTAATTTTTGCCGTCTATGTTTATGAAAATGGCTTCTACAAAGAGAAAATGCACATTCTCGAACACTATGAAAAATAAGTTTCCATGCTTCTTTAAAGGATGCAACGAGAATGAGGCAAAGTGTACGATTTGCGATAGTTACTTGTCCGTTGCCAACAAAGGAACTACTGACTTGGAACGCCATGGTGACAGTGAGAGACATAGACACCTAATCAAAGTGTCCGCGTCATCTAGCACATTGACGTCTTTTTTTTTTCAGCCTAAGTACTCAAATGTGTTGCTGAAAGCGCATGCGGCTGAAGCAACTTTGGTATTTCAAACAGTTTGTCATCATCAGTCTTACAATTCGATGACCTGCACAGCTGGTTTGATGCACACATTATTTGAAGATTCAGAAATTGCTAAAAATATTACTTGTGCAAAAACACAGACTGTAGCAATAATAAACCAGATGATTGCCCCCCCCCCTCCCCTCCCTCCCCCACCACACTGTTGATGAATTGGATAAATCTTTAAGTGGTATTTAGTATTTCATGTTTCGGTCTTTCGACAGATGCTAGCAATCACGGTTCGCAGAAAATATTTCCGATCGTTGTTCATTACTTTGACTGGAAAGCAGGTGGAAACCAAACTAAGATTCTCGAGTTAGACAACATACAAAATGAAACCTCAGAAACTATATCACAGTATATTTTGAGGACACTCCAAAATACATGATTTGTACTCCAAATGTGTTGATTTTGCTTGTGACAATGCCAATGTGAATTTTGGTGGCATTAACAGAAGAGAGGGTAGAAATGTGTTCTCGCATTTGAAGGAAGCCTTGAGCAAGCCATTAGTAGGCGTTTGATGTTCTGCTCATTTTCTGCACAACTGCATCCAATACGGCGCAGATTTAATGCAGATTGGCGTTGAATCTATTGTCTTGAAGATATTCAATTACTTGTCTATATACACCGTCAGAACAGAAACTTTAAAGAATTTCTGTGACCATGTCACCATTAACTATCAGCAACTACTCTATCACTCTAATACTAGATGGCTCAGTTTGTTTCCAGCTGTTGAGAGGCTGTTGAGGCTGTTTACTGCTTTTCTTTCTGTAAACCAACCACCTGCTATGATAAAAAAAAATGTATTGGTAGCTATTGTAATAAAATTGTACTGGTTGTGGGTTTAATCTGGAACGATTTAAATGAAACATTCAATATGTCCTCCTTTGTCCTCCTTTTTGTCTTATTATGTCCTCCTTTGTCCCCCTTTTTGTCTTATTATGTCCTCCTTTTGGTGCCCACGTATCTGGCAACCCTAAGTGTCATCCACCATCAAGGGAACCCACTCCGTCTTCTTTGAGGTACTTGTAATTTACGTCCCCAAGTCAAGTGCGGGCAGTCAACAGTTTGGTCCAGCTGACCGGTGTAGGGGTTGAACCCGCTACCTTAGCACTGGCTCATCGGGTATTAAAGAACATTCTTATCCATTCGGCCATACTGGCCTCTAGTAATGTCTTCCTGCTGCTGCTTTTTATTGTTCTTCTTGTTCTTCGTGTTCTTCCCGTTCTTCTATTTCTTCAACTTGTTTTTGCGTTCTTCTATTTCTTCAACTTGTTTTTGTTCTTCTTCTTATACTACTACTACTACTACTACTACTACTACTACTACTACTACTACTACTACTACTACTACTACTACTACTACTACTACTACTACTACTACTACTACTACTACTACTACTGCTACTACTACTACTATTGCCGGATCCGTGACGAAGGTGCTACTACTACTACTACTACTACTACTACTACTACTACTACTACTACTACTACTACTACTACTACTACTACTACTACTACTACTACTACTACTACTACTACTACTACTACTATTACAGTACAGATGACACGACAAGGCTGTGTATAGTGGATGGCTCGTGTCGAAATAGTTGACAAAGTGCCGACTATGATATAGGTATACGTTTATTGAATGAAACAATACATCGTCAAACTGGTGATGTTAATTTTCAGACATCTTTGTTGTTCTTCTCATGGCCGAATCCCAAGTGACGTGTGAGCAACCACTGGATACCTAAACCCATTCGTGCTCACACGTTCACTAACTTTATTTCCCCATTAGTTAATGAATGCGCAGCATTCATTAACTCTCTAACTACTAACCTAAATCCCTTACTGTTATATACCTCCCCTTCTTCAAGAAGACTTTTTCTCTGGAAAAGTCTCAACTGCAACCCTTAAACACTTAACTCAATACTGAAATATTTCTTCTTCTATACCGATTCTACCCAACAATCTCTCAACATATATTTCATAATTCAATCTCATCCTTCTATTTGTGACTCTTCCTCATAGCAAACCACTATGAACTTCTTCTTCGTTTCTGACTCTTCATAACATATATCATTTACATATATCCTATCACCAAAATAAACTCTTGTATAGGTATCTATTATACCTCAATAACATTTAACACATATATATAATAATCATAACACACATGGGTACCTTTTTGAAATACTTCCTCTTCTTCTCTTCATAAGCACTCCGCTTAAACCCTCTTATCACGATCTAAAAATTTCAAAACGCCGTACTCTTTTGATACTAACTCCCTATTGTCATCACCAAGATTACTAATTCTCCACTTTCAATCAATCTGAGAACACTCGCACATGATAGGAAGACAAGGAATCGGTGCGCACCGGAGATTCAAAAAAGTAGAACTCTTTCTCACAAAAAAAAAAAAAAAACACACTCACCTAAATCACACCTTTACTCCCCTATGTCATCTGAGACTTCATGTAATAAAGTCTAAAACAATTATATCTTCTACAATACCACTTATTATGGTAACAGTTTATGCTGCTATCTACAGCATCAAGTACCAACCATCAAAAATTGTATTCACTCCCAAATGTCAATATATTACAGACCTCTTTCCCCATTATACACATCACCTCACATAATTAATCTTCTCCTATACCTCACTCAGAATTCCCTTTTAATCTTGCCGAAAATTTCAGTGACCCCTTAATGTCTATTTATTATGTTCTCTGTGACCACAGCACTCTACTCTGACAATTGTTTATTTCTCACTAGCGTACTTACCCCCCTTTTCTATTGTATCCAGAATATATAAAAACATGGATTCAATTCATGTTTTACTATTTGTCTTCACACTGTCTGGCGTAGCACGTTACACACTTCTTCTTCTATAAGCCAGCAATCTCGTGTCTCTTATGAAAGTACATCATGGCTCTAAATCCATGTTCACTTCTGACCACATAGAAACCATGTTTTTACTTTCCCCACATTTACCCCACTGCTATAGGCGTTAGTCACGTCAATCTTTTCTTCCCAAATATGGCATATGTTTCTAACACCTCATAGCCACCCTATTATCAACCTTTCCATCCTAAAACACTAACGTTAATTAACACAGTGGCCCTTTTACTCATGAACTTATTATTCACAAAGAGAATGTGTCTCTCTACTAGTTCTCAGTAGTTTATTAACTCTTTTCTGAACGAAGGGTCCTAAATAAAGCCCCATGTATTTCCTTTATTCTAGACAAAACCATAACTGTTTGTAAATTAAACTTAACTTAACTAATTTCTAACATATTTATAAACAAGGTAATTCTTATTCAACACACAAGACAATTCAAGTTAAATTATGAGTCAACCAAAATAAAACAACAGGATGTCATACCCCGCCCCCCCCCAGGTTTTGAACTGTTTATCCCCAACAATAAAACATGCATCAATTTAAATTAGAAGAAAATATCTAGTGTTACCTAACACTACTGGTCTCTTTTACGGACCAGTAGTTTGTACGCAAAAGACTAAAAACACAATAATCCTATTCTAAAATCAAATAGTGACAATCATTTTACATTCTATCTTTTGCAAACTAACTCACAATATTTGGAATATAAATCTAAACAACCACTGTAAACTACAGGTCAACTCATTTTATCTATTACCAGTGTGACAGCTATCCCAATGTCATCTACCAGTCATCTATCT
This sequence comes from Cepaea hortensis, assembly GCA_963921405.1. NCBI lineage: Eukaryota > Metazoa > Mollusca > Gastropoda > Stylommatophora > Helicidae > Cepaea > Cepaea hortensis. Next base: position 302,964,951 of record OY992876.1, on the reverse strand, counting down.
ACTAATAGAACCTGTGGCTCGACACACTAGTTGTTTCCCCTAGATTTTCACCAAGAATTACCACAACTTCTTAATCATTACCGTTAACTACGGTATCTCCACCCTCCTACGACCAGCAAATAATTTTGTCTATTTACTATAGACCTCTCACCAATACATCTACCTACTGTACCAATAACTAATTCTACTTTTAAGTTTCTCGTCTACCCGACGCAATTAACTAACGTATCATTACTTTCCAACATCTCACCACAACTACTCTAAGCTATCCTCAAGTCTCTCCTAGCGTTCTTGCACCACGATGATAGCTAGACTAGTCACACTTATCGGAACACGTTCTCTAGTATTCTATTTGTAATACTCTGACATTCATTTAGCTAATCATTTTCTCTTGCTTACCTCACTCATCTTTCACTGCTATTCCTATTTGTCGGGACTCTATCAAAAACAATAAACAACACCACACATAACTAACGAAAAATTTCACTTCGACTGGGCAAACCATATTATCTCAATTCTCTCTATCAGGCATTCTCGCTTCGATATGTCTCTCTCTTCCAACACTACATAATCTGTTTCTTGAAACATCATTCAAAATGTTAACTCTCTTTCCGTCAGCCTGTCATACAACTTTCATTAACTCTGTCTAACGTCAGATATTCTAACCAAAAGACATCACCAATCTCTAATCATGTTCTTTCTACCTCTCAATTTTCATATACTCAGTTAATCTATGCTCTACGTTTTATCAACGTCCCTAATCAGCCACTCTTCGCATTTTCACACGGGATTCGTATTTTATGTTTGCTCAGACAGTGATACACAACCTCGCTCTCATCTCACGACTATTCTCGCATCTCTTTCCAAGGTCTTCTATTCATAACACTCCCACGCTTAGCTGACCATTCACCCTGACTTCTCAATTCGTCATCAATCTCCATCAACCTCTCATCTCTCATCCAACTCATTGATTGGTTCATTTATATGTCTTCAACTAAACACCGCTGGCACTTACGCTACTCACATTTCTCGGATCACGTTCGGAACCCGAAACACATTCGGCTAACAATCATCTCAACACACATAATCTATCACACTATCTCCTACTGCCTATCCCTTTTACGCTTTAACCATCATTATCAACGGCCTCTCATAACAAACTTCACTCCGATGATACATACTAATCACGTCCTCTCTATATTCTCTAATTTCACTGTATCGGGCAATCTTACTTCAACACAACTTCCGCCAACGATACTGGATCTGCTTCATAAAACGACAAACGGAACGTTAATTCCCTATCTGTCACCCTGTCATAGAATTTTCACTAATTATTTCTACCATCCAATACCACACATTCTAAACAGAAGCCATCTCAAATTTCCAATAGTCTACTCTCTACCTTGGGGTTAGCGAGTGCAGATGGACTGACTCAGGTAAGACATTTCTCAACTGTGAACAAAGACACATAATTTATTCAGGAAGAACCGACAACCATCATTCGAACGGAGTCGCTATCATCATGTCAAAAAATGTAGAAAGATCACTGATCAGCTGGGAACCAGTAAATGATAGAATCATAACAGCGCGTTACCAAACGAAATATTTCAAGCTGACAATCATACAATGCTACGCACCTACCAACGACGATACAGACATCAACAAAGATAATTTCTATGAAAAACTACTTGGTACCATCAACTCATCTCCCAAGCACGACATTGTTGTTGTAATGGGTGATTTCAATGCCAAGATAGGGTCTGACAATAAGGGTGTTGAAAGATATATGGGAATTCACGGCTTAGGGGATATGAACCAAAACGGAGAGAGACTACTAGAATTCTGTGAAATAACAAATCTGATAGTAGCAAACTCTTTATTTCCGCACAAAGATATACACAAAGTCACGTGGAACTCGCCTGATAACATCACAAAAAATCAGATAGACCATTTTTGCATTAATGCCAAATTCCGTTCATCAGTACAAGACGTTAGAGCCTACAGAGGTGCAGATGCTGGCAGTGATCACAATCTATGCATTGCCAAACTAAAAATAAAGCTCAAGACTCTGCACAGATCACCCAGAATTAAGAAAATAAACTCACAGTCCCTACTGACTAAAGAACACCAACTCGCATTCAATTCAGAGGTACGAAGCAGCTATGCTAACAAAGAAAGTGTATCGAGCAATGCGAATATTAAAAACAACATTGAAGAAAATTGGAATTTCCTAAAAAACACCTTGCTAAATGCTGCAACAAACACAGTCGGCTACGTACAAAGACAGAAGAAGAAGTGGCTAAGCGATAACACCTGGACGAAGATACAAGAAAGAAAACAAGTAAAACTAACACTTCTTTCTGCAAAAGACACATCTACATATGATACCCATAAGCAAAAATACTCTATGTTGGATAAAGAGGTGAAATCAAACGCACGAAAAGACAAACAGAACTTCATTCACAGCCTGGCCTCCGAAGCCGAAGCAGCTGCCAGAACTGGAAACAACAGAGCCGTATTCCATATCATGAAGCAACTATGCAATCACTCACCTACACCAAATATACCCATCAAAGACAAACAAGGCAATCAATTGTTATCCGATGACCTTCAAAAGCAACGATGGGCAGAACATTTCAAAGAAATATTAAATAGACCGCAGCCTGACACTGTTCCGAACCTGGATGGAGAAATTACTATGCCCCCACTAGATGCCTCCTGCGAGTCATTCACCATGGAAGAGATTAAAGCAGCCATCAAAAAATTGAAGAACAACAAAGCTGTTGGTGAAGATGAAATCTCAGGAGAAATGCTCAAAGCAGCAGATGAGAACACCTTACAACGTTTGTTACAGCTGATCAATGAAATCTGGCAAAGCGAATCCCCACCACAACAGTGGATAGATGGTGTAATTTTCAAACTGCCTAAAAACTCGATATGTCTGATTGCAATAATTGGCGTGGTATCACTCTATTGTCAGTACCAGGAAAACTTTTTTGTAGCATGTTACTTGAGAGATTGAAAAAGGCGATAGATGAAAGGCTCAGAGAAGAACAAGCAGGCTTCAGACCAAAACGGTCATGCATAGACCACATTTTCACCCTCAGAATAATCATTGAAGACTCCGTAGAATTCCAGTCGAAATTAATCACCAACTTTGTCGACTTTCAAAAAGCCTTCGACAGTATCCACCGTCCTTCACTTTGGAATCTACTTAACATCTATGGTTTTCCTACCAAATATACCAACGTCATAAAATCTTTCTACAAAGAAACACGTTGCTGCGTAAGAACAGAAACAGGCAACTCTGACTGGTTCTCAGTCGAAACAGGAGTGAAACAGGGTTGTGTCTTATCACCGATGCTTTTTGGAATAGCTATCGACTGGGTCATGCGCAAATGCACAAACAACACAAATATGGGTATCCATTGGGTTGACAAAATTCTAGAAGACCTGGACTTTGCCGACGACATAGTGCTTTTGAGTTCAACACACCCGGATGCCCAAGAGAAAATAAACCACCTCCAAAATGTTTCAGGGCAAATTGGTCTCCAAATTAACACCACAAAAACAAAGACTATTGATCTTACCAACAGTTCAGATGACACCAAATTGAACAGCTACGTTCTTGAAAAAGTCAACAGCTTTACATACTTAGGAAGCAAAATGACATCTACAGGGGACTCAACACCAGAAATATCATCTAGAATCGCACTGGCATCTAGTGCCTTCAATAAACTGTCAAACATCTGGAAGTCAAAGACACTCAGCAAACACACAAAACTTAAAATCTTCAACTCTTGTGTGATTCCAGTGTTAACGTATGGATGTGAAAGTTGGAAATCAACGGTAGCTTTAGATAAAAAATTAGATAATTTTGAGAACAAATGTCTTAGAAGACTTCTAAACATCCACTGGACAGACTTCAGAACCAATTCGCAAATAAGACAAGAGACTAAGCAAGATACAGTATCCAATTTCATAAGAAGACGCCGTTGGAACTACATCGGCCATGTACTCAGAATGGACAAGTCAAGACTCCCCTATCAAGCCCTCATATGGTCACCAGTAGGGAAAAGAAAACGGGGAAGACCAAGAGAGACCCTGCGTAGAACCATCATTAGAGAAGGCTCATTCAATGGCCAAGTAAATATCCAAGATCTACAACAGGTAGCAGCGAACCGCCAGGCATGGAGAGACAGGACTTCTGCCCTATGCGCCGCCTTAGGCTCAAGAGGAAAGACTAACTAACTAACTCTCTACCACCCAACTTTTGCATACTGAATCCTTTCATATTTTCATACGCACTAACCATCCTGAGAATAATCTTCACAGCCCTGAACCGCATGAACACTCTAAGCACTCGCTGTCTACTTCACATTCACATCAATACAGACAACCTCGTTCCCGTAACTATTCTCGTATCATGATAACCCAACGTGCATATACTGTTGCTTCCAAGAAAACAAATTAGACATTAAATCAACATTCTACTAACCACTCAACGCCCCCTAAGCGTATCGACCACTTCTCCTTTCAGCATGCACATTTTATGCTTGCTTAGACAGTGACATAATCTCCCTTCACACCGCTTCAAGTCTAAGATATACCAACCGACCCGTACATCCATGCGCTACTACCAATCACCTGACATCGTATAATTCGGGTTAATAGAGACCCCTGCCACTTGTCTTTTATTCTTAACTACTTTCATTCTGCCACCTCTAATTGCTGTTCGTTTCTTTACTGCGTCAGCCTGCTCGCTATTTTCAGTAAAAGTCTTATATGTCTCAAATCTTCCTATCTCGTCTTCTGAAGATTCACTAATGATAGTTCCTTCAACAGGCTTATTATACTTTACTGCAGACGCGGGAATAACATCCCTATAGTCGGAACTAGAACGCCTGACATTCTTCTTATTTATACCACTACCTTTCATGCTTCGGTCAGGGATGAACTCAATGTCTCCATCTGAAGAATCCGATCTACCAGTCGTACCTACATTGACTAATAGACTAGTTGTAATTCTATCCCTAACGTTTTTTCTAACTTTCCTCTTGGTCTTTGTCTGTCTATCTTTCTTAATTTCAACTGTGTCTCCTTTTTCTAATTTCACCTGATGTGGTTCTGCAATTTCCACCGTCTTAATAGTTTGCGTTTCTTTTTCTATTTTCTTAATTGACTGTACCTGGGTTGTCTTCTCTACAGTATCAATTTGTGTCTGTGTACTATCATTTATCGTATTACTTGTCTGCGTCTGTGTCTCTCGGTCCATCTTCTTCACTAATACTGTCGTCTTCTTTTCCTGTTTAACCCTTACATTTGCAAGCGTCTTTGGAATACTTGGTATCTTATTTGTGTGTTCTACTCTGTCTTTCAACTCTGACCTCAAATATTGTCTCCGTCTTTGCTCAAACCAGTCGTCATGTCTTTTTCTAGCGGTTGCACTGTGGGAGGGCCAACCCCATAATTTCTTTGAAAGGTTTCTCTCACGCCCATTTTTGTATCTATGACACTTATACAAGTCCGACATTCCATAATTACTTCTCCTTTCACCAACCCCTACTTTATAGATATCGGGTCCTGGTTCATAGTAACCAGCCGCATACATGGAATCATATCGTCTTCTGTCTTCATTAAGTACTGTCTGTCTCCTGTTATTCTTTCCTACTCTATTGCACTCCACATTAAATAAATAAGTCTCTTGCCCAGTCGTTCTTCTTCGTAACCCTTCTACAAAATATTCAACCTCACTGACTGCTACTTTCAATTCTTTTAACCATGCAGTTATGCGTCCCAATTCTCTGTGGAGGTGGTTCATAATTATTCAGTATGTTGACCCAATGAGAGATTCTGCGCTCCTGTTACAAATTTATGCAATCCAATATACAATAATCCACCAATATATACGACTATCACTAATCAAATTCTACAGAAAATTACGAATTAATTTAATATAATTTAATATTTTACTTTACTAGTTTGTGAAGTCTAGCGCGTAGGTGTTCCAGTTTTTTTTTAGCGATCAAAGAGCAGTACTTCTCGACATCAGGCTTCAACACGATCAGACCTCCATCAGAGAGCAGCCTTGGTCAGCTCCCCGAAACAACGTTGTATGGCAGCGGCCTTAGTAGCCCCTTGAGATAAACGACAATGCAGGTGGCGGCTTGGACAAACCTCTTGAAAACGACAAGGTCAGGCAACGGCTATTGTAAGCCCCTTGAAAACGATAAGGTCTGTGATATGACGCCCAATCGACAAACTTGAAGGAGTATGATCCAATCGACAAAGCAACGAAGTATGGCCCAATCGACAAAGCAACGAGGTATGGTCCAATCGACAAAGCAACGAGGTATGGTCCAATCGACTAATATTTGACCGTTGGTTATCGAGAAGTTAGATCTATCTTCACTGAGAATTCACCTCTTAGATGGCCTCCAATTTAAAAACGATTCAGTTGTATTGGTTGTAGTTGAATGGTCAGTTCAAATCAATTGTCATCTCTGATTTGAGACAAGTTGAACATACTCAAAATTTTCACTGACCTGCAGTGACTATTGACCTTGATTCGAGAAATTTACTGGTCCGAAAAGTGAAAGTTGACCTTGATTCGACCTCAAACAATCCAGTGAGCTGAGGCTACGTTCATATAATTTATCATCCTCGAGACTTTGCTGTTCAAGTTTGAGCTGATCGTTCGGCTGCAGACAGATAATTTATTTCCAGAGGGTTACAAGGTGGATTCACAGGTTGTATGATGTATCCAGCAGTGACGACATCATTTAAAAATTACGATGCAAAACAGCAATTCAATTTATCTTGACTTCAATAAAAAGCAGCGCATGTCACCGATCGAGGCACTGTATACTGCTGAGTCAGGTGTATCAAAAACAGCAGTCTCTCAATTAAGCAAGATTAAGCAAATCTCCTGACATTTACTAAGATCCACTTAGCAAACACCGAGAAATCACAACAACTACCCCTGGGCGGGCTTTCAGTTGCTGCGTCCCTCATAATTTACTTGAGAAAACCAATAAACATCCATCTCCAGACGCAGATAAAACAAATCTTCGCTTGTGTCAATAATCTCCGCGACGACCCATGCTGGAGATCCTGGTCACGGCACTAAAACAGCCTGTATTACAGTACAGATGACACGACAAGGCTGTGTATAGTGGATGGCTCGTGTCGAAATAGTTGACAAAGTCCCGACTATGATATAGGTATAAGTTTATTGAATGAAACAATACATCGTCAAACTGGTGATGTTAATTTTCAGACATCTTTGTTGTTCTTCTCATGGCCGAATCCCAAGTGACGTGTGAGCAACCCCTGGATACCTAAACCCATTCATGCTCACACGTTCACTAACTTTATTTCCCCATTAGTTAATGAATGCGCAGCATTCATTAACTCTCTAACTACTAACCTAAATCCCTTACTGTTATACTACTACTACTACTACTACTACTACTACTATTGCTAGCTCCGTGACGAAGGAGTTACGGACTTAGTCTGTGATCCCGCATACCCGTGTTCGAAACAGATCTGCGCACGATTTGGCAGGAGACTGCGTTGCGTTGGTTTTTTACGAAATGATATGGGTGCCAGTCGTTCAGAAAGCAATGGCAAACTACTGAACGTAAACTTGCCGAGAAATCACAACAGTAAAAACATTTTGGTGTTGACTGCAACGTCCTGTAAATGATATGCAACTAACTTTTAACTACTACTACTACTACTACTACTACTACTACTACTACTACTACTACTACTACTACTACTACTACTACTACCTACTACTACTACTACTACTACTACTACTACTACTACTACTACTACTACTACTACTACTACTACTACTACTACTACTACTACTACTACAAGAATAATTTCATAATTCATGTATTGTTTTTCATGTAGGTTCGTCGGTTTGTGTTTGTTTATTCTGTGCTGACGAAGGCTTTGGCCGCAACGTCAATATTGTTCCTTTTAATCGTGTTCAAGTAATACTCACAATCTATTTCTGGTTTTCACGTGATTCATTCATTCATCACTGCTACGACTGCTATTACCACCACCACCACTACCACCACCACTACCACCACCACTACCACCACCACCACCACTACCACCACCACCACCACTACCACCACCACCACCACCACTACCACCACCACCACCACTACCACCACCACTGCTGCTGCTACTACTGCTGCTGCTACTACTACTACTACTACTACTACTACTACTACTATTACTACTACTACTACTACTACTACTACTACTACTACTACTACTACTACTACTACTACTACTACCATCACCACCACCACCACCATGACCACCACTACCATGCCACAACCACCACCACCACCACCACCACTACTACGAGGGTAAGTTAATAAGTAAGTCACAAATGGCTGTAGAAAAATAACTAACTATGATAACAACTTGAAACCAGTTTATTTTTATACATACATTGTCCCTTTATTTCTCAACATAAATTCTACCAACATTGATGCATTTATCCCATCGTTTTATCAGTCCTCCCAAACCAGCTACATAGAACTGCGTACTTTTTAAAAAAATTACCTGACATCCGATAGAACTGTGTGACTTACTTGTTGACTCACCCGCGTAACTTTTTCTACCCAACTATGCACCGCTTTACGGGAAATCGCCAGGGGCTAAGTCCACTGAAAACCCACCTTGGCGGGAGACATTTCGCGAGTGGCGCCGAAGTTGAATGTGAATGAAAACGAGGTTTAGAAAACAGAGCACGCAGGTCTATGCAGCAGGTTTGGGAGGACTGATAAAACGATAGGATAAGTGCATCAATGTTGGTGGAAATTATGTTGAGAACTAAAGGGAAAATGTATGTATAAAAATAAACTGGTTTCAAGTTGTTATCATATTTAGTTATTTTTCTGCAGCCAGTTGTGACTTACTTATTAACTTACCCTCGTACTACTATTACCACCACCAGCACAACAACAACAACAACAACAACAACAACTACTACTACTACTACTACTACTACTACTACTACTACTACTACTACTACTACTACTACTACTGCTGCTGCAGCCGCCGCCACCACGACCACCACCACCACACCACAACCACAACCACTACTACTACTACTACTACTACTACTACTACTACTACTACTACTACTACTACTACTACTACTACTACTACTACTACTACTACTACTACTACTACTACATGGTGGACTCCCAGGTCTACCAGCATAAAGAAAAGTACTGAGAAGGAAAGGCGGCCGGAGAGAGATCTTGACCTCATCACCCATCAAGAGCCTATTGGTCTAAAAATATTGGACTAGCACCATATGGCCAAGGCACACACAGAGGTCCGTGTGTAGCAGTAACAAGGATTCGTGATGAGAATAGTTAAATTCACACTAATAAGATATTCGGCTAAGGAAGGCACAGAAAGCCGTATAGCACCCTTTGCCTTTGACAAAACACTGGCAGGTCGAAGATGGAAGTATTGGTTCGCACTAGCTTGAGTATCGACAGGTATTCGTGCAATCGATGCCGTGTGAGCGGGCGCAGATTTTTAGGCACGTTTACAAAACGTGAACCTTTTTGCGTGACTGGCTTGGCCGTCAGTATTCTTAAATCACTTTGCACTTTTGTATGTGTTTTGTGTAGTTCGATTGTCGAGAGTATCGAGGGCTGAGAAGAAGACATAAACACGTGTTTATAAACACAGAAGTCGCAAACAATATATTGCACTATTTCGTGCCTGGATATTTTGCTACATCTAGTCAGGTGCTTACTGCAGTTGTGCAGATGCTTACAATTCAAACAATTACTGTGAAGATGTGGTTGTTTCAGTTAAAGTATTATTCATTTATTCACTTCATATGCTATATAAATTTCCAGAATGCACCTGACGAGATGCGGAGAAATACACAAGGCAATAAATAGTGTAGCATATTGCTGGTGGCTTCTGTGTGTAAATTCACTAAGGAGAAACACTGTTTTGAAGTATTAAGTGCTGCATTTGTTACAAGATAACACAGCAAAACAGTACTGACATGAGAAATGAAATGTTTGGAGTATAACAATAGAAAAGCTGGAAGAGTGAAAACAGGATTATGTGGAAAGTTTAAAGAGTTGAGCAACAAATGACAATACAGGCACAAACATTATCATTAAAATGTTAATTAATAGAGAGGTGTGATCGCCGATATTTGCTTCACACCCGAAGGAGAAGGAGAAGAAGAAGAAGAAGAAGACGAAGAAGAAGAAGAAGA
>OY992876.1:302789663-302952163 GCA_963921405.1 Cepaea hortensis | reverse complement strand
AAATGCGTGGCTGCTGGGCTTCTGGTTGACTGCCACTGCCATCAGCGATGAACTGTATTTTCGTGGACTGTGTGGGTGAACATCTTGGAAACATTCAGATAAGAAAATGACAGCCGATTCCATCAGAGATGAACTGGGTGTTTCGTGGGGGACTGGTGTGTTGACATTCTGGTGGAGGCATTATGCACAGTGTATTTGTGCGGGCTGTTGTTTGTCGAGACTCCCGTCTTTTTCACATTGGGCAGTGGGGAGCGTTTTGTGTGATATTCACTGGCACAGGAACGGAGCATAATGGGGACGACCCGTTGCTGTGAAGTTGGAACTGCGACTAACTAACTAACTAACTATCTTTCTATTGGTCGGCATGTTTTCCATGTACTTCTCGTCCTTCTGAAATTCGTTTTATAACGTAAATAGACCGGCAAATCACGTTTTATGCAGACGTCTAGACCTGTTCTAGTATGTCATTAAATTTAGCTTCCATTTTTACGTATACCATGTAGGGGCGGGGGGGGGGGGATTTATAGGGAAAAAATACGAAAGTGGGGTAATAACATTCTAAACATATTGTGAATGGTGCATGGGCCAATAAAGGTTGAAAACCACTGCACTAAGACATATGCTAATATTATTCTACGTAATAGTCTTATGTGTGACACTATCCTTATCAGCTTACCAAGCAATGACAAACTACTGAACGTAAAATTGTCAAAGAAATCACAAACAGCCCAAAAAATGATGGGGTTTACTGCGACATCCTGTAAACGATATGCAACTAACTAGCTGCCCTTATCTGTACAGGCAAGAAGCATACCTAGACATGGATGGCGACTTCCTGGTCCGCCAGGTTTACGATGATAGCGTCTCCTATGATCTGGTGGGAGCAGCATGTAAAGTTCTCAGTAAGTATTCCCCAGCCTGATGATCCAGGTCAGATCACAAATATCTCTAGTTTATCAGTGAAAGAGTCACACACACAAAAGTAGTAACCGAAAAGATTTACTAGAACACGATCACAAGCACCAAAATGGACGTTGCGGTCAAAACCTTCGTCAGCAAATAAACAAAACATATATACCGATACACCTAGGTGAAAAACGAGACATGAATATATATATATATATATGCCGGATATACACAAACACAAAGCTACTCGCCTAAATCCTTGTTATAGACGGGACACCTGTTTCATGAAATCAGGGTGTATGATTATAACATCAGCATCGACATAAGAAATCGTTCAAAAAATGAGTTCACACTATCATCGTGTGTTATCAGTATCACATCACTATATGTTATCACCTTCGTCGTGAGTTATCACTATCATCGTGAGTTACCACTATCATCGTGAGTTATTACCATCACCGTGAGTTATCACTATCACGTATGTTATCAGTACCATTCCATAAATTATCGCATGCAGTTTTCAGAAGCATCACGTGTCATCAGTGTCACTATCAGTTGTTATTTGCACCATTAGCTATGAGTATCACTATTAGCTATCGTATAATAATGAGATATCAGTGTTTCCAGTTCTCACTAACTGCTGATTATCACTATTAGTTCTCATTAGCACCATTATTTCTTATTATCATCATTAGTTCTTAGTATTAAGATCAATTCTTAGTATCACCATTACGTCTTAGTTTCACGCTTAGTTCACAAGGCCTCCATTGGTTCTTTGTATCATCATAAGTGCTCAACATTAAGCTTAGTTCTCATTATCACCATTAGTTCTCAATATTGTCATTAGTTCTAATTATTACCATTAGTTCTCGATATAAGCATTGATTCCGAAAATCACCATCAGTTCTTAATATCACCGTAAGTACTCAATATCACCATCAGTTTTCAAAGTAACCATCAGTTTTCACTATCACCATCAGTTCTCAATACCACCATTAGTTTTTCAGTATCGCTATTAGTTATCGGTATCATACGATGGGAGTCAAAAAGTAAGTCACAAATGGCTGTGAGAAAAATAACTAAATATGATAACAACTTGAAACCAGTTTATTTTTATACATACATTGTCCCTTTATTTCTCAACATAATTTCCACCAACATTGATGCATTGATCCCATCGTTTCATCAGTCCTCATAAACCAGCTGCATAGAACTGCGTGCTCTGTTTTCTAAACAACGTTTTCACTTCACATTCAACTTCGGCGTCATTCGCGTCCTTGAGAACATTTTTCTATCCCACCAAAAAAAAAAACGCACAACAGCACGTTGCTCTTTGGTTGTACACTCCGTAAGTACAGTCGCCGTTTTGTTTCTGCGCTGCGCATGAGACACCTAGCGCCACTTGACTCACTGGAGTATAAAGTTCGATGTTGCTGTCACGTAATGACACCTGTAGAAAACACCAACTACATTTACCTGACATTCCACAGAACTGTGTGACTTACTTATTGACTCGCTCTCGTAATTAGGCCTTTGTATTATCATAAGTGCCGGTCTCTCTGGCCGAGGGGTTACAACACTTTCTCCGTAATCCCGTTTATCACGCAGAGTCTCGTAGCGAGCGAGAACTGGGAGCCGTTCTACACCCGCTGGTGACTTGCGGGATAACTGAGCCGGCCGCTCAGAAAGCAATGGTAAACTACCGAGCGTAATCTTGCCGAGAAATCAACAATCAGCTGAAAGATGCTGCTGTTGACAGCGATGTTCTGTAAAGGATATGCGAATAAAAAAAAAAAATTATCATAAGTGCTTAATATTTCCTTTAGTTCTCAATATCGTCATTAGTTGTCAATATCACAATTAGTTCTCAATATCGCCATTAGATCTCAGTATCATTGATTCTTAGTATCACCATAAGTGGCGGACTCCGTGGCTAAAGGCTTGCGAACGCGACTGGTGAGCCGCTTACCACGCGTTCGAAACACGGCGGTGACCGATTTGGCAGCAGACCGTGTCGCGCTGATTTTAACGTGTTGGTATGGGAGCCAGTCGTTCAGAAATCAATGGCAAATTACTTAACGTAAAAGACTTGCCAAGGCATCAACAGCGGCGGTAAAATTCTGGTATTGACTGCACCGTCCTGTAAAAAAATATGCAATTTAAAAAAAAATAATAACCATATGTGCTCAACATCATATTTAGTTCTCATTATCAATTTTAGCTCAGATTATCACCATTAGTTCTCAATATCACCAATTTATCACTGTTAGTTCTCATTATCACCAATAGTTCTCATTATCACCATCACCTCTCAATATCTCCATTAGTTTGCAATATCACCGTATGTTTTCAATAACGCCATTAGTTCTCATTATATCACCTTGTGTTATCAACATCACCATTAGTTCACAATAGCATCATTAGTTCTCAATATCACCATTCATTTGTGTTGTTCTACTAGCCTGATGTTTGACATGTCATTTGATTATAAATTAGTCTCAAAGTCGTTAAGTATCGAAATGTTCTAGAGGTGTATATGGCGTTGGCTTTTAACGTGAAAGGTGTTTGGTTGACTTGATAATTTTGTTTGTCCCCATGCAAACCCGATGATACGATATTCACCATTAAACTCTGGGTAGTGGATCCATCTTAGCTGTCTGGGATAAAGACTGCTAAAATACGAGGTCTGTTCTAAACGTATCGGACATTTGACCGGACAAAATTCAGTTATCATTTGGAGGATTGAAACTCTAAACCCGTTCAACACGCTCTTCCCGGAACTGCAAACACGTACCCCAGTGGACCGCCCATTGTTGAAAGTATTTCTGGGAGACCTATGTAAGAGTCAGAACAACATGGCCGTCACATCCCCTGTTGTGTCTCCCAGTAACTCAAATATGGTTCCTTTCAGCTTTATTTTTAGCATGGGGAATTCCCACACATAGCAAGAAGCCATGTCGGGAGAGTAAGGGGTGGGGGGGGGGGGGCGCTCAATGAACCCGTGGGACGTGTTTAGCAAATAATATCTTAATCCAGTGGTTCTCAACCTTTTTTGGCCCGTGCCCCCTTCACCATATTTTCAGAACGTCATCCCCCCCCCCCACTTCGTATTTCCTACCTAAAAATTTGGCCCGTGCCCCCCTTCACCATATTTTCAGAACGTCATTCCGCCCTTTCATATTTCCTACCTAATAGTCCCACTCAGCCCCTACACAGTATACGCAATAATGGAAGCTAACTTTTATAGCACATACTAAAACAAGTCTAGACATCCACATAAAACATGATTTGTGGGTCTACTTACTTTATAAATTGAATTTTAGAAGGGTGAGACATACAGAACCGTACAATATGAAGGGAAAACCAATATCAAGTAATCGGTTCTTGTATTAACGCGATCTTGAAATAATCTTAATTTCCCCCCCCCCCCCCCACCCCGGAAACCCTAAAATTCCCCCCTGGTTGGGGGGTTGGATTCCCCACCGGTTGAGAACCACTGTCTTAATCAGATGCGAAGAATGGAACGAACGGACAACTTGTCAGCCTGTTGACAACGTCTCGAATTGTAGTTGCACTATACCACACTAATATTGTCCGCGAGTCACGTATGGGTACCTACTGTTTTGTTGTTTAGTCGGGCTGGAGCCTCAGCAGGAGATAGGCGACGGTTGGTGGAGGTACCGGCCGGCCTAGAATAATGGAGTCCAGCCAAAAGCTTCTGAAGGACCTCTGTTGTTATTATTTTGTGCTCATTAGTTGCAGTAAGCTTCCATGTTTGACATTGATAACATAAGAGACTGCGAGACATTCTAAAACTAAAATGTAAGCAAATATCCAAAATCGTACCGACAGATGGGGGAAGAACTTGGACCAAAACCAAACTATCATAATGTAAATAGAACTGTACACATGAGAAATAGATTCCCTGTTATTGACAAGAAGTCATAAGAGCAACAAAACATAACGGAGATTATAGGACATAAATTGACATATAAACAAAACCTTACGTTTCGGCAACACTCTTCTTTGGTGAAATACACAAACATTATATAATCTCGTATCCAGATGTGGAAGCCGCAACCGTTCTGGAACTGTTCGGAAAGATGTTCTTCATTTATTGCCAGGAGTCAGGCTACGACAAAATCCTCAAGGTTAGTCTCTCTCATTCTCTGCTTGCCTTTCTGCCTGCTTATCTGTCTGCCTGCCTGCCTGCCTGCCTACCTACTACCTACCTACCTACTTACCTACCTATCTACCTATCTGCCTGCCTACCTACTTGCCTGCCTGCCTGCCCGCCCGCCCGCCCGCCCGCCCGCCCACCCACCTACCTACCTACCAACCTACCTAACTACCTATCTTTCAATCAGTCCGTCTCTCCACCCATCTGTCAATTCCTCCATCAGTCAAATCTACTCTACTCTAATATGCTCTAATCTGATTTGATGTGTCTGTCTGTTCGTCTGTCTGTCGGTCTGTCTGTAGGTTGGTCGGTCGGTCAATCGGTACGTCTGTCTGTCTAACTGCTTGTATGACTGCCTGCCTGTCCATCTAGCCCACCCTCCCTACCTGTCTGCCTTGCCCCTATGCCTGCCTGTCTGTTTATCTGCCCACCTACCTGTCTCCCCTGTCCCTATTACTGCCTGCCTGTCCATCTGCCGCCCCCACCTATCTGCCTTGCCCCTATGCCTGCCTGTCTATCTGCCAACCTACCTGCCTGCCATGCCCCTATGCCTGCCTGTCTGTCTATCTGCCAACCTACCTGCCTGCCATGCCCCTATGCCTGCCTGTCTGTCTATCTGCCCACCTACCTGCCTGCCATGCCCCTATGCCTGCCTGTCTGTCTATCTGCCAACCTATCTGCCTGCCATGCCCCTATGCCTGCCTGTCTGTCTATCTGCCCACCAACCTGTCTGCCATGCCCCTATGCCTGCCTGTCTGTCTATCTGCCCACCTACCTGCCTGCCATACCCCTATGCCTGCCTGTCTGTCTATCTGACAACCTACGTGTCTGCCATGCCCCTACGCCTGCCTGTCTGTCTATCTGCCCACCTACCTGTCTGCCCTGCCCCTACGCCTGCCTGTCTGTCTATCTACCCACCTACCTGTCTGCCATGCCCCTACGCCTGCCTGTCTGTCTATCTGCCCACCTACATGTCTGCCCTGCCCCTATGCCTGCCTGCCTGTCTATCTGCCCACCTACATGTCTGCCATGCCCCTATGCCTGCCTGTTTGTCTATCAGCCCACCTACCTGTCTGCCATGCCCCTATGCCTGCCTGCCTGTTTATCTGCCCAACTACATGTCTGCCATGCCCCTATGCCTGCCTGTTTGTCTATCAGCACACCTACCTGTCTGCCATGCCCCTATGCCTGCCTGTCTGTCTATCTGCCCACCTACCTGTCTGCCATGCCCCTATGCCTGCCTGTTTGTCTATCAGCCCACCTACCTGTCTGCCATGCCCCTATGCCTGCCAGTCTGTCTATCAGCCCACCTACCTGTCTGCCATGCCCCTATGCCTGCCTGTCTGTCTATCTGCCCACCTACCTGTCTGCCATGCCCCTATGCCTGCCTGTCTGTCTATCTGCCCACCTAACTGTCTGCCATGCCCCTATGCCTGCCTGTCTGTCTATCTGCCCGCCTACCTGTCTGCCATGCCTCTATGCCTGCCTGTCTGTCTATCTGACCACCTACCTGTCTGCCCCGCCCCTATGCCTGCCTGTCTGTCTATCAGCCCACCTACCTGTCTGCCATACCCCTATGCCTGCCTGTCTGTCTATCTGCCCACCTACCTGTCTGCCATACCTCTATGCCTGCCTGTCTGTCTATCTGCCCACCTACCTGTCTGCCATACCCATATTCCTGCCTGTCTGTCTATCTGCCCAACTACATGTCTGCCATGCCCCTATGCCTGCCTGTCTGTCTATCTGCCCACCTAACTGTCTGCCATGCCCCTATGCCTGCCTGTCTATCTGCCCACCTACCTGTCTGCCATACCCCTATGCCTGCCTGTCTGTCTATCAGCCCACCTACCTGTCTGCCATGCCCCTATGCCTGCCTGTCTGTCTATCTGCCCACCTACCTGTCTGCCATGCCCCTACGCCTGCCTGTCTGTCTATCTGCCCACCTAACTGTCTGCCATACCCCTACGCCTGCCTGTCTGTCTATCTACCCACCTACCTGTCTGCCATACCCCTACGCCTGTCTGTCTGTCTATCTACCCACCTACCTGTCTGCCATGCCCCTACGCCTGTCTGTCTGTCCATCTGCCCACCTACCTGTCTACCATACCCCTACGCCTGCCTGTCTGTCTATCTGCCCACCTACCTGTCTACCATACCCCTACGCCTGTCTGTCTGTCTATCTGCCCACCTACCTGTCTGCCATACCCCTACGCCTGCATGCATATTAACCCGGGCTGACTACATCACCATCATGCTCCCCTCTACCTCCAGGTTCTGGGCGCCACGACCAGAGAGTTCCTGGAGAACTTGGACGCCCTACACGACCACCTGTCCACCATCTATCCAGGCATGCGTGCCCCGTCGTTCCGATGCTCCATTAGACCAGAAGATGGTGCCACCGTCCTGCATTACTATTCTGATCGCCCGGGACTGGAGCATATCGTTATTGGAATTGTCAAGGTAGGTCTGTACATCAAAGTAGGTCAGGCCGGGTCGGTGAGTTGTATTAGATTATGTAGAAAACCTAAAAGTTAAAAATTGCAGAAGATCCGCGACAAGTGATGGGCATTATAGTAATAGGAAAATTGAGTTTCCTTGAATATCAATACAACCGAAACAATGGTTATAGTAAGAGAAAGATAATACGGCTTGTCAATTTAAAGCCATAGGTCCGGTGAGAATAATCGTAAATGTCTTTCTTCTTTTTCTCCTTCTTCTTTTGTCCTACTGCTTTTGCCGTGAAATGTTGCAGAGAGAGGATAGATTAATAGATGAGATATTTTCTTTTTCGCTTGTCTTCTTCTTCTTCTTCTTCTTCTTCTTCTTCTTCTTCTTCTTCTTCTTCTTCTTCTTCTTCTTCTTCTTCTTCTTCTTCTTCTTCTTCTTCTTCTTCTTCTTCTTCTTCTTCTTCTTCTTCTTCTTCTTCTTCTTCTTCTTCTTCTTCTTCTTCTTCTTCTTCTTCTTCTTCTTCTTTCTTCTTCTTCTTCTTCTTCTTCTTCTTCTTCTTCTTCTTCTTCTTCTTCTTCTTCTTCTTCTTCTTCTTCTTCTTCTTCTTCTTCTTCTTCTTCTTCTTCTTCTTCTTCTTCTTCTTCTTCTTCTTCTTCTTCTTCCCTTCTCCCATTTAACTCAGTGAAGTGTAGTGGGGAAGATGATGTAAACATATTTTATCGGCTCTTTCTAATACTATTTTAAGTTAGTAGTCATTTTTCTAAGGTTGTTCTTGATACCATCACTCCATCTATTACACGGTCTTTCCCTTGCCCTGTATCCATTATATTTCTTCAATGTGGCTCTTTGTGGCAGATAGCAAAATGGCATTCTTGTGAGATGGTCAAACCATTTAATCTGTTGTCTTTTATAAAGTGCATGCCTGGTTTCAGAACTATTCTTCTTCTAATTTCCCCATTCCTAATTCTTATATCTTTCACAGTTACTCCCACATCTCTTCTAAGGCATCCCATCTCTGTTGTTATATGTTTGCGGCCAATAGTTGCAGTCGGCGTACATGTTTGACATTGCTAGCATAATGTCGGCCAAAACATAGTTCTTGTGAGATTTGCTTTAGTACTTTCTTTGTGACAGAAGTGACGATAGTTGTCCCAGTACCTGATTTGCCTTTGCACAATTTGTGTTGATATATCTATTCATTCCCCCATCAGAAGTGATCGGCTACTTGTGTTAATGTCATATTTGATTTTTTCGGTTTCTCTTTTACTCTATCCAGTCAGCTCATTAATATGTATTTTAAAGTGATATAGAATGATGACCAATGACTGTGATTGTAATCTGTGCTTCTGTAAAAGTGTTAGCACAACAGAAGATTTAAACTGTTCGGCGTTATGTCAAGTTTATATGTCTCATTATGTGACTCTTGGAAAAGTAGATGGGGGTGTGTGAAAGTTGGAAATAGACTGTTCTAGTAAACCACTCAAATTCAAGCCTACTCATGACAGCTTGAGGACACCCGGGTGTAGTAACACCTACGTTAGACTATCGATCCTCAGCAAGTGTGTTTGTACTTCACAATGCCAACTCCTTCGAGCCAATACCCTGGCAAACTCTAACGAGCCAACAACATAATAATGATCATGGTGAGTGGCTTATATGAGCCAAAACCCGATTCTCTGCCATAACAAAAACACTAGTGACTAGTCGGTGGTTGATATTTTCCCACTCTAGCTGTCAGCTGATTATGACGTAGCGGGTTGTGTAATCGCGTTTCACAATTCTATCAATATATGTAATTTTCTTTTCTGTTCTGTCCACGATATTGTCAACATTATTCTATAAAGCCACATCTCCACGTCATCCATTTAGTTCAACATTTGATTATTCATTTGTTAGCCTTCATATCAGTTTTTGTTTTAAAATTTACCCCCTTTATTTAATGAACTGCCCTGTGGCGACGGGGTTACGAATCCAGTATGTAATACCGCATACCGCATTCGAAACACAGCTGCGGGCGATTTGGCAGCAGACTGCCCTGCGTTAGTTTGTATAAAATGCTATGAGTGCCTGTTTTTCAGAAAGCAATAGCAAACTACTGACCATAAACATGCCAAGAAATCACAAACAGCCAAATAATGCCGGGTATACAAGTAACATTTCATTTGATGATCTTGCCAGGAAGTGGCCAACGAACTGCACAACTCTCCAGTGAACGTGGAGATCATCAAACGAAAGGATGACGACTGTGACCACATCCAGTTTGCCATCACCGAACAGAACCAGCGAACGGACAACGACACCACCGACCTGGACGTCTTCGAGCACAGCCTCTCATCGGAGCCCAAGATCAGCCCCGCTTCTTTCTGCCGAGCCTTCCCGTTCCACATGCTGTTTGACCGGAATCTGGTCATCCAACAAGCTGGAACCTCAATCAGTCGGGTTATTCCTAAGGTATGACGTGTCTTTGTCTTTGCGTGTAACACATTCATCATCATCATGTGTCATGTTTCGCCATCTCGCACGATTACCATGTCGTGGATCAGCTCTGTGTTCTTATCCCGACCATGCCGTGTGGCCAAGTCATCCAGATATTTATCACTCTGCCTTTCTATTTTTCTGTTCCCCTCAATCTTACCAGTCGTCACCAAGTTAGTTAATTTATTTCTTATTGAACATTAGGATAAAATAAAGGAACTGATGGATCTCATAAACCGTGGAAGGAAATCCATCTACGCGAAGGACACACCGAATGTCCAAACACCACTGCCTTGTGGAAGTTCAAATAAGAACACAAGCCCGAGGAACACACAAAAGAAGTAACGGCTCCTGCATGATATAACAATAGGAAATAAAAAATTTTAGGCATGTGTAATTCCCGCGAAAAAGCTTGTTACTGGGGCAACACAGCTCGATAGAAAAAATATAGACAAGCAGAGCCCACAAGCCCGAGAAGGAACTCATAATATGCTAGCAGGAGTACAGAACAGAAACCTCGAAGTCGAAAGATGTTGGCCAAAGTGGCACGGAACTAGAAAGCAAACAAATCCAATGAAGGTATGCAAGTCGTGGGTGCAGATTTGCCATTCTCGTAAATGAAAATGTATGTGATTCTCTTGCAGTCTCGCAGTTTAGAAGCAGACAGTTGACCATCGATTTCAAAGCTGACCAAATTATAACTTGTAGGTGACCCAAGGATGCAAACTGACGGAGCTGTTCGACATGATCCGGCCGCATATGGAGTTCGGGTTCGACCACGTGCTGTCCCACATCAACACGGTCTTCGTACTGATAACCAGGCAGGGCGTGCTGACTACCGACGGCGTCTCCGACCAACAGACGGACGTGGGCGGCGAGAAGCAGCAGATGAGGCTCAAAGGTCAGTCCGGCTGCTGCATAGAACCGTTACCGGCATAACTGAGAAAGTGACAGATGCAGCGACAGTGACCGATACCGCGGAATGTGACTGATACCAAGACAGTGACTTATACCGAGAAAGGGACTGATGCTGAGAAATTGACTTATACTGAGAAAGTGACTGATACTAAGAAAGTAATTTATACTGAGAAAGTGACTGACACCGGGGAAATGACTGATACTGAGGAAGTGGCTAACGCTGGGAAAGTGACTGATACTGAGAAAGTGACTGATACTGAGAAAGTGACTGATACCGAGAAAGTGACTGATACCGAGAAAGTGAATGATATCAATGCAGTGACTGATATTGAGAAAGTAACCGTGACTTAAAGCGTGAAAGTGTCTGATAATGAAAACGCGAATGGTACCGAGAAAGTGAATTACACTGAAAAAGCGACTAAGCCTGAGAAAATGACTGATACGAGAAATGTATGATATCTACGAGAAAGTGACTGATACTGAGAAAGTGACTGATGCTGAGAAAGCGGCGACTAACAAGTACTTAGATCCTTGAACACAGTAACTTCCTTCATACTGGTTTCTTTTTGATGCAGCATTTAGGAAGACATACTTTATTTGCAACTAAAATAGTCTTGAACATTAGTGAATCCACAGCATGAACATTTTAGAGCACAAGCAATAGATACAATTTACGCAAATGACTCAAACGTTGCGGGCAAATAGCCTTCTGCAGTTACAGGCCCTTCTCTTGAAGGACACACAATTTACGCCAGCGAGTGCGACTCTTAGAACATTAGACAGCATATAGAACACTAGAGAATATATAGAACAAAAGAGAACCAACAGAACAATAGAGAGAAAATAGAACAGGAGCCAGCACACGAAAAAAATATTAATAGATATATTTTATACAAGTAAATCGGACGTTGCGGGGCAATCAGCCTCCTGCAACAACACGACCTTCTCTTGGAGGGCAAATGATTTGCCTCAGCGAGTGTGACTCCTAGAACATTAGGCAGCACATAGAACATTTGAGAGCACATTAAAAATAAACAGCCAATAGAACAAAAGAGAGCCAATAGAAAATTAGAGAGCATAACTAGAAACCTTACCTGCGTTCCTCACAAAATAACTAAAACGTTGCGAACAAACAAAATTCTTCAGCAACACGACCTTTTCTTGCAGGGCAAATGATTTACGTCAGCGAATGTGACTCCATCCTCTTCATGTGCTCTCCAAGTGTCATGAACCTGGATGACATCAGTAGGCGTGGCTTGTACTTAAGTGACATCCCGCTGCACGATGCCACTCGGGAGCTGGTACTGCTGTCCGAGCATTGGGAGGCCGAGTATAAGCTGGCCCAGAACCTGGAGGTCCTCACTGACCAGCTACAGATGACCTACAGGGACCTGGAGGACGAGAAGAAGAAGACAGACAGGTTATAAATACATTTTCGTGGATGTTTTTTATTTTTAAAGCTTAATTTTTAGATGTTGAAGATTTTCTTCGTCAGTTAGTCGCGGTTTCAACTTCACGGCAAAGGATTGTCCCATCATGTTCCATTCTTGTGCCAGTGAATATCACACAAAATGCTAATCACTGCCCCATTGAAGATGTTCTTGTTATAGTCCATGCCATGTGGCGTAGGTCTTCGTATCTGTCCGCAGCCTTTATTCTCGTGTGCTGCCAATCTTCTTATAGTCTATGATGTGTGTCGTTGGTAATCTTTCATGTCCATAGCCTTTTGTCTCGTGTGCTGCCAATCTTCTTATAGTCTATGATGTGTGTCGTTGGTAACCTTTTATGTCCATAGCCTTTTGTCTAGTGTGCCGCCAATCTTCTTATAGTCTATGATGTGTGTCGTTGGTAATCTTTTATGTCCATAGCCTTTTGTCTCGTGTGCTGCCAATCTTCTTATAGTCTATGATGTGTGTCGTTGGTAATCTTTTATGTCCATAGCCTTTTGTCTCGTGTGCTGCCAATCTTCTTATAGTCTATGATGTTGTCACAAAATAAAACACCGCGTTTGACCAGCTGATTACTATAAGAGGATTTCTGATTAAACGGACTATCTGCAAAGCGACAATTGTTTCAACTAATACAGAGAAAACATTCATAGTTGTGGCTGCACGTGTTCACAAACAGGTCGGGCATAAATAACAGCTGTACTTGTACATCTGGTCAGCAAAAATAGGAACATTCGGAAGTGAGATGAATGCATACATCGCTTTGACAGTTTATCAACAGTCAGAGACAACCGGAATTGGCAGCTAGGGACAGGTAACAGTCCATCTGTCAATTAGAGTTTCCCGACATCAAACAGAAATGGCAGCGGTGATTGTCACCAGTCGACAGAAGATTGACGGCTGGTTATCGGCAACTGTTGTTGGGAGTATACAGGAACTCGCTGGCTTGTTTTGGGAATCTAAACAACTGATGACAACTCTGACATTGATGGAGCCAGGGAAAATAGATTCCTGATAATGGATGATATGCCCAAATAACACCTGCAGGACGTCAACCATGTCACGTGACCAATTTTAGGGGTTTGCCAGAAAACCATGATTGGAGAGGACAGTTGAACTCAAACTTTGGATTTTAGCGGACGTGCTTCGACACTGCGGTTCTATTGGAATAATGTCTACCATGTGCTTATTAGTGGATTTAATGGTTCACGTGCCTGACATGGCAATTTGTAGATGTGATTTGTTAGACTGCAGTGTTGCCTAAGGTAGTATACTATGTAATTAGTCCTAATTAATTTAGGCGGTAGCATGGTGAAAACTAGAGTAGTGAAGTGATATTGGCTCTGCTAGGGTGAATAGAATACTGAGGTTGCCCTCTGTTTATTGGTCTTTCCTTATCATAGCCTGATTCGGACGTAGGTGAGAAGCTATAAGGCTCTCTGACAGAGTAGTTAGCTGTAAAATAACAGAGCAGGGTAATAAGCTTACACCCAGCCGGTAGGATCAGTGACTAGTGCTCTCACATGATGTGTTGGTTTTCCCACAGGTTCCCCACCAGTTACTAGGAAACTCAACACTGGTTTTGAAGAAGTGCACTCCAATTGGACGACCACCAGTTGGACTCTAAAATGATTCTTACGGAAAAGGAATAACGTCCGAGAAGAAAGATGGTATATGTTTACGCTGGACTCATACTCAGAAGGGTTCACCATGGCATGGCCCAGAAGAGCCAGCCAATATAACGACTCCTGCGTGGTATGGTTCACATAGGATGGGGGATGATTGTTGATAGATCACACATCAGACAAACATTGTTTAAGGAACGAGAACATTAACGGATAAGTCACATCGTGTGCTAGATTCCAGTGTAATATTACATATGACATATACATGAACCTATATGAACACTAGTTAGGATCAAGTGTAGAAACATTAACAGTAAAACCTAAATACACTACAAAGGATTTGTGCATTCTTTAGGACCGATAGGAACTTACAAAGTTAGTTTGCAACCAGTCCGTAATCAATCTGTACTTACAAACAGTATCTATTTCGGATGATCATGAAGATGGATTACCAGGTGGCTACCGATGACAGTCAGTATCCGGCAAGAGGGTTTCGACACTGGGTGAGGTGCACTGGTTATGATTTAATGTGCTGTGGTGTGCCCTTGCAATGAAGAAACTATGCTATTATCTGAAAGTCCGATCATACACACATTATAGAACACATCACACATTTTCTTCGCATACACGCCCTACGTACATTACACATTTTTCTTTTAATAAATTAATCTTTATTAATTTTTAGAAGCAAGAGTTGTTGAATATGTTGCGTTGGGGAAGTATGAGAGGGGGGCATAGTACGACAGTGAGAGAGTGATAGGAAAAGGTGTCCATAGGCTGATGGATTGTGTTGGACGGAAGCTGGTGGATTCTCCAAGATATTGATAAGGAAAAATATTATAATGTGGGTGTTGACTCTCCTCACTCTAGGGACGACACTTTAAAGGAGGACACGACATTATTGGGGGCTCGTAAACGGAATCTTTGGACAGCGGGATCTCTCGTAAACGGAATCTTTGGACAGCGGGATCTCTCGTAAACGGAATCCTTGGACAGCGGGATCTCTCGTAAACGTGATCCTTGGACAGCGGGATCTCACGTAAACGTGATCTTTGGACAGTGGGATCCTCGGACAACGGGGTCTTCTGACACGAGATCCTTA
The DNA here is from genome assembly GCA_963921405.1 of Cepaea hortensis. Classification (NCBI taxonomy): domain Eukaryota; kingdom Metazoa; phylum Mollusca; class Gastropoda; order Stylommatophora; family Helicidae; genus Cepaea; species Cepaea hortensis. Next base: position 302,937,061 of record OY992876.1, on the reverse strand, counting down.
GTTATAAAACGGAGATATCATATTGGAGAATCCAGCTAGAGTGAATGTGGATAGGGGTTAGGACTAATATCTTACCTGTTCACACTTCACACGTCTGCATAGGTCTGTGGTCCTGATTCTACTCTTTTCACTGAGTGAATGTGCTGTGTGTGGTAATATCTAGATTTATAGTACTTGTTCATATATCTATATAGTAATTTGCAGTTATATTGTACTCGACCTGCTAGCTTACCTCTCTGTAAAATGGCCACCCCTAAACTAACCACTGCAGAATTAAAGGCAAAGGGGGAAGAAATGGGACTGTCGAGTTCCGCTCTAACGGATTACACACAGGAAGTGGAGAGAGAATATCGTCAAGCAGAAAGGGAAGATCGAAAGGCCGAGTTGGAATTGAGAAGGATGGAGTTGGAACAAGAAGCAAGGAAATTGGAAGCAGAGCAGGCTGCTAGGAAACTTGAAGCTGAGCAGGCTGCTAGGAAACTTGAAGCTGAGCAGGCTGCTAGGAAACTTGAAGCGTAACAGGCTGCTAAAAAACTTGAAGCTGAACAGGCTGCTAAGAAATTAGAAGCTGAACAGGAAGCACAGAAAAGGGAGCACGAGTACCGGATGAGGGAACTCGAGTTGAAGAGTCAATCTAATGGGGAAACTGAGGGAGCAGTTGGAGGTTCCTTCATCTCAGGCTCAACACCAGTAGGTGGACATGGGTACCATGCTATGAAGTTTCCTTTAGCGGTCTACGAGGAGGACAAAGAGAAGATTGACCAGTACCTTCAACGCTTCGAGGCTATGTCTGTTGCTATGGGCCTGGAGCGTAACAAATGGAATCTCAAGCTATCCCAGGGATTACGCGGGACCGGCTACGAGGTTTATTCTCGCCTGCCACCAGGACATGAGAACAATTACGACGAATTAAAGACGGCTCTGCTGAAACGATTCGAGGTTACGTCACATACCTACCGGAAAAAATTTCGAGCAGCGAAACGAGAACCGGGGGAGTTGTTTGCCGCCTACAGTTTGCGTCTAAAATCTTATCTCCATAAGAGGATGGATTTGGCTGGGTTCGCACATGACTATGAGAGTCTGGAAGAGCTCATGGTGGTCGACCAAATGTCTAAACCTCTCAGGACGTTCCTGGGAGAACAAGGAGCGGAACGTATTGACCTCGTGACTAAATTAGCAGAACGGTTCGTCGAAGTACATGGGGAGGCAGGGGAAAACCTTTCCACCAACTCCAAAAGTCAAGAGAAACATGACAAGAAGAAAGCTAAAAACTCAGGAACAAAAATGTGGGAACCTTATGGGCAAAAATCAGATGATAGTTCAGAGAAGAAGAAGGAGGGAAGCAAGAGCAATTCAAGCTCTACACCAAAACGACCGTGGTCGGAGAAGTGGTGTTCAATTTGCAAGTCACCCTCTCACAATACGAGGGATTGCAAATCGAAGGCAAAGAACCCTCACTTCGCAGCATGTCAAGTGACTTACAAGGAGGTTGTCACGGAAAATGCCAAGGTCAACAAGGAAGCTCGCCACCAGGAGAGCTCACTCAAGTCCGGCACTAGAAAATCTAGGACAGGGAAATGGTGCAACCAATGCAAGTCGAATACGCACAATGCTATTGACTGCAGGGGAAAGTCAGGAGACACTCAATTCGTCGTGTGCCCCGGGAAACCTAAGGTGGAGCCCACCGAACAGGTTGAGGCCGAGGAAGAGACTCCAGACCAGGAAAAACCACCTGTAGTGGAATTGGTAGAGGTTAACGGTCGTCAAGTGGAGTGTTTATACGACACAGGACTGGACGGGGAGGCCGTGATTTCTGCGGATCTGGTACATCCAGAACAATTCACAGGTGAGACCTTGGATATACAGCCTGCACAGAAGAGTGCTGTAGCCATGAAGTTGCCTATTGCTAATGTGGAGATTCGGTCAAGATATGTCATCGGCACCATCAAGGCCGCTGTATTGACCGATCCCATTTTCCCCCTAATCCTCGGTTGCCGGTATGTCTTTCTGGGAATGCACAGGGAGCCAATCCATATGGGAGCAATACAGACTCGCTCTCAGACGAGAACGGAAGAGGCAGAAGCAATTGTGACTAACCCAATGCCGGGGGAGCTACGAACTGCCCAGAGTGAGGATGATACTTTACGTCCTTGCTACAGAAAGCTGCAGAAAAGTGCTGATCCACCAGGACGGGGACAGTACTACATGAAGAATATGATACTCTACAGGAGAGCAGGAAGGGGAGACAACCTATACGGTCAGTTGGTCGTCCCGAAAGCTCACCGGTCCCAGATTCTTCATATGGGGCATACCATCTCCTTTAGTGGACACATGGGTATTGCCGCCACCATGCAGCGGATTTCCTGCCATTACTATTGGCCGGGAATGACAGATGATGTGCGTCGGTATGTGAAGTCATGCCCTGAGTGCCAGAGGGTGGCACCGAAACACTGGACAGCACCGGTGGTGTTGGGTGAGATGCCCATCATGAACTCTCCTTTCGAGAGGGTAGCCATCGATATCGTGGGTCCACTTCCCAGGACTAGGAAGAGGAACATGTATATACTCACAATGGTGGATTGCTGTACAATGTGGGGTGAGGCCATACCGTTAACCACGATAGACTCAAAAAGAGTGGCGGACGCACTGATGGAGGCCTTTACCAGATTAGGCTTTCCGGATCAAATTCTGACGGACAATGGGTCTCAGTTTTGTGGAAAACTCATGGAGGAGGTATTTAGGGTGTTTCACTCTAACCACATACATACCAGCACTTACCACCCTCAAGCCAATGGACAAGTAGAGCGTTTCAACGGCACGTTGATGACAATGCTCAGGAAACTAGCGCAGGAAAAACCTGATAGGTGGGATGAATATATCCCATCAGCCCTTTTTGCCTATCGGGAAGTTCCTCATGGCTCATGTTTCTGAGTTCTTATAGTCCAAACCGTGTTTCCGAGTTCTTATAGTCCAAACCGTGTTTCTGAGTTCTTATAGTCCAAACCATGTTTCTGAATTCTTATAGTCCATGCCTTTTTTTTCTGAGTTTTTATAGTTCAAACCGTGTCCTTGAGTTCTTATAGCCCATGCCGGCTTCCTGGCCTAGATTTTAGCGACTTCTCTCCGTAATCTCGTATACTCTCGTAAGTAACGTGACGACGGTGAGAATCAGCAGTGGTTCGAATCGCGTCGGTAACTTACGGGGTATGTGAACCCGCTGCTCAGAAAGCAGTGGCAAAGTACTGAGCGTAATCTTGCCAAGAAATCAACAATCAGCTGAAAGATGCTGATGTTGACAGCGATGTCCTGTAAAGGATATGCAAAACATTTTCTTATAGCCCATGCCGTGTTCGTGAGGTCTTATCAAAGCGTTAAAAAATTAAAGGTCGATTTTTAAGTACTGATTGCCATATCCATATAAACAAATCAGCATTCGTCGGGCGAAATGGTCAAAACCACAACAAGAGACTTCCTGGTAGCCATTGTAGCCTTGATCTACTGGGGAGCTCAGTTCAGTTGTAATATGGTGTATTTTTAATGACTGTTGGGTTTTGAACATATTGCCGTTCCATGTTTTGTATTCACCCTCTGTGAACTCGTGCAACATAAAAGGTAAATACAAAACTTGGAACGGCAATATTTTCAAAAACCCCAAAGTCATTAGTAATACACAGTTATAGATGTCCGCTTGTCAGGCGGCTAAGTGATCACATCGTTGTATAGGGTGTATTTTTTAATGACTGTGCAGTGGTTGAATATATTGCCGGTCCAAGTTTTGTATTCACCCTCTGTAAATTTCATGCAACATAACAGGTGATTATAAAACGTGGACTGGCAATATTTTCAAACACTGCACAGTCATTAAAAATACACCCTGTATTGCTTATACGGAGATGTCGTCGGGACCCCCTGGAATCGTGTGTAAAGTGTAGAAGAACAGACAGATCATCAAGGCCTAAAGAAAATTGTGCTGCAGGGAGTGACCAGAGGATCTGATCGACACTCAGGGCTCCGAGGAAAGGCCAGACAGACATATAATCAGACTGCTACTGGTAAAATTAGTAATTGGAACTCTTCGCGGGATGTTAAAAATGAAGCACTCTTGGGAATGCCCCGAGTATTGTGATTTCGATTCTTGACTCAAATCAACTCAACTCAACTCAACTCAACTCAACTCAACTCAACTCAACTCAACTCAACTCAACTCAACTCAACTCAACTCAACTCAACTCAACTCAACTCAACTCAACTCAACTCATCTCAACTCAACTCAACTCATATCTTTTATATGATCTTCATGTTTGGGTTTCTACCCGATTAGATTGATGTACTCCATCTTGCCACCTTCTGTGGCTAACGAACTGCGCCACCGGAGACCTGTCAATGCCATGAAGTATCCCAACGTGACTCTTCTCTTCAGGTAGGTACCCCACGTTTACACATGTTAGGCACTATTTGGTTATTTGTGAATTACTAGGCAAACTTACGTTCAGTAATTTGTCATTGACATTTCAAGATTCACTGCCATACAGCAAAACAGGTTATATATAGAATTTCTATAGCTGAAATGCTATATAGAACCTGTTTTGTTGTATGGCATGGAATCTTGGAATGTAAATGAACAAATTAGGAAGACCTTGGAAGCAACATAGATGTGGTTCCTGAGACGAATGTTGCGAATTACTTGGACTGCGAGTAACTAACAACGATTGCCTGAAAGAGGTTAATGAAACTAGAACATTATATACAACATTAAGAGTGAAGCAAACATCTTTCTATCATTATGTGATGAGAAGAGAGGCATTGGAGAACATTATGACAACTGGAAAGATCAAGGAGAAGAGAGATAGAAGCAAGATAGAATGGAAATTAATAAGCCGAATAGCATTTGTTCGCGCTAAATTAAATTTATTTATTTATTTTTTGCGCTCGCTCGCTTTGAACTCAAGCTTTGTCCATACATATTATTTATAGGCCGAATGGATACGAACGCGTGTTCTTAAACATTCGTTGTGCTGATGCCGAGGTAAGCGGTTCAACCCCTACACCGGACAGCTGGACTAAAATGTTGACCTTCACCCTTGACTTTGGGACGTAAATTACAAGTATCTCTGAAGTCGGAATGGGTTCGCCTGATGGCGAAGGACACTGTTAATAGGGAAAGCTAATCCACACGCAAAATTCAATTTAATTATTTGAAAACCTAACCGGACTTTATGGCAGAATACTTTCTATACAGATTCCTAGAAGCAATGAGCCGGTCCTACAAGAGGCAAATGAAAGCCGTAAACTGATTAGAGAAATTAGACGTAGACAGTTACATGTATTTTGGACACGTTATGAGAAGAAATAGCATTCTGATTGTGTGTCCGTCTGGCCTTTCCTCGAAGTCCTGAGTGTCGGCCAGATCTTCAGGTTAATTTCTTCGGAAAAATGACAGTCAACCAATTAACTATCCAAAGATCAGGGATAAAGGGGTTAGGAAAGATGGCAGTGTCTTATAAGAAGTGTGCTACAAGAGAGCATGTTTAGCTTTCATTGTATCATTTCTAGAGTTGCGTTCGTCTGCAGATGACCGCCAGAGACGCATTTTAACCATTGTTTTGGGGAAGTAGGCAGTGCACGTAAGCTTGAGTAACATAATGTTGACCAAGTTGTTTGGCCAGAGTATGGTAGGGGAATAGCTAGAAAAAGAAAACGGAGGAGAGGGTGGTGAGAGAGAGAGAGAGAGAGAGAGAGAGAGAGAGAGAGAGAGAGAGAGAGAGAGAGAGAGAGAGAGAGAGAGAGAGAGAGAGAGAGAGAGAGATGAGGGAAAGATTAATTTGAAAGTGATAACGAGAATTAGGGGATGAAACAGAAAAGAAGAAAATTGATAAGAAGAAGAAGAAGAACAAGAAGAGAACGAACGAACGAACGAACAAACTTTATTCTAAAAGGGTAACAAATTGGGCACGCAGGCCCGTCTTACATTCGGCCCTTTCGATCACTCATCTTTCATTCATCAAATGTGCATGTTACATTTATATAGGAAAAAAAACCCATTGTCAAATGGATTTTGTAAGCATAAACAATGCATATTACGCATGGTACATTCACATGGGGAAAAACATTGTCAAATGAAAGTTGTAAACATAAACAGTGCATATTGCAATGTTGTGAGACACATCCCCCATCCACCCTCACACCCCGCAGCCACCCACACATACCTCAGACACCCACACATCCCCCACCCACCCTCACATACCTCCACGCACTCACACAGACTCAGGCAAACATACATGCTGCCACCCGCCCACTGATCCTCCACCCACACACATTTCCCCACTCACACATACATCCCCCACCCATTCCATAACCGACAGGCACACACCCACACACCCGCAACCACCCAGCAAAACACACATCACAAAACCACACACACATACCCCCGTCAACCCACACATCCCGCACCTATCCACACACACATCCCGCACCCTCACATTTTCCCCACCCACCCACACACACATCAGCCAACCTACACCCACTCATCCAAACATCCCCCACCTATACACACACCCCCACCCACAAACACATCTCCCCGCCTGCCCACACATATCCCCCACCCATAAACACCCAAAAAACACACACCTCCCACCCACACACACCCCACCACCCACATATACCCCACCCACACACATCCGCCGCTCACACACATCTTCCCACAAACACACACATCCCCCAACCATACACTCATCTCTCACACACATCCACCCACTCACGTACTCATCCATCAATCACTCACACCCACACATCACCCACCCGCCCATCAACACATGCATCTCTCATCTACCCTCCCACCCACACACACCCCAACCACCCAGCCAAACACACATCCCCCATCCTCACATACATCCATCATCCACCTGCACATCCCACACCTCCCCTACCTCTCATTCATCTCCCCTCCCACACATAAATCCACCCATAAACACATTCCCCCCACACACACATCCCCCACATGCATGAGAAGAAGAAGAAGAAGAAGCCTATGAAAGAGAAGAAAATGAAGAAGGAGGAGGATGAGTAGAAGGCGAAGCAATAGGAGAAGAAGAAGAAGAAGAAGAAGAAGAAGAAGAAGAAGAAGAAGAAGAAGAAGAAGAAGAAGAAGAAGAAGAAGCAACAACTGAAGAATTTAATAAGATGAATTGATTAGAAACATACAAATGTATGTTTTGAGAGAGATGACCGTTTTTCATGAGTTCATGGAATCGAACCTGTTTCTACAATAGCGGGATTGTTGGCTTTGCCCAGTTCTGTGCACATCACTCGGACACAGAGGGCGCCATGAAGATTGTGGAGCTGCTCAATCTGGTCTACACTCGCTTTGACGAGATGTTGGATCCCACGAAAAATCCCAATATTTTCAAGGTCAGAATTTATATCAATGTTCACTCTTTGTATTTCAGTATTCATGCTCTCCCTCCTCCTCCTCTTCCTCTCCTTCTTGCTCACTCCTTCTTCTTTTTCATCTTCTCCTCCTCCTGCGTCTTTTTCCTTTCTCTCCACATCCTTTTCCGTCTCCTGCATCTATTCTTTCTTTCTTTCTTTCTTTCTTTCTTTTTTTCTTTCTTTCTTTCCTTTTTTCTTTCTTTCTTTCATTATTTCGGTCGGTCGGTCGGGCGGGCGGGCGGGCGGTCGGTCGGTCGGTTTGCCGGTCCGCCGGTCGGTCGGTTGGTCGGTCTCTCCCCATCCCTCTCTCTCTCACCTTCTCTCTCCTCTCTCCCCCTCCTCCCCTCTCTATCTCCCTCTCTATGTCTCTCTATCTCCCACTCTATGTCTCTCTATCTCCCCCCTCTCTCTCCATTTACTCACTCTTTCCCACTCTCTGTCCCTCTCGTCTCTCTCCCCTGTCATCTACTTCCCCCATTCTGCCCCCACCCCTTCTGCTCCCCTGTGTCCCCCATCTCCCACTCCCTCTCTTCCATCTCTCCCTCTCTCTATTGATGAAATAGTCGTGAGTTTCAATATGAGTCACAGAACTGCGTACAAAATTGTCCATGGTTGTCTCGAATATAGGAGAGTGAGGCCGATGGATGCCAAGACAGTTATCAGAGGATCACTAACGTGCACGGCAGAACGATTTGTCAGGAGCATTTGGACTGTCATGCTCGAGAATAAGATGCTTATCTCCATCTAATTTTGACAGGAGACGAGTCTTGGGTGCATCATTATGAACCAGAGAGTAAGAGGCAGTCGATGCCGTGCAAACACCTGTTGTCTCTGGTTAAGAACAACTTCAAGACGCAGGAATCCGCTGAAAAATATCATCTTGATCATCTTTTCGGATATCACGGGCCCTATATTGGTACATTTCCAGGGAAGGGCTGTAACTGTGAATAGATCTCAATACATTGATACGCTAGTTAACATATTGAAGCCCGGAGACGATCGAAATGCTGGAGACCTCTCAACAGAAGTACTGTTGCCGCACGGCAACGCCCACCCTCATGCGAGTGCGCATACAATGGAGAGTAGTGGAGACACTACGTGCTCTGAAATTTGAAGTTTTTAAACATCCAAGATACAGTCCAGACTTTGCGCCATCAGACTTTCACTTGTGTGGACTCAAATTGAAAGAACATTTGCGGGATCAGAAGCTTGCATGTGACAACCAGGTAATGTAGACGGTGCAAAACTTGCTTAAGGCCACACCCAGAAACCGTTTCTTAGAAGGCATCAACAAGCTAGTGGACAAGTAGACCAAGTGTGTTTCCAGACAGAGGGACTATGTTAAGACATACACGCGCACGCAATTTCTGGTTCTCACTACAGTAAAAACCTATTTGTTAAGTCCTGTTATTTAACGACTTTCCCTAGTAGTCAGTCAACACATGACCCGCGTGGTGCATTCAATCCTTTTATCCGGTAAGTACCCCAATATAATCCTCAGTATCTCCCCAGCTTGAAGCGGCTGATTTATTTTTCGTTCACTTGCTTTGAGCTCAAACGTAGTCCATACACGTGCCACTAAATCTAGTGCACTGGACTTATTTGTTTGCGTCTGGATTAGCTTTCTCTCTTACCAGTGTCCCTCACCATCAGACGAACTCACTCTGACTTCTGAGGTACTTGTAATTTATGTCCCCGAGTCGAGTCAAGGACGAGACGTCAACATCTTAGTCCAGCTGACAGGTGTAGGGGTTTAACCCGCTATCTCGGCATCAGCATACCGGAAGTTTAAGAACTAGCTCTCTTATTCATTCAGCCATGCTTACCTCCTTAATTTATTTTAAAGGTACTTGTAATTTACCTCCCCATGTCAAGGACGAGAAGTCAACATTTTAGCCCAACTGATGGGTGTAATGGGTTGAACCATCCTCGCTACCTCGAGGTCAACACACCGGATGTTTAAGAACTAACTCTCTTATCCAGTCGGCCATGCTGACCTTTTTAACGGCTTATGTTAGGCGTTCTGTGTTGGCCGACTATTCTACTTTGTCTCCCCGCATGGCACTCTTGTCTAGCTTAACTCCGTTTGACTGGATTTTCTTGCCATCTGATCAAAGCCGTAGCATCCCATCCATCCCTTGAGTCATTGATTCGTCTTGGGGCTGAGTGGTCTCGAGGTATGGTGTCCACCTCGAGGGCTGGAGGTCCTGGGTTCAAGCCCCGGTGAGGGCCGGGATTTTTTCACACGGCTTTCTAGTAACAAAAATTTCCCCTGGTCTCTGGGTAGTGAGATCGGACGCCCGTATGTTTTGTTGCGCACGTAAAAAAATCCCTTGGTAATTGAAAATCGAAAAAGAGTAGCCTAACGGCGCTTCCCGGGCAAACTAAAAAACAATCTACCCAAAGTATTTCAGGAGCCTCACCGGTGCTACAGAGTTCGTGCACTGAGCTGAGTTTCTCCGGACTCAGGCTTGAGTTAGGAGTAGAACGGAGCACTTATGGGTTACACCCGTGTGCTATGATGTAGATCCGTAGACTAAACTAAACTAATTGACTCGACTGGCCTGCTGGCGTTCAGGATACCAGCCTGGTCCATTGCTCATCCGTTCCGGCGGCTGTTGTATATTGATTGTATTTCATGGTGATAGACGAGCATACATTACAAATTAACCCCTCTCAGGTTCAGCACATACATTAAAAATTAACCCTTTTTATATTGAGCATGTCCAGTTATTTGCATATACTGTACAGGACATGGCCATCAACCACGGCATTTTTAGCTGTCTGTGATTTACTAGGCAAGTTTTAAGTTCATCATCATTATCATGTGCCATGCCGATTAGCGTGGGAGGTCATGTTTCGCATTCTCACACGATCATCAGAGTCGTGGATCAGTTATGTTTTCTTGTCTCGGCCATACTTTTTAGCTTGGCCATCCAGATATTTCCACCCTTATATCCCCACCTTTGTAAAAACCTTTCTTTGTTACGAAACAAATACATGAGCCTCGATATCGGACTGACTTATCTGGACAACGACCTTGGAACGTTAAAGGACTTTTGAGATTTGGAACATGGAATGTACGGACACTATATCGAGCTGGAGCGGCCGAAGAACTAACCCGGGAGCTGGGTGAATATCAAATGGATATAACAGCAATTCAAGAAATAAGGTGGCCAGGAGAGGGTACTTTAGAGCAAAATGAAATGATTATAATATATGGAGGAAACACCCAAAATAAACATGAATTAGGAACAGGATTTGTCATCAAAAAAGAGTTATGGGGGAACGTTTTAAACTTTAAAGCTTTTAATGACAGAATTAGTAAATTACGAATAAAAGGTAAATGGAAAAATATAACGATGATTAATGTACATGCACCTACTGAAGAGAAAGAAGATGATATTAAAGAAGACTTTTATAATGATCTGGAAGATGTCATAGAAGAAACCCCCAAACAGGATATCCTGATTGTGCTGGGAGACTTCAATGCAAAAATAGGTAGAGAGCAAACTAATAAAAAAGTGGCCGGTATGGAAAGCCTACATACAACTTCAAATGATAATGGATGGAGAGTCATCAACCTGGCAGAAGCCAAAGGACTGCAGATTAGCAGTACCAGACTACAAAGAAAGGATATACACAAACAAACTTGGAAATCATGTGACAAGAGAACCTATAATCAAATAGATCACATTTTAATTAACAACAGAAATGCATCAAACATACAGCAAGTCAGAAGTTATAGAGGAGCTGAGTGCCACAGTGACCACTTCCTCGTTGGAGCAAAATTTAAAATAAAACTTAAGAGAGCTTTCTATACTAAATTACAAAGATTACACCCAACATATAACAGAGAAAAACTGCAAGACATTACAGTCAAAGAGAAATTTACAGATGGAATCAAATGTAAACTTGAAACTCTGCAAAACCCTTTGGAGGAAAGCGTTGACCAAACTTGGTTGAACATCAAGAATACAATTCAGTCTACCGCAGAAGAATGTCTCGGTGTGTTAACCACGCATAGAAAGAACAGATGGTTCAATCAAAAATGTGAAGAAGCAGTCATTAGGAAGAAGAATGCCAGACATGTATGGTTAAATGACATCAATAACATCCAAAAGGAAGAGCATTATAGAAATGAATGTAAAGAGGCTACAAAAATAGTCAGACAGCAGAAGCGAGAATATATGAGTAATATAATCAAAGATATGGAAACTAATCACCAGAAAAATGAATCCAGAAAATTTTTTAAAGAACTGAAGTCAATGAAACGAGGGCACCAACAAAACGCATATGGTTTAAAAGACAAAAATGGGAATATGCTAAATACCAATGAGGAAATGTGCAACACATGGAAAGAATATTTTATTGAATTACTAAATTGTGAAGCTCCAAGTCACATTTTCCCACAGGAAGAGATTCTAACATGCGAACCACAAATTGAAGAACCTACATTTGAAGAAATCCTATATGTAATCACACGACTTAAAAACAATAAGGCAACTGGGACTGATGGAATTGCTGCTGAATTTATAAAGGCAGGTGGCCATGCATTACATCTAAAGCTATACGAACTAATAATAAAAATCTGGAGGACAGAAGAATTACCCCATGACTGGAAAGAGTCATTATTGATACCTATCTTTAAGAAAGGAGACAAGTTCCAATGTGGAAATTATAGAGGAATATCACTACTGTCCACAAGCTATAAGATACTATCCGCAGTATTACTAAATAGACTAAAACCATATTCAGAAGACATATTAGGTGACTACCAGGCGGGTTTTAGACAAAACAGATCAACAATAGATCAGATATTTATCTTACGACAAATAGCCGAGAAACATTGGGAATATAAAAGAGATCTCCATAACATTTTTGTGGATTTTAAAAAGGCTTATGATAGTGTCCATAGAAATAGTCTATGGAATGCTATGCAGGAATTTGGAATACCAAGGAAGTTAATCAACATGACCAGACTATGCATGGAAGATACTTATAATATAGTAACATATAAAGGCAGGAAATCAGACCCCTTCCAAATAACATCTGGCTTGAAACAGGGTGATGCACTATCGCCGCTACTCTTCAATCTGGCTCTAGAGAAAGTTGTAAGGAAGGTAAAGGAGGAATGTGATATTGGAGGAACATCCAAGCTGCTTGGTTATGCAGATGATATAGATATTATAGGGCAAAGTGAACAAAAGACATTGGAAATATTGACTCACTTAAAGGGAAAAGCCCAACAGATGGGGCTGGTTATCAACCAAGATAAGACAGAATATATGGTAATTTCAAGAGACGGAATGGCTAGAAACTCTGGCCACATACAAATAGATAATATGACCATTAAAAGAACGGAAACATACAAATACCTGGGTACAATCTTCAACTGCTCCAACATCATAAGGGAAGAAATACAAACTAGAATCAACTCTGGAAATAAGATATACTATGCACTACAACATCTACTAAAATCAAAGGCGCTATCTCGTAACACCAAAATCACAATATACAAAACACTGATCAGACCTGTTGTGCTGTATGGCTCTGAAACCTGGAGTACAACGAAAGGAGACGAAGCCTTGTTACAAACCTTTGAGAACAAAATTTTAAGACGCATCTTTGGACCCATTAGGGATACACAAAGTGGAGAGTGGAAAAGAAGAAGTAACAAAGACATTTATGATCTGTTTAAGTCCGCGCTAATCACTGGTATCATGAAGGCTAATAGACTACAATGGCTGGGGCATATAGAAAGAATGGAAGATAATAGGGAAACAAAACTCGCTTACACTCAGGAAATAAATGACCGTAGACCCCGAGGTAGACCAAGAAGGCGGTGGAGAGATAATACATGTACAGACCTACAAGCACTTGGAATCAACGACTGGCAAGAGAAGGTCCACCAGAGAGACGAATGGAGACGGATTGTATTTGCAGCAAAGAACCTCAATGGCTCGGAACGCTGAAGAAGAAGAAGAAGAAGATCGAGATATTTAATTATCTGCCTTCCTTTGTTATTTTCCTCTCATTCTTGCCAGTTGTCACAAAGTTTATTTCTTCTCGTAACGTGCAAAAAGTGAAAGAAAAAAAAAAACATTTTGACTGTCTACGATTAATTTATCTAATCAGTTTATGGTTTTTATTTGATTCTTGTAGGACTTGCTCGTTGGTTTTTCTGCCTGTCCATGGTATTATTTACATTTTACCCAGAAACCACATTTTCACAGCCATTAGATGTTTTTCAGCTTGTCTGCATATTGCCCACGTTTCACATCCATACAAAAGTGCAGGTTCTATGCAGCACCTCGACACTCTTTTTCACGTTGCAATAGACCTCTTTGTATTGGTCATATGTTTTCCATCTTGCAAAAAGCTACCCTTGCAAAGGCGGATTCTTATTCTAATCTCTTCAGGGCACGTCCCATCGGATGTTATGACTGTTCCGAGATAGTTGTACCGATTCACTTCTTTAAGAATATTCCCATTTATCCGTACATTACATGTGGTATTTTACGTTCAGCAGTTTGCCATTGCTTTCTGAACGACCAAATCATATTATATATTATCCCACAGCATGTACATTACAAACTAACTGGTCATCGATTTCACAGGTGGAAACCATAGGTGACAAATACATGGCAGTGAGTGGACTCCCTGAGAAATGTGATGACCACGCCAAGTCCATCGCCAAACTGGCCCTGGATCTCATGGACATCTCCAGAGAGCTCAAGAGTCCTAACGGGGACCAGATAATGGTAATTGTCTTTCGTGTGCTTCCTTTGGGCCGTACTACATCCGTTGTGTTTGATGTATTGAATTAGTTAGTTGTATATCCCTTACTCAGCCGGCTTCGTGGCTTAGAGGTTATGACTTTTCTTCGTACTCTCGTCGGTAACGTGATGACGGTGAGAATCAGCAGTGGTTCGAATCGCGTCGGTAACTTACGGGGTATGTGAGCCGGCCGCTCAGAAAGCAATGGCAAACTACTGAGCGTAATCTTGCCAAGAAATCAACATACAGCTGAAAGAAGGTGCTGGTGTTGACAGCGATGTCCTTTAAAGGATATGCAAAATAAAAAAAATCCCTTACTGGACGTCGAAGAGAACGCCATCATTATTTTTAGCTGTTTGTGTCTTCTTGGCAAGTTTACTTTCAGTAGTTTGCCATGGTTTCATTATCATCACATTTCATGCCGGTAAGCGTGGGCAGTCATGTTTCGCCTTCTCACAAGATCACGGGAGTCGATTTGGAAGTAGACCGCCATGCGTTGGTTTTCATAAACAATAAAACAACACAAAGTAAGGCAGCTTTACAGAACAGAATTACGAACAATACATGGCCGTTGCGGCGACTAATCTTCATCAGCAAATACATACACAAAACACAATATATAATCACGGAGAAGACCTTCCCCCCCCCCCCCCCCCCCCGGTGACTACAATACAATGGTCTGAGTGCCGGTTGTTCAGAAAGCGATGACAAACCTACTGAACATAAACTTGCCAATAAATCACAAATAGACAAAAAATGCTGGGGTTGACTGCGACGTCCTGTAAATTATATGCAGCTAATTTTGTCTTTTATTTACTTCCTTTGATATGTAATTAATGCTCTCACTGCGACTGATTCATTCGGTAAAAACAGGGATCAGAGACAATGATTGGATCTCGTATATTTCATTGGGGCAGTAAGACTGTCATTGTGATTGATTCATTACTTAAAAACAGGATGGAGGTCATGGTTACTTCTTTCTTTAAGCTGTAACGCACTGGCTGTGTTTTATTCCTTGAGTAAAAAACAAATAATAATTAGAGCACAATTATGTTTTCCATGTAATCCTTTTACTCTCTCATTGTGTTTGATTTACTGAGTAAAAACAGCAATCAGAGGACAAGTTGGACTCTCGTATATTTCCTTGGAGCTGTAAGACTTTCATCGTGTTTGATTCCTGGAGTAAAAACAAAATGGACGAGATCATGGTTAGGTCTTTCATCTAAGTCCATGAAGCTGTAACGGTCTCGCTGTCTTTGATTAACTGAGTACGCCACTAGTTAGATGTGTGGATGGACAGGATAGCGCGTGGAGGACAATGGGCAATGATGCAGTCTAACATTGAAGCATGCGCTGTATTCTAGGGACTGTGTAAGCAGATGATGATATACATACATACAATAACTAACTCTTTTCCGTGTGATGACATGCGATATAACATATGGTGCTAGTATCACGTTCCGTGTGGAGTGGCTAGCATCACTGACACCTTGCCGTCTTGACAGAAGATTGCTTCTTCTTCTTCTTCTTCTTCTTCTTCTTCTTCTTCTTCTTCTTCTTCTTCTTCTTCTTCTTCTTCTTCTTCTTCTTCTTCTTCGTTCGTTCGTTCGTTCGTTCGTTCGTTCGTTCGTTCGTTCGTTCGTTCCGTTCGTTCATTCGTCCATCCGGAATGTTTGTTCTGAACGTAATTGCGTCGTGTCTGTTTCCAGCAAAGCTGCGATATTTATGCCTTTTGGCCAACACATCTGACTTCTTCAGGCGTTTGTTGACCGAGTTAACCTTCATGTGAGACAGACGATGGTTTGTTGCGCTGTGCTAATAAGACATAATAACTACAACTCATGGCGGTAGCGAATGTGACCGAAGAGACCTATTCGCAAAGTAAATGTTTGTCCACAGTGAACCCATGATCATCTCCATAGCACAAAGCCTGGGAATAATTGTAGAGACCATGTATTGCCCATGCAGCATGATCCCTTTTTCGGCCTGTCTAGTTTACTCCAGATAATTAGTTAGTCGCGGTTCCAACTTCACAGCAACGGGTCGTCCCCATTATGCTCCGTCCCTGTGCCAGTGAATATCACAAAAGTCCTCCACGAAAAATACAGTTCATCCTCGATGGAAGCGGCAGTTACTATAAAACCAGCAGCCACGCTTTACGACATAATGCAAAACCAGTCCCTTTTGCGACAAAGCCAGCAACGCCATTTTCCCGAACATGCAGTTCACGCCACAAACAACCGCGGACAGGTAGTAAAAGCATTTCCCTGTGCATAATGCAGCCGCCAGAATGTCAACACAAAAGTCCCCAGGAAACATACAGTTCATCTTTGATCGAAACGACAGTCATTTTTCCATCTGGATGTTTTTCTAGATGTTCACCTACACAGTCTAGATATTTCTAGATGTTGTTTGTTCCGTTTCTAGTCGTTTCTTGTGAAAGAAAAGTGGCAACCCCGAGGCAGCTACGCCATTTTTTTTCGAACATGCAGTTCACGCCACAACCAACCTCGGACAGATGTAAAAGCATTTCACTGTACATAATGCCGTCGCCAGAATGCCAACACAAAAGTCCTCCACGAAAATACAGTTCATCGTCGATGTAAGCGGCAGTCACTAGAAGACCAGCAGCCACACATTTCTGCATACAGCAAAAACCGGTCAGTTCTGCGACACAGCCAGCCGCCATTGCTCTGAACATGCAGTTCACGCTTCAACCAACCTCGGGCATATGTAAAAGCATTTCACACGAAATTCACAGCTCACAGTGTCGCGTCACGCACTCAACTCAGTAGCAGGGCGACGGAAACCATACACTTCCAGTCCAACTTGAGGGAAATGAGAATGCAAACGGTAGCCGCGAGCATAAACACTCCAGAGGACTTAACCGTTTCAATGCCTAACCTCCATGTTCGGGACCGGAAGTCATTACTCCAGATAAAAAGTAACAAAAATACATCTGGGATAAGACAATGTTTTAACTGTCCGCCTATCGAAGCTTCGATCCTAAACCAGTTGCCGAGCAAGACTTAGGTCCTGGTCTGCCCAGCCATGACATTTAGTCTTTAAGTTGCATTTCCTCGCACTAGGATAAACTAAGTACTATTGCGCTCCTCCACCGAAGCCATGGGCACAATGTGGGGTATCGGGTTTGGTGACCGCAGCCCAAGATTCGGCGCTAACAGAAAATTAATTGAGTAAACACAAGATTTACTTCTGATCCAGATACTTTTCGTTGGAATCTGAAGTGTTAGATCTTCATTTCTTCTAGGTCACAATATAAGGTCGACAGTTACCTTTATTGAAACTTCCCCAGAAAATTGCCTGAAAAATTCTGAAAATTATTTGGTCTTCTTCTTCTTCAGCGTTCCGAGCCATTGAGGTTCTTTGCTGCAAATACAATCCGTCTCCATTCGTCTCTCTGGTGGACCTTCTCTTGCCAGTCGTTGATTCCAAGTGCTTGTAGGTCTGTACATGTATTATCTCTCCACCGCCTTCTTGGTCTACCTCGGGGTCTACGGTCATTTATTTCCTGAGTGTAAGCGAGTTTTGTTTCCCTATTATCTTCCATTCTTTCTATATGCCCCAGCCATTGTAGTCTATTAGCCTTCATGATACCAGTGATTAGCGGGGACTTAAACAGATCATAAATGTCTTTGTTACTTCTTCTTTTCCACTCTCCACTTTGTGTATCCCTAATGGGTCCAAAGATGCGTCTTAAAATTTTGTTCTCAAAGGTTTGTAACAAGGCTTCGTCTCCTTTCGTTGTACTCCAGGTTTCAGAGCCATACAGCACAACTGGTCTGATCAGTGTTTTGTATATTGTGATTTTGGTGTTACGAGATAGCGCCTTTGATTTTAGTAGATATTGTAGTGCATAGTATATCTTATTTCCAGAGTTGATTCTAGTTTGTATTTCTTCCCTTATGATGTTGGAGCAGTTGAAGATCGTACCCAGGTATTTGTATGTTTCCGTTCTTTTAATGGTCATATTATCTATTTGTATGTGGCCAGAGTTTCTAGCCATTCCGTCTCTTGAAATTACCATATATTCTGTCTTATCTTGGTTGATAACCAGCCCCATCTGTTGGGCTTTTTCCTTTAAGTGAGTCAATATTTCCAATGTCTTTTGTTCACTTTGCCCTATAATATCTATATCATCTGCATAACCAAGCAGCTTGGATGTTCCTCCAATATCACATTCCTCCTTTACCTTCCTTACAACTTTCTCTAGAGCCAGATTGAAGAGTAGCGGCGATAGTGCATCACCCTGTTTCAAGCCAGATGTTATTTGGAAGGGGTCTGATTTCCTGCCTTTATATGTTACTATATTATAAGTATCTTCCATGCATAGTCTGGTCATGTTGATTAACTTCCTTGGTATTCCAAATTCCTGCATAGCATTCCATAGACTATTCCTATGGACACTATCATAAGCCTTTTTAAAATCCACAAAAATGTTATGGAGATCTCTTTTATATTCCCAATGTTTCTCGGCTATTTGTCGTAAGATAAATATCTGATCTATTGTTGATCTGTTTTGTCTAAAACCCGCCTGGTAGTCACCTAATATGTCTTCTGAATATGGTTTTAGTCTATTTAGTAATACTGCGGATAGTATCTTATAGCTTGTGGACAGTAGTGATATTCCTCTATAATTTCCACATTGGAACTTGTCTCCTTTCTTAAAGATAGGTATCAATAATGACTCTTTCCAGTCATGGGGTAATTCTTCTGTCCTCCAGATTTTTATTATTAGTTCGTATAGCTTTAGATGTAATGCATGGCCACCTGCCTTTATAAATTCAGCAACAATTCCATCAGTCCCAGTTGCCTTATTGTTTTTAAGTCGTGTGATTACATATAGGATTTCTTCAAATGTAGGTTCTTCAGTTTGTGGTTCGCATGTTAGAACCTCTTCCTGTGAGAAAATGTTACTTGGAGCTTCACAATTTAGTAATTCAATAAAATATTCTTTCCATGTGTTGCACATTTCCTCATTGGTATTTATCATATTCCCATTTTTGTCTTTTAAACCATATGTGTTTTGTTGGTGCCCTCGTTTCATTGACTTCAGTTCTTTAAAAAATTTTCTGGATTCATTTTTCTGGTGATTAGTTTCCATATCTTTGATTATATTACTCATATATTCTCGCATCTGCTGTCTGACTATTTTTGTAGCCTCATTACATTAATTTCTATAATGCTCTTCCTTTTGGATGTTATTGATGTCATTTAACCATACATGTCTGGCATTCTTCTTCCTAATGACTGCTTCTTCACATTTTTGATTGAACCATCTGTTCTTTCTATGCGTGGTTAACACACCGAGACATTCTTCTGCGGTAGACTGAATTGTATTCTTGATGTTCAACCAAGTTTGGTCAATGCTTTCCTCCAAAGGGTTTTGCAGAGTTTCAAGTTTACATTTTATTTCATCTGTAAATTTCTCTTTGACTGTAATGTCTTGCAGTTTTTCTCTGTTATATGTTGGGTGTAATCTTTGTAATTTAGTATAGAAAGCTCTCTTAAGTTTTATTTTAAATTTTGCTCCAACGAGGAAGTGGTCACTGTGGCACTCACCTCCTCTATAACTTCTTAAAAACTTCTTGAAAATTATTTGGTACCCATTTAAATCCTGGCCGAATGGCTAGAAGGTTGGACTCCCAATCGGAAGACTTGAGTTTGAATCTTTGGTAAGATAAAGGATATTTTTAATGTCAGGAAACAATAAAAGAAAACCTTCATCTGTCTGTACAGTTCGGCTGCACCGGCATTAATTCCTCAGACTGATGCTCCTGTCACCGGGTTCTACACCACAAAATTATTACATAGGAGAGACAAGATGACAGTAAGAACTCAAGTGAACGACTCTAATCGATGGATTTCTACAACAGTGGCGGCAATAACAACAATAAAACAGCCATAACAGCAGCAGCAGATGCAGGAATAACAACAATAACGACAACAACAACAACAACACGTAACAGAATCCGTATCAACAAAGAGTGATTTCAAAACAACCTGCCAGCTTGGCTATCTGCAACCAAAAATGCGGCTTAAGCATTACACAATCCCGCCTTTGAAGAACCCGCGTTCCATTCCACAGATTATAATTATTCTTTCAAGCACTGTCGACTAGGATCAGCAACAACATTCTTCCTTTCTTCAGTCACATTTCATCACATTTCTTCTAATCATGCTTGTAGTGTGTCTTTGGATGGCTGTTTCAGAACATCCTGATCTTTCTAGTCGGATTCACACTCACCCTGGAGTATTGTTTTTTTCTCTCCAGAAAACAGCTCGTGTATGATATGTTGAAAATATGGCTAGCTCATTCGGGCTTAAATTTACCTGACAGACTGACCGATTACCCGGCTGTTTATCGTATTGAGTGGCTGATTGATTGATGTCCCAGTTAACTGAATGATTATCTGATTGATCGAGGTACTGGCTGATTGTCTGATTAATTATTTGAGTGCTTGACAGAATGATTATCTGAGTGACTGGTGGATTGTCTGCCTGCTTAGATGTCGGATAAACGGATTTATTATGTGACTGGCTGATTGATTTTTTATACTAAATGAATGATTGTCTGATTAACTAGTTGGCTGATTTTTGATAGCCTGATTGACTGACACATTTTTCTGACGATGGGATTGATTGAGTGATTGTCTGATTGATTGAATGATGTTTTACTTAATGAATGATTGTCTGATTGACAGAATTATTGACTTACTGACCGACAGTCTGACTGACCGACTGATTGTTTGAATGAATGATCAATAATAAACTAAATGATTTAAGATTAACTAAATAGTTGTCTAATTGACTGAATGATTCTCTGAATGACTGACTGATTGACTGACTTGTTTACTAACTGATTGATTGAGCAACTGATTCACTGACTTATTAATTTTGATTGACTATTATCAGATCACAATCGGGATCCACTCTGGTGAGGTGGTGACAGGAGTGATCGGCAAGAAGATGCCCCGCTACTGTCTGTTTGGGAACACCGTGAACTTGACCAGCCGGACAGAGACCACAGGGGTCAAGGGCAAGATAAATGTCTCCGAAGACGCTTACAGGTGAGTGCTGGCAAGGGATGAGTTCCCAGAGGGATAAGTCCCAGAGGTATAAGTCCAGAGGTATAAGTTCCCAGAGGTATAAGTTCCCAGAGGGATAAGTTGTCAGAGGGATAAGTTGCCCGAGGGATAAGTTGCCCGAGGGATAAGTTGCCCGAGGGATAAGTTCCCAGAGGGATAAGTTCCCAGAGGGATGGTTGCCAAAGGAACAAGTTCCCAGAGGGATGGTTGCCAAAGGAACAAGTTCCCAGAGGGATAAGTTCCCAGAGGGATTAGTTCACAGAGGGATAAACTCCCAGAGGCATAAGATCTGAAAGTGATAAGTTCCTAGAGGGATAAATTGCCAGAGGATTCATAGAGGGATAAGTTGCCATACGGATAGGTTCCCAGAGGGATAAGTTTCCAGAGGGATAAGTTTTCATAGAGATGAGTTACCATATGGATAAGTTCATGAAGGGATAAATTGCCAGAGGGATACGTTCCCAGAGGGATAAGTTACCAGAGGGATTATATCCCACAGGGATAAGTTCCCATAGGGATAAGTTCCTAGACGGATAAGTTCCCAGAGAGATAAGTTGCGAAAGCGATAAGTTGCGAAAGAGATAAGTTCCCATAGGGATAAGTTCCCATAGAGATAAGTTCCTAGACGGATAAGTTCCCAGAGAGATAAGTTGCGAAAGTGATAAGTTCCCACAGGGATAAGTTCCTAGAGGGATAAATTGCCAGACGGATAAGTTCCCAGAGGGAAAAGTTCCCAGAGGGATAATTCCCGAGCGTTAGAGCAGTTGTCTACCCCCAGTGAAGACTGTAGATTCAAAACGACCCACTTGGACGCAGAGGTGGGTGTTGAGGTACGACGTCTGCCTTCACATGGACACGATTGGTGAAATTCACATTCGATGTGTACAAAATAACGAGCATAACCAACTCGACCAACTCATTCAAGTTTGTAGCTATCCCACGCAGCTCTGTCAATATTCTCTCTGTATTTTCATTTCTGTTTCTACTTCTTTTCCACGAGTTTTTAGGTCTTCCTCTATTTCTTTTTAAAAAAAAGAAAATAACGGGTGTTAAACTCTCCCAATCCCACCCCATCCATCATGGGGTAGTGGATCGGATGCCTAGCCTACGAATATAAGGGCGAGAAACTATGAAGTCCCGTGTGGGTCTTGCCATGTCCCTACTGGGGTGTTGATGATAATGGTGTCTAGAGGTGAAGCTATGGCTGGTGTAGTAACTGTGAATACTCTCTCACTCTCCTGGCTCGCTCACAAACGCCGTCTGGCAGATGCTCTTGATGAAGGCGAGATGATCGATTTTATTGCACCGAGTTTTATTCCACGTGGCGCAGTCCCTCTCGGCCAATCTCAAGCTGCCGGTTAGGTGTGTCGTTTTCAAAACGACGCAGTCCCGAACATGAACTCACGACCATCAGAGTGAGGCAGACGGAACATGAACTCACGACCACCAGAGAGCGAGGCACACGGAACATGAACTCACGACCACCAGAGAGCGAGGCAGACGGAACATGAACTCACGACCATCAGAGAGCGAGGCAGACGGAACATGAACTCACGACCATCAGAGAGCAAGGCAGACGGAACATGAACTCACGACCATCAGAGAGCGAGGCAGACGGAACATGAACTCACGACCATCAGAGTGCAAGGTAGACGGAACATGAACTTACGACCACCAGAGAGCGAGGCAGACGGAACATGAACTCACGACCATCAGAGAACGAGGCGGACGGAACATGAACTCACGACCATCAAAGAGCGAGGCGGACGGAACATGAACTCACGAACATCAGAGCGTGAGGCAGACGACATGACCCCAGTTTGGTATTATCTAGACACCATAATAAAGCCCACAATGTTGACAACGACAATCCACACTATGACCATGATGATTAGCCAGGCGACCTTAATACCTCAGGCTCAAGACCCCCTTTCCTATACCACAAGGTACCATAGGCAGTAGATAATAATAATGATAATAATGACGATGATGATAATAATGATAATAATATGAGAATAATAACGATAATAATAATGATGAAACTATGATGATAATAACGATGATAATGATGGTGATAATAATGATGATGTTAGTGATGATAATAATTATGATGATAATAACGATGCTAATGATGGCAATCATGACAATAGTGATTATCATACTGATGATGATAATAAAGATGATGACGATGATAATAATAAATACTAATAATGATAATAATGATGATTATAGTAATGATGATAATAATAATGAAGATGGCAATGATGATATTATTTATGATAATGATGATGACAATAATGATGACGATAATGATAATAATGATAATAAAGACGATGATGAACAAGATGCCCACAGCGATATCTCCCAAAACGGGGACAATACAAACAACGAAGGGACTATATCACCAACATTTTGTGGCCACAGAACTAATGAGGACAGACAGGCGATTACCGTTAGATCTCTCAGGGAAACCAGCTAATCATGTGATTACTTTGGAGAGTTGTTCAAACAGCGGCATTTCCATCCACGTAACCATCTTACCACTGGGAGAAAGGACGCTGGCAGTTGAGAAATGTAACTTTTTAAGTTCGGAAACGCTAGACTTTCCGCCTTTGTCGCCAAGCCGTCTTCACAGGAAGTCAGATTTTGCGACTAAATGATTCAGTTTAAAAAGTTAGTTGCA
This sequence comes from Cepaea hortensis, assembly GCA_963921405.1. Classification (NCBI taxonomy): domain Eukaryota; kingdom Metazoa; phylum Mollusca; class Gastropoda; order Stylommatophora; family Helicidae; genus Cepaea; species Cepaea hortensis. Next base: position 302,913,061 of record OY992876.1, on the reverse strand, counting down.
TATCCCTTACATCGCCATGGCGAAGGTTGCCTTTTGCAAGATGAAAAATAAATCGACCAAAAAAAAAAGATGTCAATTGCAATGAGAAAAAGAGTGTTGAGGTGCTACATTGAACGTGTACTTTTGTTTGGGTGTAAAGGGTGGATAATGAGCAGACAAGCTGAAAAACGTCTGTGTGGAAATGTGGTGTCTTAGGAGAACGAAAAAATAACATGGACAGACAGAAAAATTAATGACCAAGCAGACAGAAAAATTAATGACGAAGTCCTACAAGAAACAAATGAAAATCGTACACTGATTAGAGAAATTAGGCGTAGACAGTCACAATTTTTGGGACATGTTATGAGAAGTACCATGACCAAAGGCACAACAATTATGACAACTGGCAAGATCGTGGGGAAGTGAACAAGGGAAGACAGAGAAGTAAATACCTGGCTGGCTTGACTACGTTGTATAGTCGAGACAAGAACACGGAGCTGATCCACGACTCTGGTGATCGAGTAAAATGGCAAATCGTGACCGCCCACGCTGACGGGCATGACACATAATGAATCAATGCATATCGTTGACAGGACATCGAAGTCAACCTCAGTATTTTTTGACTGTTCGTGATTTCCTGGCAAGATTACGTTCAGTAGTTTACCATTGCTTTCTGAACGACCGGCACTTATACCATTTTCAAAAAAATTAAACAACACAAGGCGATCTGCTGTCTAATCGCCGGCAGTTGTGTTTCGAACGCAGTATGCGGGGTTACGAACTGCGTCCGTAACCCCTTTGTCAGGGATTCAGTCCGAAGGATAACATATAGCCACTTGTGACTTGCCACTTGGCACCAAGGGTGTTACATTGCCCTGCTGGGGTCATCGTGTTATTTGTTTCTTTTCGCGATACTTTCGCAATTTTATTGCTCAGGGAATAGCAATTTACACCCGGGAAGGTTAACCCGGTCAACAAATGCCCGCAGAAGTCGGATGTGTCGGCCTAACGGCGCAAGAACGCAGCTCTGCTGTAAACAGGCATAACGTAATAACGTCCGAAAAAAAAAAACTCCAGATGAACGAAGAAGAAGGTGAAGAAGAAGAAGAAGAAGAAGAAGAAGAAGAAGAAGAAGAAGAAGAAGAAGAAGAAGAAGAAGAAGAAAAAGAAGAAGAAGAAATTTACATTATAATACTGATTTGATTGTGCACTATGTTTGGCTATGATTGGTGATTATTTTACAAGTGTTACATTGTTTAAGAATGTATTAAAGATAGGAGATAATAACGAATGTGGGGATCAGCTTAGCAGAATGGATAAAAGTGCTCGCTGGCTCTTAAACTTATGGTGCGATGATGCTGTGCTAGCAGGTTCAACCCCTACATAGGTCAGTTAGACTAAAATGTTGACTTCTCTACCTTGACTTGGGGGGCGTACATTACAAGTACCTCAGAAGTCTGAATGAGTTCGCCTGATGGTAATGGTAATAAGGAAAGCCAATCCACACTTAAAAATCAGTCCGGTGCGCTAGAAGCAGTAGAATGTGTCTGGACTACACTTGAGTTCAAAGCGAGCGGGAAAAACCCATGAAGAATGTTGAGTGTGGGACAGGGAAAGTGACATCTAAGTATTTGAGTTGAGTTGCGTCAAGATCCGATGTCACAGCACTCGTGTCAGTGCCATACGCGTTCTGTCCTTATCATCAACAACCAGCAAAGAGTCCAGGTACTAATGATACCACATGCAGCCAGATAATGTGTCCGTCTGGCCTTTTCTCGGAATACAGAGTGTTGGCCAGATCCTCTGGTTACTCCCGGCAGCACCATTCTGTCCAGGCATTACTGGGGCATTTGTTCTCCTACACTATACACGTGATACCAAAGAGCCCTGACCACATCTGCCTTACCGCGCACCAATACTCAACCCAGCGGTGCAGATCCAGCCAGTTCTTCCACCTGCTCGTTTCCCAGCATACCAACATGTCCTGGGTAAAACATCCAACTGGTGCTTCAAATCTTTGATCTTTAAAAATTGAAGCATGCCACTTTGCACGATGCCTAGGATATCACAAACAGCACAAATACTGGGATCTTTGCCACACCCTGCTAAGGACATGCAACTAAATTTGAGTATAATTTTAGCAAATGTTCATCTCATCTTGTTCGCCTTGTACCTTGCGGTGTCGAGGTGAAGTACATCCGAGGTGAAGTACATCCGAGGTGAAGTACATCCGAGGTGAAGTACATCCGAGGTGAAGTACATCCGAGGTGAAGTACAAACAGCGGGAGAATGCCCGTCCATCTCATATTGTTCCTCTTGTACCTTGCGGTGTCGAGGTGAATCATAAACAGCGGGAGAGTGCCCGTTTATGGGCTTCATGTATCGTGATTCCCATGGACTCCTCTATTCTCTCTGTCCATCGTTTACGTAGCCAGCCTCTTCTTCTGGTTCCAGTTGGTCTGTACAGCAGTGTTTGTTGTGGCATACTGTTAGTTGGCAGCCTAGTTTTATGGCCGAACCATTTATTTAACGTGCTGTTTTCTAATGAAATCTAGCGCTGCTATAACCCCCACTTTAGTCCCGATTTCTTCATTTCTGATTTTCCTTCTCGATATATTAAGTATTCTTCTCATGAATCTAATTTCCTTTGTTGTAATTTTTCTTTTCTCTTTTCTACCAAATGTTAAAAGTATGAAATCACAATATGCGATTTTACGGATTCACGAGGAAAAACACATCAAACATTATTCGTTGCTTGAGAGAAAAAGAGTTAAGAAAAGTTTTCAGAATCTTAAACTTCCAAAACTCCAACTAATTCTCCCCGTCCCCCTCCCCCCCTCAACCCCTTTCCCCTACTTACTTATCTTAACTGCCAAACAACTTCATCTCCATCCGCCGCTGTTATTGTCTTCGTAAATAGTCACTCAATCACCACATGAAACCACCGCCCATGTCACAGACAAGACTGTCTCACTTATAACTGTCTTGGCGTTATCCGATGATTGAGGACGGAAGGCTGTGGCTGTCTGCGGGCCGGTCGTTTCATCACTTGTATAAACAGCCGTCTGGGTGGATCTCATTAGTTTTGTCAGGGAAAGGAGCCTTCCTGTCCGTCCTTCATCTTATAGCCCATCTCGGTGTTTTATTATTTCTTTGGGAGCAGATCGCTTTGCGTTGATTTTGATGATATGAGCGTTGATCGTTCAGAAAATAATGCACACTATTATTTTTCTTATTGTTAAGAAAGGACACTCCTTGAATATCAAGAAAGCGGTAATTATGGCGATACAAAAGAAAAAGGTGACACCAAAATGTTAAATGGAAATAGAAGAAAACATTATTAACCAAGTGGAAAGGGGCGTTTATAACATCAGGTACACCAGAGATTAAGAACAGAATAGGGCAAGCAAACGCGGCATTTCAGAAAATGAAAGGTATCTTGTGCAATAAGTCATTGTCATTGAATGTAAGAAAGAGAGTTCTGCTATATAGAAATACAGAACATGGTTTACTGTATACCAGTGAATCTTGAAATGCAAATGATCAAATTAGGAAGAACTTGGAAGCAAGAGAGATGTGGTTCCTAAGACGAATTTTGCGAATTCCTTGGACTGCCATGGTAACTAGCAACGATTGCCTGAGAGGGGCTAGTGAGACTATAACATTATATACAACAATACGAAAGAGACAAACAGCTTTCTTTGGTCATGTGATGAGAAGAGCAGCACAGGAGAACATCGTTACGAGTGGAAAGATCTAGATGAAAAGAGGTAGAGGCATACCAAGAGAAATGATGCTGGATGGATTGGGATGATGTCATGGAGGAATAGAATCAGCAGAGTTGATCCAGAAAACCAACGACCAAGGTCTGTGGAAAGTCATGAACGCTTACGCCAGACGGTATTGGACTTGTTGATGATGATGATAATGCATCTGTAGCCTTTTGATGCATCTATATGGCTCTATAGTAGTTTGATGCATCTCTGAATCTATTGTCTTTTGATGTATCTACAGGGTATATTTTTAATGACTGTGGGGTTTTTGAAAATATTGCCGTTCCATGTTTTGCATTTACCTTTTATGTTGTATGAGCTCCACAGAGGGTGAATACAAAACTATGAACGGCAATATTTTACGAAACCCCACATTCATAAAAAATACACCCTGTATATGGCTCTATTGTCGTGAGATGCATTTATTTGGCTCAGTATTCTTTTCATGTATTTCTGGCTCTATTGTCTTTTGATGCATCTATATGGCTGCTTAGTCTTTTGATTCATCTCTGGCTCTATAATCATTGATGCCAAGGACCCCTGCTTTTCATTCTTATTTCTTTTAATTTTTTATTTCAGCATCACCTCATTAAATTAATTTGATTTATCTGGTGGTGTTAATTCAGTACACGTTGCCCATGGAATCAACACTGAACTCCGAGCGGCGTGGAAATAGGGAAGAAATAAATCATGCGATAGAGCTCATTGTGATGATTCGCCTGAGAGAGTAATGTTTACACTGAGATGGCGAGAAGAAGAAGGATAACAATACGAAGCAATAAATGAAGACGAAGAAAAATCAACAAAAGTAGTAGTAGTTGTAGCAGCAGCAGCACTTGAAGAAGAAGAAGAAGAAGAAGAAGAAGAAGAAGAAGAAGAAGAAGAAGAAGAAGAAGAAGAAGACGACGACGACGACGACGAAGAAGAAGAAGAAGAAGAAGAAGAAGAAGCAGAAGAAGAAGAAGAAGAAGAAGAAGAAGAAGAAGAAGAAGAAGAAGACGACGACGAAGAAGAAGAAGAAGAAGCAAAAGAAGACGAAGGAGGAGGAGGAGGAGAGAAAAAAAGCGAACCAGTCAAGTGTGATGTGTAACTTGGTTATAATTTTAAGAAATCTACCATATTATTATTATCTTTCCAGATTCTTCCAGCAGCCATTGAACGCCGACAAGAGCTTCAAATTCGAATACCGAGGTCAGGTCACGATGAAGGGCAAGGCCACTCCAATGAGGTGTTACTTTTTGTCTCGGAAGGATTCCAGCCCCGAGAAGAAATCCAGAACCTGCGATATATAATAAGTAGTCCCGAGAGGGAATGATATTTTTCGTCTGAGACATGCCCAATTAACAATTTCATAAGGTTGAAAACGACTTCGTGGTAAAATTGCCCTTATCAATAGTCAATGATGCCCTTATCATGGTTAGTGATGACAGTATCATGGTCAGTGATGCAGTTCTAAGTTTGTGTTCTCCTAATGGAACTAATGACTGTGGTAGTAAGTCATCGATTTATGTATGTCGTAGTTAGAAAATGTGACCATATTTCTTTATCATTATCATGTAGAACAAGGGCGGGGAATGTCGGGCTCGCGGGCAGTACACGGCCCGAGGAATCTTTTTTCTGGCCCGCTGACATAGAGAGAGTGAGATCAACAAGTGTATGTGATAGAAAGAGCTAACGTGACAACTCTGTGGGGTAGACATAATAAGATTAACAACTTTATGTGAAAGAAAGCGTTAGATTAACAATTGTATGCACTAAATAGAGTTAGGTTAACAACTTTATATGATATAATGAGTTAGATTTAACACATTTATGTGAAAGAAAGAGTTAAATTAACATCTTCCGGCGGTAGAAAGAGTTAAAGTAACAACTTTATGTAATAAAAAGCTTTGCGTTAACAACTCTAAGTGACAGGAACCGTTAGATTAACAGCTCTATGTGATAGAAAGTTAAATTTACCGGGAAGGTTAACCCGGTCAACAAATGCCCGCAGAAGTCGGATGTGTCGGCCTAACGGCGCAAGAACGCAGCTCTGCTGTAAACAGGCACAACGCAATCACGTCAGAAAAAAAAAATCAGAAGAAAGTTAAAGTTACACCTGTCTAAGAGTTAAGTGTTAGATTAAAAACTTTCCGAAATAGACATAGTTGAATTAACAGCTGTCTGGGATAAACAAGAGTTAAATTAACAACTGTCTAGCATAGAAAGAGTTAAAGTAACAATTGTCTGTGATATAATATAAATCATTAACAAGTGCACATGATAGAAAAAGTTAAGTTAACAACTGTCTGGGATAGAATGAATTAAAGAAATAACTGCCTGTTATAGAATTATCAAGTCTGTGATAGAAAGGGTTAAATTAACAAATGTATGTGACAGAAATGGTTAAAGTAACAGCAGTCTGTGATAGAAATAGTTAAATATTAACAGTCTGTGATAGAAAGAGTTAAATTAACAACTATATGTGATAGAACATGTTAAAGTAACAACAGTCTGTGATAGATAAAGTTAAATTAACAATTGTATGTGATAGAAAGGGTTAAATTAACCACTGCCCGTGATAGAAAGAGTTAAATTATCAACAGTCTGTGATATAAAGAGTTAAATTAACAGCTGTACGTGATTTAAATTAACAACTGTACGTGACAGACAGAGTTACAGTAACAATTTTATGTGAAACAAAGAGTTATTTTAACAACTTCGTGTGATAGAAAGAGTTACATTAACAACTGTATGTGATAGACAGGGTTAAAGTAACAATTCGTGTGATAGAAAGAGTTAAATTAACAACTATATGTGATAGACAGAGTTAAAGTAACAATTTCTTGTGATAGAAAGAGTTAAATTAACAACTTTGTGTGATAGAAAAAGCTAAATTAACAACTGTATGTGATAGACAGAGTTAAAGTAACAATTTCTTATGATAAAATGAGTTAAATTAACAACTGTATGTGATAGACAGGGTTAAAGTAACAATTTCGTGTGATAGAAAGAGTTACATTACCAACTGTATGTGATAGACAGAGTTACAGTAACAATTCGTGTAGAAGAAAGAGTTAAATTACCAACTGTATGTGATAGACAGAGTTAAAGTAACAATTTCGTGTGATATAAAGAGGTAAATTAACAACTTCGTGTAATAGAAATAGTTAAATTAACAACTGTCTGGGATAGAAAGAGTTAAATTAACAACTGGCTGTGATAGAAAAAGTTAAATTAACACCGGTCCTTCCCGCCGTCAATGAAAGGTGCAGTGATCATGCTGGCAGACGCATCGGGCGCACAAGGCTCGTCTCCCTGAGGGCAGGTGGCTTCTGGACAGGCACTTAGAGCGATGTTTATGTGGAATACATTAGATTCACAAAACGTCTCGAAGGTGGATGTGCGAATACGGCAGGAGAAAAACGTCTGGGAGTCATGATCCAGGCGAGTATGCTCCATTAGAGTGTCAAAAAGGTAAACGTGCCTAAATATTTGGCGAGAGGGACTACTTCTGGTGATGGGAAGATCACTGACGTGTTTGATCTGCGAAGGAGCTTTTATCATTGTGTTAGAAAGAGTTAAATTAACGACTATCTATGATTGGAGTTATACCTTTCACTAGCACAAAGCCTGAGCTGAATTGAATAGACCTTAAGTTGCCCATGCAGCATGATCCCTCTCCCCACCTGCCTAACAAGACAAGCTGCAGAAGCTGCCGGATCAGCAAAGTAATGCTCTATCTATCGACCTGAAAGAATTGGGGGATAAAGTAGTTGTTTAATATTTAGAATTTGTTAAAGATACAAACTGCCGTTGGCGTATGCAGTTTAAGACTCTCACATGTTCTTTCCCACGACAGAAGGAGGTGGAGTAACCTGTAGACATTCTCACCCATCCGCTGTCCTTTCTAGACAGTTCTCAAGAAAATTTGGAATATTGTCCGGTGAGATTACCCACTGAATTTCAGCATATAACTAACTAAGCGGGGCCCCTAAGTGGTAACCAGGAGCCTAGCCTGTCCGTGGGTGTGACAAGGCGGTAGTTAAACTAAGGAAGGCGGGGGGGGGTGGGTGGGTAAGGGGGTGAGGTCTAAAATGCAAGAGGATCACGTCATTGCACTGGGATTTATCCCATATGGCTCGGTATTTTTCCTCAAGACCGCCTACTGAAAGCGTCACACAAAGCACGACCTGCGTAGCTCCACCCTTTTCCTCCTATGTCTTCGAGAAAATTGCACTCGTGAAGCGAATGACGTATTTCGGAATCTATCCCACGTCACGCAAGACAGGCAGTTTAGCCACTTTGCCACGGAGGATCCATTAGTGGTAGTTACAGTTCATTGTATATCATTTGCAGGACGTCACAGTGAACCCCATAATTGTATGACTGTGATTTCTTGGCAATTTTACGTTCGGTAGTTTGCCATTGTGTCTGAACGACCTGCACCCACACCATTTTATAAAAAACCCAACGCAAGGCGGTCTGCTGCCAAATCGCCCTCGGATGTTTTTCGAACGCAGCACGCGGGATAAAGAACTGCGTCCGTAAACCATTTGCCATGGATCCGACTTAGGGGTAGGTGCATATCCTTCACAGGACGAGCAGTCAACCCCAACATTTTGGCCGTTCGTGATTCCTGGGCAAGTTTTACGTTTAGTAGTTTGCCATTGCTTTCTGAAAGACCGGCACCTATATCTTTTTCGAAAAAACTAGCACCGCTGTGTTTTGAGCCTGGGTATGTGGGATTACGAATCGCGTCCTTAACTCCGTGGCCAAGGAGCAGGTTTAGTGGTAGTAGCAAGTATAAATGTGTTAAATAGGTAAGGAACTCATGACAGGTCTAGCAAACTGGTAGAGAATTTACTTGATTCTAGAGAATACTGCTCATGAATCATGGAGAAAACTGGAGGAAAGACGCTAGTTACAGGTGTTGGCACTTCAATAACCACTCCCTACGTCGCCGAACTGCATAAGTGGAATACAACAACAACAACAACAGCAACAACAACAACAACAACAGCAACAACATCCCATTGTATGAGGCTGGACCCATCTTCATCGCCTCTCTGATTAGAAAACAGAATGTTTGCAGCTGCTGGGAATTGATCCGGTCAGTGTCTCGTCAGAGGTGCGCCCTAACAACTATGCCACCAGAATGTTTCGTGTTGCATTTTATAATTGTGATATAAGTACGCATAGATTGACAACTATTTGTAATCATTTTGATGTGCAAGCATGTTAATAAATAAACATTCTTTAGCGCATTTCGTCACACCAATAGTTTTGTCATCGTCGTTATTGGCGGTCAGCAAGGCCGAATAGATAAGAACTCTAGCTCTTACACTTTCGGCGTGCTGATGCAGAGGTAGCGTGGTCAACCCTTACTCCAGCCAGTTAGACTAAAATGGTGATTTCTTGTCCTTGACTTAGGGATGTAAATTACAAGTATCTCAGAAGTCCAAATGGGTTCACCTGATGGCGAGGGATACTGATGATAGTGAAAGATAATCCAAGATCGACTTCATCGGACCAGGTGTTATCTTATATGACTCGGTCCATTTCTGCAGTCCGACCTGCCGATAATGTAGGAAGCACCAACTCCGTAGCTCCAGAAACAACCCGTAGGATTCTCAGAGAAAATTGCACTCGTACACCGAATGATGTGCTCCGGAATCGAACCCACAATCTTCGGAACGCGAGGCATGCGGCGTAACCACTTCGATCTCATCTCATCTGATCTCATCTCATCTTGTTCCTCTTATACTTTGCAGTGTCGAGGTGGAGTATAAACAGCGGGGGAGTGCCCATCCATCATCTCATCTTGTTCCTCTTGTATCTTGCGGTGTCCAGGTGAAGTATAAACAGCGGAAGAGTGCCCGTTTACGGACTTTATATATCAAGATTCCCATAGACTCTGTTATTCCCTATGGCCATCGTTTCTTTTCTTCTGATTCCGTTTGTTCTGTACGCCATTGCTTGTAGTGGTATACTGTAATCTGGTAGCCTAGTTATGTGCTGTTTTCTATTGTTTGATATTAGTTAAGTTAGTTGCATAACCTTTAAAGGACGTGGCAGTCAACATCAGCATTTTTTGGCTGTTTGTGATTCCTGGGCAAGTTTACGTTTAGTAGTTTGCCATTGCTTTTTGAACGATCGGCACCCATACTATTTCACAAGAAACCAACGAAAGGCGGTCTGCTGCCTAATCGCGCGTAGCTGTGTTTTGAACGCAGTATGCGGGATTACGAACGGCGTCCGTAACTAATTCGCCACGGAGCCGGCACATTTAATATTACTCTATTAAAAATTCTAAAGTCATCATTTCGTGCATTGTGCATATTCGAAATCCCCAGCAGACAGCTATTTTCGGTACATTTCAAAATTAGAAAAATAATGCCCACAAGAGGTCTCCTAATTGAATCAATGACTGTAGTGAGTCATCGATTTGTGTGCAGTGTAATTAGAAAATGTGATACAATTTCATCATCATCATCATCATCATCATCATCATCATCATCATCATCATCATCATCATCATCATCATCATCATCATCATCATATCACGAGAAAAGGAGCAATTAAGACGTCTCGAGGCGTGGATTTATTGGTATAAAATGTTATTCTGGTTGGGTTGGACTGAGCGTTCCTTCTGAGCATTGAGTTGAAGCCTGTTGGCAAGGAAGTGCCTAAATCATGTGGAGAAAACACGAAGAACGATGGCCTAATCTCAGACAGTGCCTATGTGCTGACTGAATCTGGACCTGGTGACATGTTGCTTTGACATTCCGCAGATGCGAAGTAGCAATACCAGTCTGGCACACCTGCTGTCTTTTGAGCCCGGGGAGGGAAAGGAGATTTCTGCAACAGTTCCTTCTGTACCTCATAGTCACTGAAAACCTGTTCCAGGGCTTAGACTGCACTAATGCTTCCAGAAGATTCATAACCAACGACCCAACCAATTAACCTACCACCTAACCAATTAACTAACCAAACATCCAATTAACTAACTACTTAACCAATTAACTAACCACTTAACCAATTAACTGACGACCCAACCAATTAACTAACTACCCAACCAATTAACTAACTATCTAACCGATTAACTAACTACTAACTGATTAACTAACTACCCAACCAGTTAACTATCTACTCAACCAATTAACCTACCACCCAACCAGTTAACTAACCACCCAACCAATTAACTGACTTCGCAACAAATTAACTAATCAACCAATTAACTAACTATTTAACCAATTAACTAACAACCCAACCATTAACTAACTACTCAACAAGTTAACTAACTTCTCAACCAATAAACTAACCAATTAACTAACCATCCAACCAATTAACTAACTTCTCACCCAATTAACTAACCACACAACCAATTAACTAACCACCCAACCAATTAACTGACTTCGCAACAAATTAACTAATCAACCAATTAACTAACTATTTAACCAATTAACTAACAACCCAACCATTAACTAACTACTCAACAAGTTAACTAACTTCTCAACCAATAAACTAACCAATTAACTAACCATCCAACCAATTAACTAACTACACAACCAATTAACTAACCACCAAACCAATTAACTAACCACCCAACCAATTAACCAACTAATCAACCAATTAACCGCCCAACCAACCATTCAACTAATAAACCAACCTAACCACCCACTTACCCACCGAAGTAGACTAAACAAAGCACTGCCCTGACTACACCTCAAAATTACTAAAGCAACAATCCTAAACAAAGTGGGCGCGCTATCGTGGTTGATATATAGCTGCGCTGATAATGTCATGAGCTCAGTAGGGGCGAGGGTTCGTCGCCTGCTAAGAGAGGGAAAAACTGGTCACCCGTTCCTCCGCGCATTCAGGCCTACAGAATGTCACGGCCCTATCACATCACAGATCCATACTAATATTAATACAAGTAATGTGTACAATGTTGCATGTACTTTTGAAGGACGTTTCTATCAACGCCATGTTGATTTTCAAGGCAATTTTACATTCAGCAGTTTACCATTGCTTTCTGAACGAGTCGTAAACGTCTAAGTGCAACTTAATGATGATGTAAGAGTTGGAACAGCCTACCTTGTGATCAGCGCACCGGAAGTTTAAGAGCGAGCGCTCTTATTATTTCAATATAATAATCATCATCAAGTGTCATGCCGACTGGCGTAGGCGTTCACGACTCTCCACAGATCTCGGTATTTGGTTGTCTGGATCAACTCTGACCATTGATAGTTCTCCATGCCACCGTCGCAATCCATCAAGCATCATTTCTCTTGGTCTGCCTCTGCCCCTCTTCACCTCGATATGTCCAGTTGTCACGATTGTCTCCAGCGCCTCTTCTCATCACATGACCAAAAAAAGCTGTTTGCCTCTTTCTTATTATTGTTTATAATGTTCTAGTTTTATTAGCCTCTTTCAGGCATTCGTTGTTAGTTACTTTGGCAGTCCAAGGAATTCGCAACATTCGTCGCAGGAACCACATCTCTGTTGCTTCTAAGTTCTTCCTAATTTGTTCATTTACATTCCAAGATTCACTGGTGTACAGCAAAACATGTTCTATATAGCACTTTAGCACTGTTTTACATTCAATGACAGTGACTTATTGCATAAGATATTCTTCATTTTCTGAAATGCAGCCTTTACATTTACACTATTCTGCTCTTAAAATCTGTTGTGCGTCTTCCATAAGTAATAATAGCAATAATATATCATCATCAGAGGGACACGGTAACCTAGTGGCTAGACGCCTCGACTGCCGGCCTGGCGATCTCAGGTTCAATCCCCATCGGGGCGGATTCGAATTATAAAACTGACCAGATGGACCCTGCCTACAGTGGGTACAAGAACGTGTCTTGGAGAGTAAAGGCGGCCGGCGTGCTACAGACCACAACACAAACGAGTGGTCTATACAAACACGGGCCTCACACCATATGCCCACTGAGATTAAAGGCGGGGAAAAAGGTCCTTTATCTTTCACTGTTCTGACATATACCCACTGAGATTAAAGGCGGGTAAAAAGGTCCTTTATCTTTCACTGTTCTGACATATACCCACTGAGATTAAAGGCGGGTAAAAAGGTCCTTTATCTTTCACTGTTCTGACATATACCCACTGAGATTAAAGGCGGGTAAAAAGGTCCTTTATCTTTCACTGTTCTGACATATACCCACTGAGATTAAAGGCGGGTAAAAAGGTCCTTTATCTTTCACTGTTCTGACATATACCCACTGAGATTAAAGGCGGGTAAAAAGGTCCTTTATCTTTCACTGTTCTGACATATACCCACTGAGATTAAAGGCGGGTAAAAAGGTCCTTTATCTTTCACTGTTCTGACATATACCCACTGAGATTAAAGGCGGGTAAAAAGGTCCTTTATCTTTCACTGTTCTGACATATACCCACTGAGATTAAAGGCGGGTAAAAAGGTCCTTTATCTTTCTCTGTTCTGACATATACCCACTGAGATTAAAGGCGGGTAAAAAGGTCCTTTATCTTTCACTGTTCTGACATATACCCACTGAGATTAAAGGCGGGTAAAAAGGTCCTTTATCTTTCACTGTTCTGACATATACCCACTGAGATTAAAGGCGGGTAAAAAGGTCCTTTATCTTTCACTGTTCTGACATATACCCACTGAGATTAAAGGCGGGTAAAAAGATCCTTTATCTTTCACTGTTCTGACATATACCCACTGAGATTAAAGGCCGGTAAAAAGGTCCTTTATCTTTCACTGTTCTGACATATACCCACTGAGATTAAAGGCGGGTAAAAAGGTCCTTTATCTTTCACTGTTCTGACATATACCCACTGAGATTAAAGGCGGGTAAAAAGATCCTTTATCTTTCACTGTTCTGACATATACCCACTGAGATTAAAGGCCGGTAAAAAGGTCCTTTATCTTTCACTGTTCTGACATATACCCACTGAGATTAAAGGCGGGTAAAAAGGTCCTTTATCTTTCACTGTTCTGACATATACCCACTGAGATTAAAGGCGGGTAAAAAGGTCCTTTATCTTTCACTGTTCTGACAGACAAGATCACTAAAAATTATGAGTTATGGCTCTGAACAAAGTTATCAGTTACGAGCCCTGCATACTTGGCTCTACGGTATTTCTTGACAGGAAAGAGCACTAAAAATTATGAGCCATGGCTCTGATCAAAGTTATCAGTTACCAGCCCTGCTTACTTGGCTCCACAGTCTTTAAATGTTAAAACGGAGGTCGGCGTGGCTGAAAAGATATCTGTTGTTGTTGTTCGCTGGCTTTGAACTCAAGCGTAGTCCCTACATGTGATACTATTTCTAGTGCACCGGATTGATTTTTTGCGTGTGGATTAGCTTTCCCTATTACCAGTGTCACTCGCCATCAGGCGAACCCTCTCCAACTTCAGGGGTACTTGTAATTTACATCCTCAAGTCAAGCACCAGAAGTCAATAATTTAGTTCAACTGGCCGTTGTAAGGGTTGAACCCGCTACTTCGACATCACACCGGAAGTTTAAAAGCGAGCTATCCATTCGGCATGTTGACCCGCGGTGGAGATATATCAGTCAACAGCATACCACAACAAGCAATGATGTACAGACCAGATGGAAACAGGAAGAGGCCGACCACGTAAACGTTGGATGGAGGGAATAGCAGAGTCCATGGGAATATCGATATATGAAGCCCATAATCGGGCACTCTCACGATGTTTATACTTCACCTCGACACCGCAAGGTACAAGAGGAACATGATGAGATGAGAGATAATATATATATATATCTGATAGTGGTATAGCGGTATCAACTAGGGACCCCTTTGATAACACTAAATAAATACACATGCAGTGTTTGGCCTCATACAAGTAGACGACAGAAGCATAGACTAGATGATGCACTAGAAAACATTTAAAATTGAAAGCTATTGTTACCAGCCCGAATTTGAACCTGTCACCTCCAAATGACGACAGCGCCTGGCTGCAGGAACAAGTGTTCTTCGAGGCATGACCTACCAGAAAGCCGTTTTACACATCCATCATTTGGACTTGTTAACGTTTCCTTCTTTCCCAGGAATGCTAACCTGGTCAAAAACAGACGCAAAAGTCGGATGTGTTGGCCAAGGGTCTAAGCCCAAGGGTGCATAACAGTACACCGCAATTACATCTGACAAAAAAAAAAAAAAACACTCCGGATGAACGAAGAAGAGGAAGTAGTTTCCTTCTTGACTTGTAGACATAAATTACAGGTACCTCAGGAATCGGAGAGCGTTCGGCAATTATCGAGGGACACTGGTAATTGGTAAAGCTAATCTTCATGCAGAACCAATCCAGTGAACTCATTTTTGTCCCCTGCATATCTTATTTACAGGACATTGCTGTCAACACCAGAATTTTACTGCTTTGTTGATGTCTTGGCAAGTTTATCTTCAGTAGTTTGACATTGCTTTCTGAACGACCGTTTCCATACCAACACGTTAAACCCAGCGTAACGTGGTCTGCTGCCAAATCGGTCGCACCTGTGTTTCGAACGCAGGTAAGCGAATCGCGTCCGCAAGACCCTAGCCACGGAGACCGGCAGTGAACGTATTAGCAGTAGCAACTACTAGTAGCCCCAGTACTTGCGTGCACTACGCTTGAGTTCAACGAGAGCCAACGCAAAAAAAAAAGACATTCTTTTAAAAGACGTGAAGGTGTACACATATTTGGTGCAACAGTAATCTTTCCAAGGGCGCGTGTGAAGGTGTACACATATCTGGTGCAACAGTAATCTTTCCAAGGGCGCGTGTGAAGGTGTACACATATTTGGTGCAACAGTAATCTTTCCAAGGGCGCGTGTGAAGGTGTACACATATTTGGTGCAACAGTAATCTTTCCAAGGGCGCGTGTGAAGGTGTACACATATTTGGTGCAACAGTAATCTTTCCAAGGGCGCGTGTGAAGGTGTACACATATCTGGTGAAACAGTAATCTTTCCAAGGGCGCGTGTGAAGGTGTACACATATCTGGTGCAACAGTAATCTTCCCAAGGGCGCATGTGAAGGTGTACACATATCTGGTGAAACAGTAATCTTTCCAAGGGCGCATGTGAAGGTGTACACATATCTGGTGCAACGGTAATCTTTCCAAGGGCGCATGTGAAGGTGTACACATATCTGGTGCAACGGTAATCTTTCCAAGGGCGCATGTGAAGGTGTACACATATCTGGTGCAACGGTAATCTTTCCAAGGGCGCATGTGAAGGTGTACACATATTTGGTGCAACAGTAATCTTTCCAAGGGCGCGTGTGAAGGTGTACACATATTTGGTGCAACAGTAATCTTTCCAAGGGCGCGTGTGAAGGTGTACACATATCTGGTGAAACAGTAATCTTTCCAAGGGCGCATGTGAAGGTGTACACATATCTGGTGCAACGGTAATCTTTCCAAGGGCGCGTGTGAAGGTGTACACATATTTGGTGCAACAGTAATCTTTCCAAGGGCGCGTGTGAAGGTGTACACATATTTGGTGCAATAGTAATCTTTTGAAGGGCGCGTTAGCGTAGTCGACAATAATCTGCGCTAATAATGAAATACGGGTTTAAAACGCCAACGGATCAACATCATTGCACCGGGTTTTATCCCAGATGGCTAGGTCTCTTTCCGCAGGACGGCCGGCCAAAAGTGTCGCACAAAGCACAGACTCTGTAGCTCCATCGACGATCCCCGAGAAGATCTCCGAGAAAATTGCACCCGTGAACCGAATTATGTAGCCCAGAATCGAACCCACGACCTTCGGAGCGCGAGACTACCGGCGTAATGACTTGGCTACTGAGACACCCTGGCTGATAACGTCATGAGCGGGGTCTGACGAAGGTTTCACGTCTGCACTAGTCGTTTCGCTACGAGAGAGAGAGGCAGGTTACCAGTTCCTCCATGCATGTGGGCCTACCAAACGTCACATACACAGAGCCGTTGGGTCGAGTTTAGAGTTGCGTTGAATTGAGTTGAGTTGTGGTGAGTCGAGTTGAGTTAAATTGTGGTGAGTAGAGTTGAGCTAATAATTGGCTGTCGTATAAACTGTCCATTGTCACAGCGAGTCTCGACCGGCTCAACCTCGACTACGGTCGAATTCTCAGTCTCAAATTTAGGATAGCTCTTTCTCTCCTGGCCATCGTCAAAGCGTGTTTTGCGCAGTAAGTCAAATGGGGAACCCGTTGAGGCCACTGAGACAGTTACATAACAAAATACACATAGTGTTGTTTGGCGCTCACAGAAGGAGAAGAAGGAAGTAGAGAGTAGAAGACGCACTAGACAACATAAAATTTGAAAGCTATAGGCTAGTTACCGACCGGAATTCGAACCTGTCACCTCCAAACGACGACAGCGCCTCGCTGCAGGAACAAATGTACTTCGACGCGTGAACAACTAGACACTCCAAAAAAAGTGTCTTCATTAGTCATGTCTATCATACACATGAACCTGCAACTATGGAATACGGACAGAATTCGTATCAAACCATTGAGATAGGGTCCATAGGTCTCATAATTTATATTAAACCAGCATAGGTCAAATAACAAACACACAATCACATCGGGCCGTAATGCCGTGTCGAGTATATTAACAAACATTTAAAGAACATAAATGATTTGTCGGTTCTAATGCTATCCTTTCAAATTTTATGTTGTCTAATGCGTCCTCTAGTCTCTACTTCCTTCTTCTCCTTCTGTAAGCGCCAAACAATACTATGTGCGTTTGTTTATGTAACTGTCTCAATGGCCTCAACGGCCTCAACTGATTTCCTATAGCTTGGTAGAATCAGCGGGGAAAGAAGACCCTGTTGAGCTTGACTCTATTCCGACTTTGTGAAGACACATGAAGGGTGTAGCTTAGGTGGGAGCGCAAGCGCAATTGAAATACCACTACTTTTATCGTTTCTTTACTTATTCAGTCTCGGTAGAGATTTGTTCGCAGCAGACGAGCATAATCTCTGGCGGGCCTATTCTCGCACAGATCCGCACAGTGGAAGGATGGGGGATTTTGCTCGCAATAGACAAGCAATATCTCCTGCGGTAGCTCTGGCGGGCCTATTCCCGCTGGTCGCGGGGTCCGC
Organism: Cepaea hortensis; assembly: GCA_963921405.1. NCBI lineage: Eukaryota > Metazoa > Mollusca > Gastropoda > Stylommatophora > Helicidae > Cepaea > Cepaea hortensis. Next base: position 302,895,242 of record OY992876.1, on the reverse strand, counting down.
TAAAGTCAGGTGGAGAGTCTGACGATAGTGCACGCTTTACACAGGCCCGGACACTTGTGATTGACAGATGTGCGAGGCCCTCACCTGTGGGACTTGGATGAACGCTTCTAAGCCGGGAACCTTGGGTGCCAGGGTCTGGCCATCACTCGCCACCTGCTCGTGGTGGCGAGGTCTCGGAGGTCTGACACTGTCTGCAGCCTACCTTGTGCCAGACGTATTGGTTACCCATTCCTCTGGAAAACACAAGATTAGGCCGAGAGAGGGATCATGTCGTTTGGACACCACATGTTTCTCTGAAGCTCTGCCCAGGCATTGTGATGGAATATTGGCCACATTCCAACTCACATACTTTGGTCTGTCAAGACTGCAAGGTTCCACTCACGTGTATAGCATTAGACCGACCAATCATTTCTCTTCTTTAAATGTATGTTAATATACTGGCCACAGCATTACGGTCTGATGTGTTTGTGTGTTTGTTATTTGACCTATGCTGGTGTAATATAAATTATGAGACCTATGGTGATATTTCAATGGTTTGATACGAATTCTGTCCGTATTCCATAGTTGCAGGTTCATGTGTATGATAGACATGACTAATGAAGACACTTTTGTATGGAGTGTCTAGTTTGTCATGCGTCGAAGTACACTTTTTCCTGCAGCGAGGCGCTGTCGTCGCTTGGAGGTGACAGGTTCGAATCCCGGTCGGTAACTATAGCTTTCACATTTTATGTTGTCTAGTGTGTCCTCTAGTCTCTACTTCCTTCTTCTCCTTCTGTGAGCGCCAAACAATATTATGTGTGTTTATTTATGTAACTTCGTCCAGTAAGGCCAGGCCTACGCTTTAACGTCATCAGAGCTCACATTTCAGCTCTTGACATATGTAACGTTCTAATTTCATTAGACGCTTCCAGCGAATCGTAGTCTAAGGAATTTGCCTTTCATAACAGGAACCACATCTCCGTTACTTACAAGCTCTTCTGAATTTATTAATTCATGTCGCAAGATTCCCTGCATACAGCAAAACAGGTTCCATATAACATTTCAGCACTCTATATATTCTTATATTAAATTACGGTGACTCATTTCACAAAAATAATTTTCATTTTCTGAAATGCAGCTTTTGCTTGACCTAATCTTCTCTTAATCTCGGTCGTGCATCTTCCATCTGATATTATAATTACCCCTATGTATTTAAATTTATTAACTTCACTAAGCATGTTTCTTTCTATTGTTATATCGCATTTTGATGTTATCTTTCTCTTTGATATAATAATTTTTATCTTACAGGTCTCATGTATTTACGGTGTAAAAGATATTTCTCTTTTATTCCTCAGGAAATGTAAAGTACAAGGATTTATTATGTCCCATTGTTTCATGCTTGAAACGCCTTCAAAGAGAATATTTAAAATTATAACCGAGGAAAAACGAAATAAAATAGTTTTATGTCGAATAAAAGATAAAATCCAAGATATTGCTATTGTGGTGTGAAATGTTAGGCCTTCAAATATTCTAGGTCCCTTATAAATGAGTTGGAAATTAGTATGAGATTTGATCTACCAAGCTTAGGCCCTCTACACACCACTGGCTTCTTGAATGGTTAGGTCTGTGTTTGACTGTTTCAGTTGAAATTAGCGTGTACTGCTACCCATTTACGCCCCACTCTGTGGGTGTTATGTTACGCTGTGAAATATATCCATTCTGTATGATAACTCAACGACACCAAGTCACAAGTACTTCCCAGAATGACACTCTCACCACAACTGCCAACTGGAACATAGCGTCACCAAAATGCATTTTCTTATGTCAGGTCAGTAGTAAGTACATTTCCCATGACCAGAGTAGTGAGACAAAAGGCCGGAAACGATCGCTTCATTCCGCGACACGACATTTTGATAGCCTCTGGTGGGTAACAGTTCAATTTCGGCGCGGGATAAAATTAAACGCAGACATCTCTGTGCAGGTAGAGAGTAAACAGAATAAGACAAGTTTATGGTCAAACCACGACCGTTGGATGATCACTTGATAAGTAGTGTCTTTTATCTGTGTTTAGGGAAATAATTACTCTCACACATAACTTATTGCAGACTCCTGGAAAAGCATCGGAACTTGAAAGTAACCTGAGAAGTGATGGGACATTTACGGCGGGTAAAAGTCCTGAAATGGTATTTGATAATACAACACCTGCGTAGGGGGTGAAAAAAAAAGTACTGTTTACATGAAAGCCAGAAGACGCCAACTAATTGATTCTTCCCAGCTTAAATACCGGAAGCGCTTGGACTCTGGCATTCTTTTGGTAAACTCTTGAGTCAGTGCACTGTGCACTGAAATTTCTTCAGAGTAATTGTATTGAATTTCTGGAAGCAGTTAGGTAAGTGACAACTTATAAGTTAACACCAACAGTGATTGTTATAATTACCTTGGAAGATTTTAAACCATTAATTAATTCTCTATATTTTATACCTTGTTGTTTAATTGGTGACTTCGTCTTAACAAGTGCATTTGCAATGAAGATATCTATGTATTATATCTTGTTTGCTGACAGTTCTATTTTCTGTCTGGTGTATTATTCATTACTTTATTATCTCCTTTGCTTATAGCACGTGCTTCATGCGACAATATTCTATTAATTAATATTATTTGTTACTTGATTATCTCCTCTGTGTATGAGATACTATTTTGCTACTCACGTGAGAGGTGAATATATTATAATTAAATGCAACCATCTAAGTATCACAAGGACCTTGTATGAATACCATCATTATTTTCATTTCACACAGCGATCTAGGCGACTGGACATGCGCATATTATGGACAGTTGAGAAACATATTGCGTAAAAATGATAGTGTATGTTTAGTAAGATATAAAATGTTAATTACATCTGTTAGTATCTATATATGTGAATATTCATCTCATCATCTCATTGGACCGTAACAGAAGATGTAAAGACCTGACCTTAGGGATAGAAAAGAGTTAAAGGGCAGATGATGTATGGACTTATTGCGAGACTACGGTGCCCTTAAGCGACCCCAAGCAGCATGTAGGAAAATCCATAATGACAACATGGAATCATAAGAGATTAAAATCTGGCTTAGCTAGAAATGTGATATACCGTGTACCCAAATTTTATATAATTACGGGCACATGTTAGTTGTTCTTTTCTTTCAACAGTGGTTTTGTTGTTGTTGTTGCCTACTTTGAAGTTCACAGGTGAATGCTGAAGGATCTCACCTTCCTACTACAGTAAAGCGTGAAGAACTTGTATCAACCATTGTATATCCAGATCCTAACTGTTCCACTCCGAACTGTCTTACAACAAAGCACACATACTTAGATACGTCGTCTCCAACACCAAAGCCAATAGCAATAAGAATCTGAACACGCAAACGAAAACTATCTAAGAGCAGAGGACTTCACCGCCCATCCTACTGGGCTAAATCCTATATCCTGCAGCGGAGTAGCACATCCATGGACAGTCATTATAATTCATTGTACTATTATCAATTGAGTTGTTTCGTGACATAACCTTCTTTCATAATATCCCTATCATCCATTATAATCCTTTGAACCTATTCAGAAGGTGTTAACTTATTCTTTTATCATATGTATGTGTGTGTAACTGTGTTAAATATTAGTTATTATTATTAGTTTACTATCTGGGGGATTCATATCAGGAGAGCTGTGTGGCAGGAAGAATACTAGTCTTTGGTTCACACAAGAGTGAACATCCTCCTCTCTTACGACAGTGCCTTTCCTGTGCTCTCTTGGCTTTCTTCTGAAAACCTTACTTGATCCTTTAAGGAAGTCCTTCCAGGTTTGTCTGATCCAGTTCACTAATGAGTCTCACGAGCCACTTCAGGTTTTATTTTCGTAGTTTGCAACCACTATTTGATCAAAATTGAGGCCACACGAACAGACTCCATTCCATCATAAGTTCTACTGCCTCAACCAAATTCATACCCAAGGCGCCAGGAGGTATTTACCGTCGGATCACCTTTGCATTCCCGCGTCCAATAATTCAGACAATTAATTCCTCATTAAGCTGTCAGTAAAGATGGAAAACATGCTGACCAATAAGAAGATATGAATTGCAAAGAGAAAAAGTGTTGAAGTGCTTTATTAGCTATATAGAACGTGTATTTTTGTATGGATGTGAAGCGTGCATATTGAGCAGACAAGCTGAAAAACATCCAATGATTGTGGAAATGTGCTTTCTGCGGAAAATGCAAATAATACCATGGACAACCCCTACACCGGACAGCTGGACTAAAATGGTGACCTGTCGTCCTTGACTTGGGGACGTAAATTACAAGTGCCTCTGAAGTCGGAGTGGGTTCGCCTGTTGGCGAGGGACACTGTTAATACGGAATGCAAATCCACACGCAAAATTCAATTTATCAATACTATAAATAGTGTGTATGGACTACGCTTGAGTTCAAAGCGAGTGAGCGAAAAAAAAAAAAAAAAAATTAAAAATAAAAATACCATGGACGGACAGAAAAACCAACAACCAAGACCTACAAGAAGCAAATGAAAACCTTAAACTGATGAGAGAAATTACACACAGACAGTCACTATTTTCTGGACACTTTATAATCTCTATATATAAAATGCAATGTATGTCCGGATGTTATTGATGTATTCGCGAACGGTCCATCCGATTGAGATGAAATTTTCTACATGTTTTCTTCTCATTCCCGTGCAGCGAACTGTCATAGTTTGTTAGTGTACAAACAGTTATTTACTTAATAAGATTTAATATTTTAATTTACATTATAATTTATATATAGCGAGGGGACTTAACTTAAGAAACGTTATATCAAGGGACATAACTTTTAATAGCATTGGTATATATTTTATATATAATTGTTGCATTGTTATCAAAGCTTTATAAACTATTTGTCTACAGTTATTTACAGGCATATGCGTTATAATATATAATGATACAATCTTTAAGGCACTTTTAAAGTTTCATAAAAATAATGCATCTATTTTAAATACGTGAAAATTTTCTAACTCATCCTTTTATTTCTCTTCGACAACTATGCAGTCATCCCAGCAATCATTGGGTTTTCGTGATATCTTGGTAAGTTTACGTTCAGTAGTTTCAGATTGCCCTTCACTTTAACTTTTTCTAAAGTAAATGTCATGAAAGGTTGGTAAACGCTGGCAAAGAGAGATATGTCCAAATCTTTAGAAAGTATTAGTCAAACGGATATAATTATCGTCAGCTCAATAGCTACGTGTTTTAAAAATATGACGCTGACTTCGGAGACAACACAGAAGACCACATTAATAACTTCAGCAGGATCAGATATACTGAATAACTGCTTTGAGTTGTCAGATTGCCCTATTTAGTTATTGGGATGAAGATTGTTCTCTTCTAATCGGATCGCCATATTTCTGGGAACAGGGGGAACGGGAACAGGGGCCGAATATGAATTAAATGAGATGCTCCCTGCCAGGGTCTGGGCGAAGCCGGGCCGGGTCGTCTTTTTTGGGAACGTAACGGGAGCAGGGGCCGAATATGAATTAAATGACACGCTCACCGCCAGGGACTGGGCGAAGCCGGACCGGGTCGTCTTTTTTGGGAACGGGAACGGGAGCAGGGGCCGATTATGAATTAAATGAAATGCTCCCCGCCAGAGACTGGGCGAAGCCGGGCCGGGTCCTATAGAAGTATGGATGGATGGATGGATGGATGGATGGATGGATGGATGGATGGATAGACAGCCGGGCCGGGTCGTCAGGCAGACAGACAGACATACATACAGACAGACAGACAGACAGATATAGATAGATAGAGGGGTAGGTAGGCAGGCAGGCAGGCAGATAGATAGATAGATAGATAGATAGATAGATAGATAGATAGATAGATTAGATAAATAGATAGATAGATAGATAGATAGATAGATAGATAGATAGATAGATAGATAGATAGATAGATAGATAGATAGATAGATAGATAGATAGATAGATAGATAGATAGATAATTTCCCCGCCAGGAGCTGGGCTAAGTCGGGCCGGGTCAGCTAGTAAGAAATAAATTAGAAAACTTGGTGACAACTGGCAAGATTGAGGGGAAAAGAACACGGGAAGGCAGAGAAGTAAATACTTAGATGGCATGGCCGCATGGTATGGTCGAGACAAGAACACAGAGTTGATCCACGACTCTAGTGATCGTATGAGATGGCGAAACATGGCACATGATGATGATGATGATTAAATTATTTTACTGTCACCAATATTGAAGTGATTGTTTGCGCACGGGCGTGAGTGAAGGATTGTGTAAGGACGCGCTTGAGTGAAGGATTGTGTAAGGACGCGAGTAAAGGATTGTGTAATGACGTGAGTGAAGGATTGTGTAAGGATGTGAGTGAAGGATTGTGTAAGGACGTTAGTGAAGGATTGTGTAAGGAAGTGAGTGAAGGACTGTGTAAGGACGTGTTTGAAAGATTGTGTAAGCCGTGAGTAAATGATTGTGTGAGGATGTGAATGCAGGATTGTGTAAGGACGTGAGTGAAGGATTGTGTACGGAATTGAGTGAAGGATCGTGTAAGGACGTGAGTAAGGGATTGTGTATGGTCGTGAATGAAGGATTGTGTAAGGACTGCGTGAGTGAAAGATTGTGTAAGGACGCGAGTAAAGGATTGTGTAATGATGTGAGTGAAGGATTGTGTGAGGATGTGAATGCAGGATTGTGTAAGAGCGTGAGTGAAGATTTGTGTAAAGACGTGAGTGAAGGATCATATATGGACGTGAGTGAAGGATTATGTAAGGTTGTGAGTGCAGGACTGTGAAAGAGCGTGATTGAGGGTTTGTGTAAAGACGTGAGTGAAGGATCATGTAAGGACGTGAATGAATGATTGTGTAAGGACTTGAGTGAAGGATTGTGTAAGGACTTAAGTGCAGTAATGTGTAAGAACGTGAGTGAAGGATTGTGTAAGAACATGAGGAAAGAATTGTGTAAGGATGTGAGTCAGCACGGACCTTCATGCAACTGAAGGGCACACAGTAATGCCAGCATGACAAACCCGCCCGCATGGATATGAAGGTGAGCGGACATTCTAGCGCTCACGACCACTAATGAGAATTGATGTTGGTGGTATTAGTCGCATTATTAAAAAAGACAGAACTCGCTCGGCCCCAGACAAGGGACGTAATTCTTTCTGACACGTTTGTATTCACGTTCAGAGTGAGCTATTCTTGTTTCCATGGGTTTCTGCGGTTGGTAAGAAAACAATCAGAGTTGTGTGCATCGTTATATAGACACCATTGGCTGAACTGACAATTATAATTGAACAAATTGATAGTTTGATTGGCAGGTTTATTCAGCGCGGATTTAGCACTGCTTTGGTGGTAGCTGATTTATGTTTCAGCTCTATATATTGGATAAGGGGTCGATTTATGTGCTCGGTGATCGCTGCAGTTAGGACAATGGCTATCTATTTATTAGTGCCTTCAGACCTTTAAACATGGGACAAGCCTAGGTCTTCACATACACGCAATAGTTTCTTGTTTTAGGGCTTGTATTCTTATTTATTTGTTTTTATTTTCGTATTTGCACAGAACATTAATAACACCTGATGGGAGATACATTGAAGAGATTAGAACAAGGATCTCCATGGCGAAGGTGGCCTTTTGCAAGGTGGAAAACATACCGACCAATAAAAATATATCGTTTGCAAATGTCACAGAATGATGATAGTTTAGTGATTCCCAGATAAAATTAAATATAACATTAATGGCAATATCGGAGAAGGGTTAACAATCGTGTACTTCATTCTGAGATGAGGACAAATAAAAGATCATTGACCGACAAATATGAAAATAGGATACAGGTGTTCGCAAAGTTCATTGCTTGACGATCTGACCTGACACAGGAAACGGTACGATCGCGCTGGGGGAAAACTTCGACACCGGACAAACACCGCGGGAGACGGTGATCAAAGAAATAAGAACTCTTTGATGGGCGACGAATGATGAGCGTAGGGGAATAGCGGAGAAGACGGAGCGGACCGGAGCACGGAGCGCCCGGACGTATACGTGATTTCACTGAACTTTTGATGTTACGGGAACGGCAAAGGCGATTGTTGATGTATGGACATCAAACACTAACGAAGAACGGAAGGCCCAATATAAATAGTAGTAACTGGGGTTTTGTGTTAGTGTGTGCTACCTAAAGGGACGGCAAACTGGATTTATGTCTCCTGAAAATAGCAAAGAAATCATCCCGGGAAATGGGATAGAAGTGATTGTGTGCTAATAGATTTCAATGCTTGGAGTATCATTAATTCTATATATATAAGGTAACACTAATATTAGAGTAATATTAGCATAGGGAAATATGTGTTTGTGCTTAGGGTTTACTATTGCTTTCTATTTAGTGAATAGTTTAGACTTTAGTGAATTCTGCTGTTTATGTCAGAGTATTCTTTCGGAAGCTGTTCATTACGGCTGGAGAAAGACAATCACATAAACAGTAATGTGAAGCAGACTTAAATCATCTGATTTAATATTTATTACCCAGGTTCCACTACACAGCCTGACATAGCAAAGAAGATAAAACAGTACGTCTCTTGTATAGAGAAAGCAGTGTTGATAATAAAGGAAAGAACGTTCACTTTTATCAAGCACTTCACAGGTGCAGTGAAAATATGTCACTATAGAAAAATCAACCTACACAGTCAATAAGAGGGGGTGACATAACGAATGCCAAGAAACATGTTTTGGTGAACCTCAGTGAAAGACCTTTATTCAAGCAGAGCAAATAGGCTAGAATATAGTGCAATTAGGTAATCACCTAAAAGAAACATTGAAGAACACGAGAACATTTAACATAGAAATAGACATTTATAAACAGTCGTAATGTGTATTCAGTGGTGGACTATATTACCTTCCAAAACAGGACATATCTGAACTTCAGTGACTTACCTTTATTGGATTATGTTTCTGAGGATAAGACATTGACAATTGTTTTCAATAATTGGATTAAGTCAAGACTCAAGCCGGAAAGGAGCATCCAGGGTGAGACCGTTCCACGTCTATGGTTGATGTCTGATGTTTTGGCCGTTTGAATGCTAGAGAAACTACGAAGACTAACGGCTAAAAGTCCTATCTTGCACTCACATTAGCAGACAATACAAACTACATATACACAGTCCATACATACACCAGACATAGTTTTTATTAATAAATCTTTTATTTATCGTTGAAAGGAACTGTTGTCGGAGTATGTGTGGAGGGAATAACAGAGAGAGTGAAAGAAATAGATATATGGAAGGGAAGGCAGAAGGGAGGAGGGTAGACAGAAGTCAGTCAATAATCCCAACTGATAATAAGTTTGAAGATGTGCTTGTTGATTCCACCTTCCTCCCGGGAAACAAGTGACAGCAAAGAGGGTTGAGGTGCTACATAGAACCTGTGCTTTTGTATGGATGTGAAGCTTGGACGATGAGCTGACAAAACTAAAAAACATCTGATGGCTGTGGAAATGTGGTTTCTGAGGAAAATGCAAAGAATACCATGGACAGACAAAAAACACAAGAAAAAAAACAAACAAAAAACTAACAACTAAGTCCTACAAGAAACAAGTGAAAATCTTAAACTGTTGTAAAAAAATTAGACGTAGACAGTCAAAGTTATTTTGGCGACGTTATGAGAAGAAATAAATTAGAGAACTTGGTGACAACTGGCAAGAATGAGGGAAAAAGAACAAGGAGAAGGTAGATAAATAAATACCAGGATGACTTGACCACGTGGTATGGTCGAAACAAGAACACTGAGCTGATCCACGACTCAGGTGATCGTGTGAGATGGTAAAACATGACCACGTACGCTTATCGTCACGGCACATAATGATTTGCGCTGAATATTAGTGAATCAGTCAGGACGTTACACTGGCAGTGGCACGAGAGTAGTCGGATGCCATATCTCATGGACGTTCGCTAAAGGAGGGGAAGACTAATCACCTATTTGTCTGTGCCCTCAGGTTTGCAGAAAATGTCCTGATGGTCGTGACACGTCACATACGTGCAGTTGCTTCCTGTTACAGGACTGTCTTTTATTTGCCTCACTTCCTGCCTGCTAGACTAGCTAGCTAGCTAGCTAGCTAGCTACCTACCTACCTACCTACCTACCTACCTAATTATCTAACTAGTCATTCATCACTCGGTTCATTATAACATCAATCTATCCATTCAACAATCCACTCACCTCTCTCCCCCTCACTCTTTCCCGCAATCTCTCTCCTCTATCTATTTCCACTCCTCCCACTTTCTCCCGCAAGCTCTCTCTCCAACGAGCTATCTCTCCCCACTATCTCTAATCCTTTCTATCCCCCTCTCCAACTCTCTCAACCACTCTCTCCCGCTCTCTCTCCCCCACTCTTCTCCCATTTGCTCCCCAATTCTCTATCTCTCTCTCTTCGTCATCTTCCTATCTGTCTGCTTGCTATCTTGAACAACCATCAATTCAACAATACTCGAACAAAAAAAAAAAAAAAACAACAACCCCCAAATGTAACGGTTATTACAAAGACAAACTGTGCACCCAAATGGATCCATGGTATACCCAAATGCAACGTAGGTATATTCAAATACATCAACTGTATACCCAAATGCAAAATCAAAGTGTGGGAAACCAATATGAATCAAGTCGATGTATTCAAGTGTGTGGGTACTTTAATAACAGGGGGAGAAAGATGCATCAAGGGAGTTTAATGTAGAGTAGCCCAAGCGAAGGCCGCACTTGACAAGATGAAGAATATTCTCTGTAATTTATCTTTGTCAATCGAGATTTAAAAAAAAAGTTATATAAGAGCTATATCTAGCCAATCCTGATGTACGGGTGCGAATCATGGACACTTACGAGACAATGAGGAATTATGTGGAAGCTGCGGAGATATGGTTTTATAGAAGAATGAGGAGAACACATAGGACGGAGAGACAGACCAATGAAGATATCTTGCAAGAAGGCAACTCACAATTATAACAGGTTACTCGCATCGGAATAAGAGTATAAGACAGTCCACATTATTTGAGCATGTCATGAGAAAGAGAAGGCTGGAGTATATGGTCACAGCGGAAAAACTGTAGGAAAGAGGGGGCAGGGGGAGACCAAAGGAGAAGATGCTGGACATTTAAACATCATGACATTGAGAAACGTCGGTATCAGAAATAACTGACAACACAAGAAAGGGAAGGCTGTGCACAAACATGATCACCAACGCCACACGGCATGGACTATAAGATGAAGAGGACGATTCCTCGTTTATGTGTGACCGTTTGAGAATCCCTGCCATTTCACAATAGCCAGGTAAAGAAACACGGCGTGAGCCTTAGCGATATAATCTACCTTCAAGAAATACTTAGCCGCAACGGAAACACAACAGCTGCTTTGAGACCTTGTTAGAGCTGGGCTAGCCTTATGTGTCCAGATTCAGCGACAAAAGACCAACTGTTTATTTTTTCAAAGCCATTCTGGCAGTCTTACTGGCGCCCGTTCCTTGCCAAGGGTCATGTTTATTTAATGTCTGCAGGCGCTGTTTGGTAGAATTGGTATCAGTTTTGATCAGATCACTTGCCGTCTGCACATTATAGGTTGGTTTCGTGTGTGTAGCTTGATGTCAGTCGTAATGGTTAGCATGTCCACTTACCAAAGCAGTGAAACGGGTTCTATCCACAGTAATGTTGAGAATGTGCTTAATTTATAAGAATGCCTGTTTATATGAGTTTATTTGAATTTATATAAGTGCCGTTCGTTCAGAAAGCAGTGGCAAACCACTGAACGTAAACTTGTCAAGAAATCACAAACATACAATAATGATAGGGTTGAATGCAACGTCCTGTAAATGATACGCAGAGTGGCGTCCTTCAGTTAAAACATCTAAAATAGGGAGCATTCGTTGGATCTTTTCCCCTAGAACATGCTGGTGTTGTGGGAAACGAGCAGGCGGACAGATTAGCTGGGTCTGCACTCCTTGGTGGGGTATTGGTGTATGATATGGCAGATGTGGTCAGGGCACTTTTGGATCGTGTGTATAATGTGGAGGAACATCATGACCTGGAGAGAGTGTTGTAATGTCGGTTCTTGAGACAACTCAACTCAACGTGTATGTCTCTGACATTTACCCAGCTTCATCAAATGGACGTGACGAGGAAGCACGGCAAGCGTACGTCACAACACACGCACAAAACCAACATTTTGATAAAAGTCTTCCTCAACATATCAACAACCGAAAGCAAGAGCTTCACTGGAACACATAAACGTATGTGCTAATTTACAGCTATGCGAACATCACAATGAAATAAAACAGACATACAGCAATATACATTCTTCTTCTTCTTCTTCTTCTTCTTCTTCTTCTTCTTCTTCTTCTTCTTCTTCTTCTTCTTCTTCTTCTTCTTCTTCTTCTTCTTCTTCTTCTTCTTCTTCTTCTTCTTCAACAGCAACAAAAAATAGCAACAACAACAAGAACAAGAACAACAACAACTACTACTACTACTACTACTACTACTACTACTACTACTACTACTACTACTACTACTACTACTACTACTACTACTACAATTACTTCTCCTCCTCCTCCTCCTCCTCCTCCTCCTCCTCCTCCTCCTCCTCCTCCTACTAATACTACTACTACTACTACTACTACTACTACTACTCCTCCTCCTCCTCCTACTACTACTACTACTACTACTACTACTACTACTACTACTACTACTACTACTACTACTACTACTACTACAACTACAACAACAACAACAACTATAACAACAACAACAACAACTGCTACTACTACTACTACTACTACTACTACTACTACTACTACTACTACTACTACTACTACTACTACTACTACTACTACTACTACTACCACTACTACTACTACTACTACTACTACTACTACTACTACTACTACTACTACTACTATAATAACAACTATAACAACAACAACAACTACTACTACTACTACTACTACTACTACTACTACTACTACTACTACTACTACTACTACTACTACTACTACTACTACTGTATCCCGTTTTTTTTTTGGGTTCTCCATGTCATTATTGACCTGTTTGAAACTTGTCCCTTCAACTATCTGCACTCAGTTCTCCTTGATTCCCCCTCAACTTCTTGCTCCTTCTCCCCACCCTCCTTCTTTTAAGTTTTCCTTGTCCTCTTATATTCCTTCTTTTAACACTATTATTACTGCTGTTGTTATTGCTACTACCACCACCTCATTTACTTCTTTTTCATCGTCTTTCTCCTCTTCTTTTTCTTGGAAAACAGTGGCTTAAAGTTAACAAAACTTAGTGGGTTAATGTGCGAGTTGGGTTACAATAACAGCAACCATCGTTTAAACAGTTAAAAACACAGGGTCGATTTCATTTCACCGGATTTCAACCCATATGTCTCGTTCTCTTTCCCTACAGTGTACTGCCGAAAACATCGCACAGATGACAAACTCCGTAGCTCCAGCGACGACCCCCAGGAGTTTCCGAAAATATTTTCATTCCTGAATGAAATAGCCGATTCCAGAAATGAACCCACTACCCTGGTAACAGAAGGCAAGCAACCAAATCCCTTCGTCACAGAAACCATAAGCATCCGTCTAACCCCACTGAGCCAGCCTTGACCACGGCAGATTGTTACATGAGAATCATTGAGACAGTTTCTTGTTTCGTTGCTAGTAAATTCCAGGTCGCATATTTTATGTGGTTGTAATAGACAGGAACTGCTGCAGGCAATTATCTATCTAATTCTGCGATCTGTATCCTGTAGCTTCTATTTTTGTTTTCATTGTGGTGTGGTTATCTTTGCTTCGTGTCATTATTGACTTGGTTACACGTGTCCCTCGAACTCTGAGGGTTTCCTTATCTTCTATCTTCACAACCTCCTCTTCTTCCTCTCTCCTCCTTGTTGTTGTTGTTGTTGTTGTTGTTGTTGTTGTTGTTGTTGTTGTTGTTGTTCTTCTTCTTCTTCTTCTTCTTCTTCTTCTTCTTCTTCTTCTTCTTCTTCTTCTTCTTCTTCTTCTTCTTCTTCAACAACAACAACAACAACAACAACAACAACAACAACAACAACAATAACAAAACCAATTCTACTACTACTACTACTACTACTACTACTACTACTACTACTACTACTACTACTACTACTACTACTACTACTACTACTACTGTTCATTCTTCCTCTTTGCTTTTTCATCTTGGGCTAGTAAGGGTTAAAGTCAACAAAACAGTGTCGGTTGATATAAAAGTTGGGATAGAACGAGCAAAGCATAGTTGGTTAGGGTAATAGTTGCGTTAGAGTGGGCTAACAAAACAGCGAAAGTTAGTATAACACTTAGAATAAAGTGAATTAAAGGTAACTACACAGAATGGGTTTGCGTAACAACTGTGGTATAATGGTCTTCAGTAAATGAAACAGATGCGGGTTAGTGTAACAATTGTGATATAATAGTTCAAGTTATCAAACGAAAGTGGATTAATGTTGCAATCAGGATAGAAAAAGTGACAATTTAACCTCATTTCTGGCAATAGTGCTGTCAGAAACGATATATTTCATTCCCTTGGCTGGTTTCGCCCTATCCCAGATGTGTTATTTATTTTAATTTGCCGCACTCTTAAGTCTGGGTTGTTATTTCGTTACCTGGTCGTTGCTGATCTCTAAGGAAAGAAATAAAACTCCACCTAGACTTGGTCACCGCAGGTGAAATACCTGGTGGAAGACACACCTTAAATGTTGACCTCAGCATGTGTTTTTTGTTTTTAAAACAAATTACATAATGAATTAGATATAATGAGAAATATGCTGGTAACGTAGTGACCGACATTTAAAGAAAAGATAATATATTGAAAGAATCACAAAGAGGAGATGTAGAATCCATAAGCTTTACTAGAATCCTATCACAAACAACAAAGTGATGTTTATAAGTTACTCATCTGCTTTCTTGTTATGGACTTGATACATGTGTAGTTGAATATCTCTCGAATAGAAGAGAGAGAGAGAGAGAGAGAGAGAGAGAGAGAGAGAGAGAGAGAGAGAGAGAAGAGAGAGAGAGAGAGAGGGGGGAGAGATACAGACAGAAGGAGGAGAGGAGGGAGAGATAGGAAAAGATAGAAGTTAGAGGGAGAGCGAATTAGAGAGAGACAGTTGAAGGGAAGGAGAGAGAGGGAGAGGAAGAGAGAGGGGGAGGGAGGGCTAGGACAAGAGAGAGATACAGAGAGAGAAGAGAGAGAGAGAGAGAGAGAGAGAGAGAGAGAGAGAGAGAGAGAGAGAGAGAGAGAGAGAGAGAGAGAATTACTCTGTATATGTGGAAACGCCCCATCAGTGTTTCTCAAAACATCAGTTAATTCCATTTCTGCCAAAATGTTTATTTTTGATTCCACACGTCATGTACAGTGGGACACACACACGTATTGTTAGTCGCTCATAGAAGTAGAAGACAGAAGTTTGGATTTAGAGGACACACTAGACAACATAAAAATTGAAAGCTATAGTATAGTTAACGACCGGAATTCCAACCTGTCACCTGAAATGTCGACCATATTTTCTACCCAAGAATATATTTATGAGCAGGTCATAAATTTGGAATCGTCATGCTAATTTTCGAAGTAAATAACTAGACTTTTAATTTCTACTTATTTTCCCTTTCTTTCTACTTATTTTCCCTTTCCTTCTACTTATTTTCTCTTTCCTTCTACTTATTTTCTCTTTCCTTCTACTTATTTTCTCTTTCCTTCTACTTATTTTTGCTTTCCTTCTTTCTTTCTACTTAGTTCCCTTTCTTTCAACTTATCTTCCCTTTCCTACTACTAATTTCCCTTTCATTCACTCATTATGTGCCATGCCATAAGCATGGGCAGTCATGTTCTGCCATTTCACATGATCACCAGAGTCGTGGATCAGCTTCTTGTTTCTGGCTCGACCATGCCACGTGGCCAAGCCATCCAGGTATTTAATTCTTCATCTTCCCCTTGATCTGTTCCCTTCGATCTTGCCAGTTGTCACTAAGTTCTCCAATTCATTTCTTTTCATAACATGCCCAAAAAATTGTGACTGTCTACATCTAATGTCTCTAATCAGTTTACGATCTTCATTTGTTTCTTGAAGGACTTGTTCATTGGTTTTTCTGTCTGTCCATGGTATTCTTTGCATTTTCCTCAGAAACCACATTTCCACAGCCATCAGATGTTTTTCAGCTTGTCTGCTCATTGTCCACGTTTCACATCCATATAAAAGTACACGTTCTATGTAGCACTTCAACACTCTTTTTCTCGTTTCAATTAATATCTTTTTTTTTTTTTTTTCCCTTCCTTTTTTATTAAATTTTCTCTTTGCCTCTACTTATTTTCCCTTTCCTTCTACTTATTTGTCTTTCCTTCTCTGCAATTTATCTTTGTCAGTCTAGGTGGGAACAATAGTTCTTACGTGCTATATTGACCCAGTCCTGATGTACCGAAGCGAATCATGGGCAATTAGCAGGAAAGTGGGGAATTATGTGGACGCTGCGGAGATGTGATTTTATTAAAGAATGATGAGAACACAGAGGCCTCATGGAAAGAGCAATGAAGATATCTTCATATGTTTCACTGCACAAGGGGTGTATAGTTGGTTATGCGTCGAAATATAGTGTGTATTGTTAATGACTGTGCAGTGTTTGAAAATATTGCCGGTCCATGTTTTGTATCCACCCTCTGTAAAGTCCATGCAACATAAAAGGTAAATACACAACTTGGACCGGCAATTTTTCAAACACTGCACAGTCATTAAAAATACACCCTGTACAAATGTTTCCACATGAGCCAATGACAGCAGAGATAGAACCTGAACCCTCATTAGATGAAATTGCTTGGGCTATAAAGAACCTGAAGAATGGTAAATCACATTGTTGTGATGAGATACCAGCTAAACTAATTAAAGCGGGAGGAGAAGAAAGCATACACATATATCATGCATTATGTACAAATATTTGGAAATATGGTATATAGCCAAAAGATTGGAAGATAACTATCTTCATTCCAATACTAAAAATGGGCAACCTGAAATTATGCACCAACTATAGAACTGTTGCCCTGATCAGTCATGCAAGTAAAATTCTACTAAAAGTCATAATCCGAAGACTTCGTAAGAAAATAGAAGAAGAGATTAAGGTAGTTCAAGCTGGATTTAGACAAGGAAGAGGAACAAGAGATCACATATTCAACATGCGTTTAATAATAGAGAAGTGCAGAGAATTTAATGTAAACATATTCTCATGTTTTGTGGATTATTTAAAGACTGTGTACAACATGGAAAATCATGAGGAATATGAGCTTTCCATCACATGTAGTACAACTCATAAAAATTCTCTATCTAGACCAACAAGCAGCAGTTAGAATAGATGGCGAGACATCAGATTGGTTTGACATCAAGCAAGGAGTCCGTCAGGGCTGCGTGCTGTCACCCTATTTGTTTAACCTGTACGCCGAAAATATAATGATAAATGTAAGAGATGATATAAACAGGGAGCTATATGATGCCCTAAATATCGGCGGTCATGACATACCAGAGATTCGATATGCTGATGATACAGTATTACTATCCACAACACAAAATGGCATAGAAAACCTAACAGCCTCAACCCAACTGAATAGTGAAAATCACAACTTATATCTTAACATAGCAAAAACAAAGATAATGCATACAGATAAAACTACTATGGAGAAAGAATTATACATTAATGGGGGAAAATTGGAGGTGGTGGAAAAATTTGAATATCTTGGGCTATTGATTACCAACAACGGTGACACAATGAAATAAATTAAACTACGACTATCCATTGCTCTTCAAAGACTAAAACAGCTGAATACATTATGGAGTGGGACAGACAGAACTACAAAAATTAGATTTTTAAGAACATGCATCTTTCCCATTGAAACATACGCCTGTGAGACATGGACACTTATTAAACAAGCTGAACAGCGCATAAACGCCTTTGAATATAAATGTTATAGACGAGTTCTAAGAATATCTTTGGTAAAGAAAAGAACAAATGCATCCATACTTCAAGAGTTGAATATTGAAGAAGGTTGGCTATTAAAGACGATAAAATAAAGAAAATTGAAATATTTTGGCCACTTGAAACGTCACGACAGTTTGGAGAGAACAATAATGGAAGGGTATATGCCTGGGAAGAGAGGAAGAGGAAGGCCAAAGAGAAGATGGGTGCAGGATGTGGCGGATGATCTCCAGATGGGTGTATCAGACGCGGGACATCTTGCTTATGATCGAGAGTTCTGCAAAGGACATGCTACTGATTGATTGATTGATTGACAAATGTTCCAGCAGCCAGTCGCTGTCATCATTTGGAGGTCACAGATTAGAATTCCTGTTGATAACTGTAGCTTTCAATGTTTATGTTGTCTAGTGTGTCCTCAAGCTTCTACTTTCATGAGCGCCAAACAATACAAGTGTGTTTATTCATTAAGCTATCTGGGCGGAAGCTAACTCACAAAAAGAACTGGTTACTCAGATAAGAAGAGGAGACATAATCACCAACCATAATTTTACAGTGCGTCAACTATTGCACACGAAGAGAAAGAATATCAAACAATTTACTGCACAATTGAGAATCGAACACACAAAGTGACACTCGAGATAGACGGATGCCAAGTTAATAAAAGGAAAGTTAGCGTCAACAGGTTTGAAGACCACTGGGTGAAGCAAGTCACGTGATTATAGCGTCGACCCAGCTCAGGCGTCATTTCTTAGATACCGCGCACTTCCCAAACTTCTAGGCTGACGAACAGTCGCAAAGCCAATGTGTCCGGCTTTTCAAATTTTACCAACGGCAGTTTGATCCTATATCCGAGGTAAGCTTGTGAATTCTCAGATCAAAGTGATACCCAGATGTATGAAGCAGAGGTATCCAGTGTTGTGCGTCAAATTAATTGTATTTTTGATAAAATAAATCTCTGAAAATGTGGAAATTGTCGACCGCAAACTTCCAGCTACACAGAGCCTTTTTCCCCGGCGAAACAAACATCTCATACTTTCTCAAAACTGCAAAACTCTGACGTTCTTCACTACATCTACTAGCTTTACTATGTGCATACGACTACAATCTATCACAGAATAATGTATGAGGTGAAACTTCAAACGCACTTTAATGCATTGCATCAAAAACTACTGTAAAATGCTTCTGCAGAGACAAGTCAGTTTGTGTAAACGAATCACTACCTCAATTTAAAACGTACTTATTTCTGTCTATTCGCAATCTAAAGAGCTGAAACAGGAATTATATTCTTCCTTTCCTCTTTACGAATTGAAAAAATAGTATTTGATAGAAAATAATTGTATTCATGTGTCAGATTTATTTAAACAAGGCACTCCATCGACTGCATTGCTTAAAATAGGTTTACGTTCACAGACGCCATTTGTGATAAACGGCCTAGTAATCTGTCCAGACCAAATGGTGAAAAATACATCGATCTATTGCCAACTGTGATCGCCAACAGAATGGGCATGATGTGCACTGGTAATAGATGAAGGTGAAGTATAGATTGATATGAAGAGGAGAAGAGTTAGGAGAGGTACTTTATGTAACAACCTCTTGCTAATGTATTGTGTCATGATCTTGTATATATTACATTTTGAAACAAATACACATCAGAAATTCTGTATGTCAGACATGAAGAACAATAAAACATTAGATGAGTTAAACTCATATTAACTAATGAAGATGGGGGGGGGGAAGTAGTACAAGCTATGTGAACCCTAGTATACAGAAGTTAACTACACATTACACACACAGCACTCCATTTAACACCACAACAACAGCAGGAACAAGTAAATGATTGATAATAGGAGGAAGAAGACAAAGAGTTAATTTGGGAGGTACAAATAAACATTCATATACACAATGCAGAACCACTTGAGAGGATGCAGATGTTTAAATTGTATGTCATTTATAAATGCATCTTATCCTTGTCTTGATCTTGCACTAACAGCTTGATTCAATGATCTAAGGAACATCACATCATCACTCTTATCTATGACTGATGGTACACTTCTCACTGAACCATAGGTACCCTGGGAAAGTGCATACAGTAGGTTCCAGAAGATGGCAAGTGCATGCAGTGGAATAATCTCTGACCCCACACACAAATTAACACAACACCCCTTCTTCTGATCTTATCCTTCCTGTTATGTTGTGTTTGCACTTATTAACATGCTGTAAAGAATTACATTGGTAGTATTATACATAGCTATGTGAATTTATTAAAACAGTGATGTTCTTGGTGGCAACCCGACCAGAAAGAGGGAAGCAGAGAGAAAGAGATGACCCACACTTGAGATGGAAGATGACTCAGGCCTTGAGCAGAGCATGTGAAGCCTTCAGAGAAGCTACACTGGCCAGAACTAAAGTGGATCCATCAGACAATGGACCCAGGCTTATCCTAATCTCCCACTCACAAGGTTACCTTTGTCCATGAAACAAACTTCACCCCTCTCAGGAACTGATTCCTGAATATTGATTAACACATGACACACTTAGAATGTACAACATTTAATTGTTTAGAATAAGTCTCACCACACTTGTCAACATCTTATTGATTGTTGTTTATTTGTGGATTGACTGTAATTGGTCCTATATGCAATTTTCTATTTAATCCTGTGTATACCAAACAGATGTTAAAAAAAGAAAATGTATTTAATAGGCCAAAAGACACAGGCCCAGTCAATAAATGATGAACATTGACTGTATCTTATATTGATTTGTCAGTCCAACCTATCTGTTGATTCTCTATCTTATTTGTGTAAAACATGTTGTCAATGTCTACTTGTATTTGTTAAATGTTTATTTAGCAAAACAAAGTCACTCATGATGAATTAAATTAAATAAGAAAAAGCAAAGAGGAGACTCTACATCTCTTGACTGTTCCAGATCCATGCTACATTTCACCTGATTCTTACTGAGAAAGTCTTTTCAGACATTTTCTTAAGAGATTAAAGGGGGCTCAAGAGCTATTACTATTACATTCCAAGTGAAAGGGCAGGGGCAAACCTAGTGCTTACTTTTTCCCAAAAGAGGACCACACACTCCTAGACAAATAACGAAACTGAGTCTGTAATACTTCAAGGGTCGTATTCTTGATTTATTTACATATTGAAAGAGGATGGGGCCCAGCTTCTAAAACCAGAATATGGGTAATGCACAATAGTGATCCCCAGTCCCTTCAGAATATACAAGTCCCCATTCTTTGTTCATATCACCAGGATGAAAAAGCTGGAGTATGTCGTCACAACAGGAAGGTTGAAGCGAGAGGCAGTGGGAAACCAAGATAGAAGACGCTGGACAGTTTGACAGCATGGCATGGAGGAAAGGTTGGAATGAGAAATGATTGAAGGCACAATGGGCAGAAGCCAGTGGACAGACGTGATCACTAACACCACACGGCATCGACTATAAGAATGGGTTGAGTTGAGCTGAGTCAATAACCCATATAACATAACTTGGGGCAATCCGAAACGTGCTCCCTCCTCATCTATAAGAAGAAGACCTTAAATCAATAAACTGTAGTTTACTGCCAATATAGTACCTTGCAGTGTATGGCAGGTGGGCCTTGAACCTGAGGAATTAAGGTCGCCTGGCAAGTGCAGTCTCCGTGAACTGTGCAGGCAAGAGTTTATATCAGTACCGATGTACATAAGTCTGATTCTCTATCAGAACATATTTAATGACAGAGTTTGAATGTTATTACGTGTTTCCACACTCCCACCCTTCTAGTTTTGAAAAGGAAAACAATTCCAAAGACACAAAGAGAGGATAAGGTAATGCGATTTGGGGTTAAACGTCAAGCAGCGTTTCACGAAAGGAATTTCCCCCATAAAAAGTTTCAGGAAAGCAAATATGGCGCGTAGCAGAGGGTAATTGAATGAAAACAACTCCGGGTATAACGATGTAAGGGCTAGATAAACAAAAGCATGGCGATATTATCATCAGTTCTTGTCTGTGTCACAGATTACATAATGTACTGTTGTTGTTTATTGAAGAAATTGAAGAACGTTGTGTGCAATAAGTCACTGTCCTTGACAGTTAGAAAAAGAGTTCTTGCATGTTACATAGAATCAGTTTTAACATACGGCTGCAAATCATGGACAATTAGTAATCCATCCATCATGTGCCATGCCGATAAGCGTGGGCGGTCATGTTCTGCTATCTCACTCGATCACCAGAGTCGTGGATCAGCTCCGTGTTCCTGTCTCGACCGTGCCATGCGGCCAAGCCATCCAGGTATTTACTTCTCGGTCTTCCCCTTGGTCTCTTCCCTTCGATCTTGCCAGTTGTCACCAAGTTCTCCGAGTCATTTCTTCTCATAACATGTCCAAAAAATTTTGACTGTCAACGTCTAATGACTGTAATCAGTTTACGATCTTTATTTGTTTCTTGAAGGACTTGTTCATTGGTTTTTCTCTCTGTCCATGGTATTCTTTGCATTTTCCTCAGAAACCACATTTCCACAGCCATCAGATGTTTTTCAGCTTGGCTGCTCATTGTTCACGTTTCACATCCATACAAAAGTATAGGTTCTATGTAGCACTTCAACACTCTTTTTCTCGTTTCAGTTGATATCTTTTTATTGGTCAATATGTTTTCCATCTTGCAAAAGGCTACCTTCGCAATAACAATTCTTGTTCTAATCTCTTCAAGACATCTCCCATCAGATGTTATGACTGTGCCGAGATAACTGTATCGATTCACTTGCTTAAGAATAAGCCCATTTACTCGTATATCACATTGTGGTATTTCCTTCTTCCCAATGACGACCATAATCTGTGTCTTCTTACTATTCAGTTCTAACCCTAGTTGTTCACTGTGTGCAACAACCGCATCTACTAAATGTTGCATGTCCTGTTCATTGTCTGCAATCAAGACTGTATCATCTGCATATCTTATGTTAATGATGTATCATCCCCGAATGTTGATTACATATCTTCTATGTTTCTGAAAATATGCTCACTGTACAGGGAAAAAAGATCTGGAGACATTACACATCCCTGTCTCACACCTCTTTTAATAGGCTGATTTTGGCCTACATTTTTCTCAATTCTCATGGCAGCTTGTTGTTTCCAGTATATGTTTATTTTTCAAGTCTAAGGTCTTTTCCATCCATTTGTAGATCTTCAAGCATCCTTATCATGTCGACATGTCTCACTTTATCGAAAGCCTTAGTGTAGTCAATAAAGCAAAGATATAGATCTTTGTTTACTTCTATAGAACGTTCAATTATTGTTCTCAGTATATACACAGCATTTACTGTACCCTTGCCTTCTACAAACCCACATTGTTCTTCTCCTATTTCGAGTTGTATATTCTTCCTAACTCTTTGCATGATAATTCTCAGCAAAATCTTCGTGATGTGGCTCATTATACTAATTGTTCGATGTTGATCACACTCCAAGGCTCCTGATTTCTTCGGGATTGCAATAAATACATAATTACAGGAGGTAATTTTACATAATTCAGGAGGTATATCTCCAGTATCGTATATTGCATTCAGCAGTCTGGTGACTTGGTCTTTTCCATATTCTTCTAAGGCATTGATCATGTCTATTGTGATGTTATCTGTACCTGGGGTCTTGCCAGTTTTCATATGGTTAAGGGCATTTTGAACCTTTATCTTCAAAATTGATGGTCCTTCATTATTATTCCGAAGATCATATTGTTCTTCTCTTGTATCATTATAAAGGTCTTTCACATAATCTGACCACGCATGTAAAATGTGATCTTTTTCTATTATGATTTTGCCATCTTTGGTTTTTAGGCAACCCGTTGATGTGTGTGTTCTTTTGTTGGTGATATCATTAATTCTTTTGTGCATTAATTTGGTATTCCGGGTATTGTGTTGGTTTTCAATTTCCTTGCAATTTTCCTCAGGCCATGTTTTTTTTTTGCCTCTTTGCATAGCTTTCTAATTTTCCTGTGAATCTCTTCATATTTTTCCTTGTTATTTTTGTTTTTTCTTCTTATTTCCACGAGTTTTAAGATGTCTTCCGTCATCCATTTCTTGCGTCCTGTTATCTTTATTTTGGGATGGTTGTTTCTGCAGCTTGGTTGACTGATTTCTTTAATATTTCCCATTGGTCACTGACGTCTTGAAACAATGTTTCCATATCGGACAATGCATCGAATCTGTTCTTTACCTCTACGTTGAATTTATGTTTTATCTCCTCACTCTTCAGTGCCTGTAGATAAATTTTGCGCTTCTTGGTGAATATTTGACTTTCTTTAATTTTATATGTAAATTGCTTAAGATTAATCTATGGTCGCTGTAGCAGTCTGCGCTTGGTATAGTTTTTGCGACTTTTAAGGCATTTCGAAATCTTCTGTTGATGAGGATGTAATCAATCTGATTTCTAATCTTATGATCAGGACTCCTCCATGTCCATAATCTCCTTGGGTGCTGTTTATACCAGCTGTTTCCAATAATCAAATCCTGCTCTTTTTCCCACTGTACAAGTCTGCAACCTCTTTCATTCTGTTCCCCTAGTTCACACTTGCCTACTATGCCTCCGTCCTGTTTAATTCCAACTTTGGCATTCAAATCACCCATTATGATATTTACTTCAGAATTCTTGCTGTTGGTGCATAAACTTGTATGACGTTGACATCAAAAGGTCTTCCACTCAACTTCACCAGTAACACTCTATCTGATACAGTCCAATATCCTTTGATCGATTTTGATCTCTCTGAATCCATCATAATTGCTACTCGTCGCTGTTGTTTCACCCCCACCAGAATAGATTATTCTATATTCATCAGATGTAATAATGCTCATGCACAATTAGTAAACAGGCAATATAATCCATGGAAGCCTTGGGTATGTGGGTTTATAGAAGAATGCTGAAATTAATTGGAGAGTCAATATGAGCAATCAGGACGTTTTAAGGAGAGGTGAATCGAAAAGGCAGCTTATAACAAACATCAGAAAGAGGCAGTCATCGTTTTTTGGCCACGTTATGAGAAGTCAAAGACTGGAACATGTTGTGACAACCGGAACGATTTGCGGAAAAAGAGATAGAGGAAGATGGAGAGAGAAAATTCTTGCCAGTCTTGTGTTATGCCACGGAGTGGAGTCAACACAGGAATTGATCCATGCCTTCGGAGATCGTAATTTGTGGAGAAGCATGACAGCCCACGCCAGCCGGCAAGGGCCTGGATTTCCATGGACTCTGTCACTGCCCTTTCCAAACCACTGTGCCATTAGATATGGCCATTATTGTCCAGTTTCCGAGACAATTTGCTGTTTTTCAGCCAGTTTTCTTCTATGTTTACATCTGTTAGAATGTCAATATTTGTATTCTTAGCGGGCCGCGGTATTCAAAGACTGTTTCTGTAACATTTATTTCATAGTTCTCGCATTTCCCCTTCGTTGGTTGCAATATCTTGCAATATATTGAATATCTTGGACACAGAAAAGAACAAATGCATCCAAACGACATGATCTGAATATTGAAAAGGGTTGGTTACTAAAGACGATAATGCAAAGAATATTGGCATATTTTGGTCACTTGAAACGTCATGAAAGTTTGGAGAGAACAATAATAGAGGGCTATAATGCCAGGGAAGAGAGGAAGAGGAAGGCCAAAGAGAAGTTTGGTGCAAGATGCGGCAGATGATCTCCAGATGGGTGTATCTTATGGGTGCTTATGGCCGAGAAGTTTTCCTGGAAGATTGTTACGGGAGGAAGGTTCTGCAAAGGACATGCTTCTGAATGAATGAATGAAAATGATTGCAAAGTGCTCAATGAATGCCTATGATTAACGTTCGGATGTCACCACAGGAAACGTGGATTTTCTAAAATGTTTTTATTTTATTCATTTGCTGGTGTGGTGTCGTAGTTTGATAACAGATTCTGAGGCAAACAAAAAGTACGTTTGGACTACACAAACATGGATGGCGGAAACTTGGAAGTATGGGTGTGTCACAGTTATGACAAGGGAGAGGTGGTCATATGCCTGTGGGACCAGGTGGAGAATATCGGGGAACAGATTGAGAACCCGTAGGTTGAAAGAATGAAATTGCGGGCGATCGGCAGGGGTTCTGATAGAATCTCAAAACCGAGAGTGTAGACCAGGATAACTTTTAATCAGATATCGGCGCAATGATTAGTAGTGTGACTCTTCGCTGGCTGTTGAACGAGGGGACCGAGCACGTGTGGGAGTGTCCTGAGCGCAGTGATGTTGTTTCTTAGCTCAACACAACTCAACTCAACTGAACTCAACTGAACTTAAAAGTTGTTACTATTGTTGGAGACATGTTAGTTAATTAGTCGACAGATCACCCTCATTGCACATCGAACCATTCAGTCCATAAGTGCTCGGATCTCCTCCTCAGTAAATCCCGCAGAGTGTAGCAGCTCACGACACACGTTCTGTGTTGGATTGTTATTCTTCTTTGGCTTCCTGCATAGTGTTTTTTGCCTGGCCACACCTCTTTTAACTGCTGTTCTCGCAGTCTGACCTGCTAGAGACCTGCAGTATTGTAACGTAATGACAAAATTTCGGAGATATATCAGCCCATCGCAGATATTGAAAGTCGCTTAAGACGATATATCCTCCCATGGCAATTAATGAATCAATACACGTCACACAAATATGTAGCGGGCACGTTAGCATAGCTTATAGAGAGCTGTGCTGATAATGTCATGAGAGCTGTCGGACAATGTTTCAACGCTTGCAGTCGTCGTCTCACTAAGTCAAGGATAGACAATACATGTATTCCCCCGTGAATTCAGGCCTGCACAATGTGATGACTCTATCACACCAAAGACATATAGCAGGAAATTGTTTCGAGAACAATTATTGCACAAACATGTAATAGTAGAGAGTTTCTGAAGATGCAAATCTAAGAACCGGAAACTGTGGAGAAACGTAACATGCTTTCAGGCCAACAATTATGTGAAACATCGGTACAACAATAGAATGCAATAAATTTTACATTCATTCGTCTACTTATTCTTTCTTTCATCTCCACGTGAAGCATTGATGCTAAAAAAAAAAATAAAAAAATAAAAAAAAAATTACCTTTGAAGATATCTTGAAAGAAGTTAACTCACAAGGAAAACTTTTTACTCACATTAAAAGAATACATCCCACATTCTTTTGGCATGTCGTGGGAAGGGGAAAGCTGGGTTTTATCATCACAACGTGAAGGATAGAGAGGAAGAGAGACAAGGGGAGACCAAGAAAGACAATGCTGGACAGTTTGACACACAATTGCTGAGGTTGACTGCGACATCCTGTAAATTATATGCAGCTAACTTATATTCTTAGTTTTGATACGTTTCTCTGGATATGTAGGCTAATCTACCTACTCCTTCATATTTAAAATAGAAAACAAAGCAACACAATGCAATCATAAATCAACTCTCGACACCGAAGTAGAAAACTGTTGACAGCAAATGAACAAGGGGCAAATCTCAGTTGTCTTAATCAAATCGATCTTCTGTGACTATTTCAGCTGGGGTAACCTGCCAGGAATAGTCGCACCCGCCGGCAAGGAATCAAAACACATACACTCAGACGGAAAGGAGGTACTTTCTTTGTCAATAATGCATTATATCGGGAAAACCCAACCCATCGGCGCACCGTGACTATATCAAATAATTTCCGGTACTGTTGCACCCTGGGGGAACCTAGGCAGACATCGATGAAATACTATAGTGGCGCGCTTCCTTGATGCCATAGGCGGCACCAGATACGAGGATATGATGGGGCTGGAAATAGAATTAGGGGGAAAAAAGGAATTTACGGACGGTCTTTCTTTGTATATAATGAAATAAACATGTATTTTAGTTCCCGAGGACGTACAATAAAAACAAACACATTTACGCACAAACTAGGGTTTCAGTAAACAAAATGGAGGGAAAATCGACAAAAATAATGAAATATATTACGACCAACTCTTAGCAATTACCAACTGTCGGGGAATTTTCAACATTCGCTACTTGCCTTTGGGGCCTCCGTTTTTTCGCCCTTATCCGCCTCATATGACATATACGGGGCACAGCCTCTCAGAAAAAACTAACGCTAAGCTCTTTGTCAACTAGTTCGCGACTGGATTTTGCACTTCCATTAGTCAACGATACAAGCTATTACTCATAAATATCAATTGGGAACCCTTGATGCCACTAAGACACTATGAAGGATCTACAGGACATAATATAGTGGCTGTAGAAAATGGAAAAGAATGGGCTTTAGTTTGAATAATAGAAAGACAGAAGTCATAGTGATATCAAAGAGTGTGCCTAAATTTCCAATTAAAGTACATGACGTTATTTTGGGGCAAGTCCAGACATTCAGATATCTATTCACGTGGTTAACGGCAGAAGGAAGATGCATCACTGAGTTAAAGAATAGAATAGGACATGCAAAATCTGCATTCTATTTAATCGAAGAACGTTTTGTGCAATAAGTCACTGTCCTTGAAAGTTAGGAAAAGAGTTATTGCATGTTACATAGAACCAGTTTTAACATACGGATGTGAATCCTGGACAATTAGTAAACATCCATGGAAGCCCTGGTGATGTGGTTTTATAGAAGAATAAAATAAAATGTTTTGCATATCCTTTACAGGACATCGCTGTCAACACCAGCATCTTTCAACTGTATGTTGATTTCTTGGCAAGATTACGCTCAGTAGTTTGCCATTGCTTTCTGAGCGGCCGGCTCACATACCCCGTAAGTTACCTATGCGATTCGAACAACTGCTGATTCTCACCGTCATCACGTTACCTACGAGAGTATACGAGATTACGGAGAGAGGTCGCTAACCTCTAAGCCACGAAGCCGGCTTATAGAAGAATGCTGAACATTAATTGAACTGCCAAAAAGAGCAATCAAGACGTTTTCAGGCTGAATCGCAATGACAACTTATCACAAACGCCTGAAAGAGGCAGTAATCGTTTTTGTTTTGTTTGGCACGTCATGAGAAGACAACAACTGGAACATGTTGTGACAACCGGAAACATTTGCGGAAAGAGAGATAGAGGAAGACAGCGTGAGAAGATTCTTGACAGTCTTGTGTCATGGTACTGAAGGGAGACAACATCCATGACGTCGGAGATCATAATTTGTTGAGAGACATGATCGCAAACGCCAACGAAATGGATGATGATGAAGACAGTTAATAAATAAACACGCGTGTATTGTTTGACACTCAGAGCAGTAGAAGAAAGAACTAGAGGTCCTAGCACGCACTAGACAACATAAAATGTGAAAGCTATAGTTACCTACCGGGATTCGAACCTGTCATCTCCAAATGACGACAGCGCATCGCTGGAGGAACATGTATGACAGGTTATAGTGTTACCACCATCTGCTTCAGAGTGCGTCCCGGTAACACACGGGCAAGTTTTACATCATTAGTTAGTTAGTGGACAGACCATCCTCATTGCACATTGAGCCAGTCAGTTCGTAGGTGCTCGGACTCCTCCTATTTAAATCTCGCAGCGTGTAGCGGCTCACGACATCAGTTCTGTGTTGGTTTTTTAATCTTCTTTGCCTTCCTGCATACTGTTCTTGTTTAGCCACACCTCTTTTAACTTGTTCTCGCATTCTGACCATGGTTGAAGATTCATTGTCATCACTTAGTTCTCACAAACGACTTACTTCTCGTAGAGCATTCAGTATATAAGCCTGGTCCATGGCTCTCCCGCCCTCGTCATTAGCCCTACCTGAAAGCCTGTCTCCTGCTCATTTCCTTGTACAACCGCATGTCCTGACACGAAAATGAAACTAATCTTTGCCAGCCATGACCATTATTAACAGTTGTCCACCATTGTAGCGTGCGTGTTTTTACGTCAAGGTAGAGCGGATGTACGAATTAAGAATCTAATAGAATAATCAAGGTCACAGGTGTGGAGATAAGAGGAAAGCGGATGTAGGGTCAGAGAAGTTGAGTAAGGAATGCCAAGACAATGGTTGAGACCCCACACGAGCGATTGTTATTGCACGTAGATGTGAGACTGAGTCATCAGGGGACAAAGAGGAACGTGCAAGAGAGGGAATACACAAAGAGAAAACTCAGAATGGTGTTTTTATGGGAACTAGTAATGGGGTTCAGGGGTGAAATAGATTTTCACGGGTGGTCTCGGGAAGAGTGAATAAAGAGAGAAGTCTGGGCAAACAGAGGACAGTTGAATTCTGGGGCTAAGTGAGGGAGACTTA
Source organism: Cepaea hortensis (assembly GCA_963921405.1). Lineage (NCBI taxonomy): Eukaryota > Metazoa > Mollusca > Gastropoda > Stylommatophora > Helicidae > Cepaea > Cepaea hortensis. Next base: position 302,865,020 of record OY992876.1, on the reverse strand, counting down.
GCCAGGTAGTTTATTTCTGGAGCTGAGTTAAGGAAACTTAGCCAGGAGAATTGAGTTATGGACCAGTGAGGGGAACTGGGTCCAGAGAGAAGATACTCAGAGGAGTGGGTTACATTCAAGGACGGAGAAGAGTCCGTAACAGGGAATTGTACAAGGCCGGTAGACGGCCATAGTGTGTTTGCAGGAAACTACTGGGTCGAATTATACTCTGATTGTTTATGGAAATCTGCATGTGCAGTTGTATGTGTGTGTGTGTGTGTGTGTGTGTGTGTATTCATCCGTAATAAAGTTTTATGAGCACAGTCCGGTGTTCTATATTGGCTCTTAGTTGTTGAGAAGTCGTCCAGCACACTATTCACACTGACGTACACTAGACACAACCACAGCCAATTACATCTGTCAATAACCTTGTAACAACCATTATTAACAGCTAAATGTCTGTTTCCTTGATCATGTCACACATTTCATTCTTAATGATCTTCTGTTTTTGTTCCATTGACCGAAATCAAATCTTAATTATCCTGGTATGACAGTTAATCACGTTTGGGGGAAAAATTATTCTTTGTTGTTTACAATTTTCCCCAGAGAGAAGATACTGGACAGTTTGACATTATGGCATGCAGCTAATATTTATCATAAATAATTGGCAGTACACGAGACAGACCGGCTCCATGGCGAAGGGTTTACGAATTAAATTCGTAATCTCGCATAAGGCGAACGAAACACAGCTGCGTATGATTTGGAAGCAGAAAGCCTTGCGTTGGTTCCCATACAAAGGTATGAGTGCTAGTCGTTTAGAAAGCAATCGCAAACTACTGAACGTAAACTTGCCAAGAAATCACGAATAGCCAATAAATGCTGTGGTTGACTGTAAAGGATATGCAACTAACTGACACGAGACAGAAAGCTGTGGAAAGCTGTGGACAGACATGATCACCAACGCCACACGGCATAACTATAAGAAGGCTGTGGACAGACATGATCACTAACGCCAGGCGGCATGGAATTTAAGAAGGCGAAAACCATATTTACGTGCATTAGAGGTAAACAACAAATATGCTTATCTTTTACAGGACGTGAAGATCAAACCAAGCGTTATTTTGACTGAGATTTCTTGACAAGTATACGTTCAGTAGTTTGCCATTGCTTTCTGAACGATAGTCACTTATACCAGTGTATAAAAATCAGCACAACGTTGTCTGCTTCTAAATTACCCGCAGTGTTACGAACGCGGTATGCGAATTGCGAGATAAGAAACACTACTCATAAAAGTAATGACAGAAGTAATCTCATCTCATCTCATCATGGTCCTCTTGTACCTTGCGGTGTCGAGGTGAAGTATAAACAGCGGGAGAGTGCCCGTTTATGGGCTTCATGTATCGATATTCCCACGGACTGCTATTCCTTCTGTCCATCGTTAACGTGACCGGCCTTTTCCTCTGCTTCCATCTACAGAAGTAATGATAATAATAAATGAGAAAACCGGGTCATGTGTAAATGGTCCGTTGAATTCAGTTATATTTATCATGGGGAAAGTACTGTAGTTCATGGGAAATCATCGTGGCCGAGACGTTTAACACGCTCGAGAAAGTGGTTTCACATTTGGTCATTTGGACTTAAACGCTGATTTCTCCTTTAGAAATGACGAAGGGATCTGGCCGACGCTCAACGCTCAAAGGAATAGAGAGACGGACTTATAATCAGATTGCTACTGGTACAATTAGTGTTGGAACTCTTCGCTGGCTGCTGAGGATGGGGACGGAGCACTTATGGGAATGCCCCGAATGCTGTGATGTCGATTCCTAAATCAATCAATCAATCAATCATTCTCCTTTAGAAAGCATTGGCTAGCTACTGAACGTAAAATTGCCCAAAAACCAACGTGGGAGTGATAGCAACGTCCTCAAAATTACATGCAACATTTAACAGAAATTCATGTATCGAGGCTCGTGGATAGCATCAGATGGAAGATATATCACAGTCGTACAGAACATAATAGGACAAGCAAACCCTGCATTTTATGAAATGAATAACATCGCATGCAATTAATCGTGTGATTGGAGGTAAGAAAAAGAATCCCTGCGTGTTACGTAGTACCAGAATTGACATCGGGATGTAGATCTTGCACACATAATAAAGAAGCACACGCGTCTCGGAGATAGGGTTTTACAGAAGAATGCTGGAGATCCCTTGGCCTGTCAAAATTAGTAATCTAGAGTAATATAATAGTAGAAGGAGAAAGGGGGAGAAGAACACGCAGCATCAGCAGAGGCAGCAACAGTAGCAGCAGCAGAAGAAGATGGACGAAGAAGAAGATGGACGAAGAAGAAGGAGAAGAAGAAGAAGAAGAAGAAGAAGAAGAAGAAGAAGAAGAAGAAGAAGAAGAAGAAGAAGAAGAAGAAGAAGAAGAAGAAGAAGAAGAAGAAGAAGAAGAAGAAGAAGAAGAAGAAGAAGAAGAAGAAGAAGAAGAAGAAGAAGAAGAAGAAGAAGAAGAAGAAGAAGAAGAAGAAGAAGAAGAAGAAGAAGAAGAAGAAGAAGAAGAAGAAGAAGAAGAAGAAGAAGAAGAAGAAGAAGGAGGCGGAGGAGGAGGTGAAGAAGAAGAAGAAGAAGAAGAAGAAGAAGAAGAAGAAGAAGAAGAAGAAGAAGAAGAAGAAGAAGAAGAAGAAGAAGAAGAAGAAGAAGAAGAAGAAGAAGAAGAAGAAATAGCAGCAGAGGATGGTTTCAGCACACACCTTTTTTCCCCAACTGCAATACACATATTACAGTTATATAATTTACATTCATTACCAGCAGCCAAATGTGCGTTTTGGTAATTATGTCACATTTTCCCTAATAATCTGCAGTGTTTGCTCAGCTGATAGGAATAAAATCTTAATTACCATGGCAACACAATTTGTCACGTTTGGCGAAAATGAAATGATTCTTAATTAACCATTTCCTGAGTATAAAAATGCTAGAAACTTAATTATTGTCTGTTCCATTCTTGAAGGTGTAAAAATATAACAATTCTGGCTATGGTTACACTTGTTTCAAGAACATAGTTCATGTGTTAGAATCCCAAATAGAGGCGTGGATGTTGTAAAAATTGATCTCCACTCTATATAACGATGTGGAATCATTGGCGTCAAAATGCTCCGCGCTCTAAATTTCTCTAGTTAGTTAGTCAACATATCATCCTCATTGCACATCGAACTATTTCTTCCATAAGTGCTCGGATCCCCTCGTTAGTCAATCCCACAGCGTAAAGCGTCTCACAACACCAGATCTGTATTGGTTTATTAATTTTCTTTGGCTTCCTGCATAGTGCTCTTGTTTGGCCACGCCACATTTAGCTTGCAGTTCTCGCAGTCTGACCATGGTTGCAGATTCACAGTCACCACTTGGTTCTCGCAGTCTGAACATGGTTGTAGATTCATAGTCAACACTTGGTTCTCGCAAACAACTTACTTCTCGTAGAGCAGTGGTTCTCAACCTTTTTTGGCCCGTGCCCCCCCCCCCCCCCCACCTTTTCGTATTCCACCCTAAAAATCCCCCCCCCGCCCCTACACAGCATACGTAATAATGGAAGCTACATTTAATAGCACATACTAAAACAAGTCTAGACGTTTACATGAAACGTGATTTGCGGGTCTACTTACGATATAAAATGAATTTTAGACTGGTGAGACGTACAAAACCATAACGTATGAAGGAAAAACAACATCAAGTAATCGGTTCTTGTATTAACGCGATCTTGAAATAACCTTAATTCCCCCCCCCCCCGGAAACCCTAACCCCCCCCCCCGCCCGGGGGATTTTCCCACGGTTGAGAACCACTGTCGTAGAACATTCAGTATATCAGCGTGGTTACATCTCCCTAAGGACATTAAAAACATTGACGCGATCTATAGACTGGTTATCTGCAGATCCAGCAAATTTCTCAGCTCATTCATTTTCCTCAACTCAAGCATGTCCCAGGACTAGCGGTATCATAGTATTTATGTCTTCTTGATCTATGATATTATATTATTTCTTCTTTATCTATGGTATTGTATTCTATCTGCTTAATATATGATATTGTATTCTAACTTCTTGATCTGTGGTATTGTATTATTTCTTCTTCATCTATGACATTGTATTCTCTCTTCCTAATCTATGTTATTGTATTCCATCATCTTGATCTACGGTGTTGTATTATATCTTCTTGATCTACGGTATTGTATTCTTTCTTCTTGATCTACGGTACTGTATATCTTCTTGATCTACGGTATTGTATTATGTCTTATTGATCTACAGTATTGTGTGATCGCCTGATGCAACACAAGATAGTGATGCGACACCAAATAGTAGTGTCACCAATACCGGTGGGTCATAGAATTTGGAAGTACATAAGTTCATCGCCGAGGATATTTTTAAAACAGTTAGGAAGTTTAAGTATTGAAATAGAGATGTGACCGAATGAACTGTAAGTTACCCCAACAGTAATCAGAGTAAGGTTTTCCAGCCAAAAGTAACATAAATCTGTTCTGGACTGTCAAATGGCCGCGAGAAACTCTAGATGTAGAAAAATATATAGTTACAAACAGGTCAGAATTGATTTTGGGCTGTCATGGAACAAACGTAGGTACCATAGGCTAGCAGATTTATAGTCGTGGGAAATGCATGAACTAAGAAACCGAGAGTTAACCTTAGGTTCGGATGTGACGAATTAAAATAGACTGATAGAAACTAATTAAAACATGCAGATCAGCCAGGCTGCGTGCTGTAAGCTGATTGGTAGTCCTTCGCGAAACGGATGGGAGGCAAAGTCCGCGTGACTTAGGACGCGGGCAGTGCCAGCACTGGTAGAAGTGATATATACATAGGATCCAGTCAGTTTGGACAGTGTGGAACAAGCAAGAGTACGGTTTAGCAGCAGGGCTCTTTTGAGCAGAGGGTTGGGTTCTGGCTTAGCCCAGGAGGTATGAGTTCGAAACTTCGGCGATGATGATGACCATATCTCAGGCTGTTTAGTGTCCAGGAAGATGAGGAGGTGGTATTGAAGACGGAAAAGATGCACATATCAAAGTTCCGCCTGGATCACGAGACAAGCAGATGATCAAGGATCTGTGGACCATTTATTCCAGCAAAAATAGGCCTGACGAAATGGAACGCAAATTCCGAGGATCACAAAATGGCGTGCAAGCCATTTGAGAAGGACCGTTGGCTAAGGAAACCGCTCATTAGTTGCAGAAGATGGCTAACGTCAGATAGGACAACAACTAGACAGAGACACTGCAGTCGGAATCACACAGGAGACTAAGGTCAAACATGACTGGAAAACGTCTAGTGGGATCCACGGCAAACGAGAGGTTGAAGAGAGCAAATATATATCAACTGTGGAACCCAGCTGAAAGTAAGTTGGCGTAAGACTTAGACCTAATTAGTATAATTGTTAGACTATAATCAGGTACCTTAGTTTAGAGAGCTATAGCAAACTACCGTAGGTGAACTTACCAAGTAATCATGAACAACTGACGAATGCTAGGTTTGACTGCGACGTAAAGGACCCACATATAAGTAGCTAGCTAACTATAATAGCAGTCTAAACGTTAATCAGCTAAGAAATCACAATCCGACAAATGTCAGGACTGAATGCGACGTCCTGCAAATGACCTATATCTAACTGACTGAACTAGAGTGATGGGAGTCAAATTAATCAATTAGATGAGCAGAGTGTAGATAAACTATATATGTATATATATAAACGAAACAATTAGGCGTACAAAATTAAAGAGAACTAGGCGGGTGCAACACGGCATGTAATTATGGAACGAAACCGTACAGCGAGAATATAAACACGATTGAAACTAACATATGAGTGTGTTCCCTGGAAGCGTTTACTAGGTCAAACCAAACAATGAGACCCGATGACAACCGCAGGTAAACGGACTGCACTCCGGAACAGGCCTTGAAGGAAGAAATGCGTGTCTTTTCGCTGAAGAGGGGTCGCGTTTGTGTTGTTGTGTAGTTAAGACGGCCTGGCGAGGTACAGGCGGTGAGTTCAAATCTACACGAAAGTCCGGGTAAAAGGTTAGATACTTTTAGGTTTAGTTTGACAGTAGACGGCGTACTGGGAGACAGGAAATAACAGCGTTAGTTAAATATATGTAGACGATAGATTACTGTGTTTACAATACTGTTGTTAATTTATGTTATGGCTAAGATATGTGTAGTAATAATGGGGATACATAATGATGATGTTGCTGATAAAGCTTAATACTAGTATAGATAAAGAAGCAATAAATGCTAGGGACTCTGTAGGTAGTGAAAGAATAAGGTTTATTTTGATATAATACTCAATGGTATTGTTTTTATCATGTTTCAGGCATTCCCCGGGTAAACTGGAGATACCTAAACATACCGGGCATATCTGAATAAACAGATATTCATCTGAACAAGATGGATGGGGGTGACTTGCCTCCCTGGGTTATCAATGGGTTACAAATGTATAAGTGGACTACCTGCGGAAGGGTTACTACGAGGTAGACAAAAGGCCGGTGGAAATCCTAGCTTTAGTTCTTTGCTTCATGCTGTTAGTAGGTGGTCATAGGTAGCATTTCCCTAACATCCTGCCGACGACGCCATTTTGTGATAGATAGAAATAGAGAAAGAAGAAGACGGAGTGAAGGGAGGAGAGAGAGAAGGGAAAGAGAAGTACTGTGGGCAATGATTGAGATAGTGTGAAGCCTAAGGGGTCGTTCCTTAACGGTGTTGGGCAGTGAATGACCAGTGACGCCCTATATTTCTGCCCGTAAAGATAAAATAGACACTTACAAAAGAAAATATTAGAAGTTTAGTGAAAGGAAATGGAAATCCGCCAAGAGGAAGCAGAATATAAATGAACACGATAGGGCGGAAACACTGTAACTGTGAAATGCAGCATGACGCAATGAACATTAGGTAACTGTTAGTTAAACATTTGTTCTGTGGTGTTGGTTCATAATTGAATGACATTTTGTTGGAGGGCCATATGTTCAGTCAGGTCTTGCCATCCTTTGTTTGTTTTACAGATTGATGAATTTAGTTAGAAACACGTTATTTTGTTGTTTAAACTTATAGGATCAACATTTGTGGAGTAGTTTGCTCCCCCTACTTTGTTTTTCAGCGGAAGTTGTCAAGTCGGGTTTAATGCCTGTGTGAATGTGTTTTTTTTGGGGGGCGCCTCTCTCCGTTGTGTTCGAGGGCGGACACGATTGCAGTATTTGGTGTCACAGTGACAACGCATTGCTCAAAGTCGCCCGGAAGCCAAGGAGGTAGCTCATAATCTGAGATTGCCCGAGTAGATGTTAATGCGGGTACATGTTTTTTTATTGTGAAGGGGCATGGCGAAGAATACATGTTAGAGCATGATGTCAAAAGACCGGGCACACATTTTATTCAGAGCTGTTTCGGCGCCAAGACAATAGAGCATAATGTCCAAGGAATGGGCACACATTTATTTGGTCATGAGTTGTGTTGTGGTATCTGTTCGGTTTGTTTCTATGGCCATTAAATATTGTGTACTTACAGTAGGGGCTGATTTGTTTTTGTGTACATCGGCGGTGATTGTGAAGACTGCAACTTCAGGCTGAGGTTTCCTTGCGAATAGGGGAGAAGTGGTTGTTTTATTATGTGTTTGACCGGGCAATTGCCTGTGGTGTCACAGGAATTGTTACAATGGTTTTTTTTTCCGATTCAAGGACGACTGTCACTTTGATTTGCAGATGTCCTAGTGGGTAGCACTTATGTGAATTTGATTGTTTTTACTGATGCTACAGGAGAGTGGCATGTTACGTGAATGCCAATATGACATTGTGTTTTTTTTAAATGTTTGGTGCCCCTATGTATTGCATCCATAGAGCTGGGTGTTGATTTTGATGTCAGGATTGCTGGTTGGTTTTGTATGTAGACCACATATTCCCCAGTAGCCACCCATAAGAAACGGTATTATTTTTTGGCAGAGACTGATGATTTTTTTTTGGTCACTGGTATTTGTTACTTAAAGCTTCAGTTTCAGGGGATATAATTGTTAACAGTGGTACACTGAAAAATTTGAGGCCAATGATGAAGTCCCAATGACTTATTATTTACCTAAATAAACCCAGATTTACACCGGACCTTGTCTAACACACCAAGAGTATAGATCTTTCTTGTTCGACGAGGTACGTCGAAACATTGGGAGGGGATATATGATCGCCTGATGCGACTCACAAGATAGTGATGCGACACCAGATAGTAGTGTCACCAATACCGGTGGGTCGTAGAATTTGGAAGTGCCTAAGTTCATCGCCCAGGATATTTTAAAAACAGTTAGGAAATTTAAGTATTGAAATAGAGACATGACCGAATGAACTGTAAGTTAAACCAACAGTAATCAGAGTAAGGTTTTTCAGCCTAAAGTAACATAAATCTGTTCTGGACTGTCAAATGGCCGCGAGAAACTCTAGATGCAGAAAAATTACAGGTCAGGATTGATTTTGGGCTGTCAAGGAACAAAAGTAGGTACCATAGGCTGGCAGATTTATAGTCGTGGGAAATGCTTGAACTAAGAAACAGATAGTTAACCTTAGGTTCGGACGTGACGAACTAAAATAGACTGATAGAAACTAATTAAAACATGCAGATCAGCCAGGCTGCGTGCTGTAAGCTGATTGGTAGTCCTTCGCGAAACGAATGGGAGGCAAAGTCCGCGTGACTTAGGACGCGGGCAGTGCCAGCACTGGTAGAAGTGATATATACTTTAGGATCCAGTCAGTTTAGACAGTGTGGAACAAGCAAGAGTACGGTTTAGCAGCAGGGTTCTTTTGAGCCGAAGGCTGGGCTCTTGCTTCGCCCAAAAAGTATGAGTTCGGAACTTCAGCGATGGTGTTGTCCATATCCCAGTCTTTTTAGTGTCCAGGAAGATGAGGAGGTGGTATTGAAGACGGAAAAGATGCACATACCAAAGTTCCGTCTGGATCACGAGACAAGCAGATGATCAAGAATCTGTGGACCATTTATTCCAGGTAAAATAGGCCAGACGGAATGGAATGCAAATTCCGAGGATCACAAAATGGCGTGCAAGCCATTTGAGAAGGACTGTTGGCTAAAGAAACCGCCCATTAGTTGCAGATGATGGCTAACGTCAGATAGGACAACCACTAGCCAGAGACACTGCGGTCGGAATCACACAGGAAACTAATGTCAAAAACGACTGGAAAACGTCTGGTGGGATCCACGACAAACGAGAGGTTGAAAAGAGCAAATATATATCAACTGTGGAACCCAGAAGGACAACGGGACGGCAGAAGCTGAACGTAAGTTAGCGTAAGACTTAGACCGAATTAGTATAATTGTTAGACTATACTCAGGACCTTAGTTTAGAGAGCTATAGCAAACTACCGTAGGTGAACTAACCAAGTAATCATGAATAACTGACGAATGCTAGGTTTGACTGCGACGTCCTGCAAAGGACCCACATCTACTAGCTAACTAACTATAATAGCAGTCTAAACGTTAACCCGCTAAGAAATCACAATCCGACAAATGTCAGGACTGAATGCGTCGTCCTGCAAATGACCTATATCTAAATGGCTGAACTAGAGTGATGGGAGTCAAATTAATCAATTAGATGAGCAGAGTGTCGATAAACTATATATGTATATATAAACTAAGCAATTAGACGTACAAAATTAATGAGAACGAGGCGGGTGCAACACGGCATGTAATTATGAACGAAAACCGTACAGCGAGAATATAAACACGATTGAAACTAGCAGACGAGCGTGTACCCCGGAAGCGATTACTAGGTCAAACCAAACAATGAGACCCGATGACAACCGTAGGTAAACGGACTACACTTTGGAACAGGCCTGTGAAGGAAGAAATGCGTGTCTTTTGTTCGCTGGACAGAGGTGAAGCGGAGTTGCGTTTGTGTTGTTGTGTAGTTAAGACCACCTGGCGAGGTACAGGCGATGAGTTCAAATCTACAACGAAAGTCCGGGTAAATGGGTACATACTTTTAAGTTTAGTTCGACAGTAGACGGCAGACTGGGAGACAGGAAATAATAGAGACGATTTGATTTACAATACTGTTGTTAATTTATGTTATGGCTAAGATATGTGTAGTAATAATGGGGATACATAATGATAATGTTGCTGATGAAGCTTATTACTAATATAGATAAAGAAGCAATAGATGCTAGGGACTCTGTTTGTTGTGAAAGACTAAGGGTTATTTTGATATAATACTCAAGGGTATTGTTGTTATAATGTTTCAGGCATTGCCTGGGTAAACTGGAGATACCTAAACATACCGGGCATATCTGAATAAACAGATATTCATATGAACAAGATGGATGGGAGCGACTTGCCTCCCTGGGTTATCAATTGGTTACAAATGTATAAATGGACTACCTGCGGAATGGGTACTACAAGTTAGACAAAAGGCCGGTGGAAATCCTAGCTTTAGTTCTTTGCTTCATGCGGTTAGTAGGTGGTCATAGGTAGCATTTCCCTAACATCCATTTGCCTACTATATTAACTATCTCTCCCTTGTGTTGTAATGCATTAATGTATTGTTCTGCATTGGTTATACATTATGTGTCTGTAACGGGTGAAATTGTCATCCTACTTGTTATATTGAAGATTGTCACTCTGTCACTGTTCAAAAGGAAATAAATATATGTTTGAGTTGCCTTTCATTTCGACTTGTCAGTCTGAGGTAATGTAATATAAGTTAGAGTAGTTATAGTAGAGACCTTGTGAGGCTGTACATCTCTTCTATAACCTAACATACACCGCGAGACATTGATGGTGCAATAGTATACTTAACTATTTTTCTCACGCGGAGACACGAACCTAAATCTGTTCTATCCCTTCCTCTCTTTCTTTATCTCCATCATCGCCTCCTATCTCTCTCTCCCCCTCTTTCCTTATTATCAAAGATAGTGCGTTGTAGGCAGAGTTCGACTGAGGAACGACCCTTAAGCTTCACAATATTTCAATCATTGCTCTCAATACTTTTCTTTCCCTTCTCTCTCCTCCCTTCATTCCGTCTCCTTCTCTCTCTCTATTTCTATCTATCACAATTGTATTATATCTTCTTGATCTACGGTATTGTATGATATCATATTGATCTACGTTATTGTATTATATCTTCTTGATCTATGGTATTGTATGATATCTTCTTGATCTACGGTATTGTATTATATCTTCTTGATCTACGGTAGTGTATTATATCTTCTTGATCTACGGTATTGTATCATATAATCTTGATCTACGATATTGTATGATATCTCCTTGATCTACGGTATTTATGATATCTTCTTGATCTACGATATTGTATTCTAAGTTTGTGATCTACGTTGTTGTGTGATATCATTTTAATCTAGGGTAGTGTATTCTACATTCTTGATCTACGGTGTGTATTATATCTTCTTGTTCTACGGTATTGTATTATATCTTCTTGGTCTACGGTATTGTTGAATATCTTTTTGATTTACGGTATTGTATTCTATCTTATTGTTCTCATCGACATCATGTGCAAGGCGGCCGCGTTTCGCCATATCACACAATCACCAGAGTGGTGGATCAGATACGTGTTCTTATATCGACCATGTCACGTGGAAAAGCCATCCAAATATTTACTATACTGCCTTCCCATTTAGATCATGAAAACCTCCGCTATGTTGCCAGTTATCACCAAGTTCTATAATTTATTTCTTCCCATAACATGACCAAAGGTATTTGACTGTCTACGTCTTATTCCTCTAGTTTACAATAATACACAGTTTACGATTTTTAGTTATTTTTTTTGTAGGACTTGGTCATTGGTTTTTCTGTCAGTCCATGGTATTCGTTGCATTTTCATCATAAACCACATTTCCCCAGCCATTAGATGTTTTTCACGTTATCTGCTCATTGTCCATTCTTCACGTCCATACAAAAGTACAATACCGTAGATCAATAGGGTAACATACAATATCTTTAATCAAGAAGTTAGAGTACAATACCGTATGTCAAGAAGATATCATACAATACCGTAGATCAAATAGAAATCATACAATACCGTAGATCAAGAAGATATTATGCATTACAATAGATCAAGAAGAAAGAATACAATACCGTAGATCAAGAAGATATAATACAACGTAGATCAAGAATATGGAATACAATAACATAGATTAAGAAGAGAGAATACAATAATACAATGCCATAGATCAGGGGTGGGCAAACCTTTTTGTGCGGAGGGCCACACTGACAAATGTAAAGCTATGGGGGGGGGGGGGGGCGCATAAATATAATGTCCATTTTGTAAGTAATTATTAATTATTTATATATTATTATAAGTGTATAAGTAAAATAAAATTGCAATAATTAGTTATTGCAATTTTATTTTACTTATACACTTGTACATTATATTTGACAATATGGACAAAAACTTTTACTAATTTGTTAACACGATTTTACAACTTGTTATTATAACAAATATTCTTTATTATCTATCAATGGCTTTAATTTATACACAAACCGACTACATTGTCACTATAATTATTGATCTTTAATGCGATGTATGTAACTGCTTGCACCTTTTGACAATATTCTTGAAATCTGGAGCAAGTTTACGTGACAGCATGCAAGTTGCAATCCGACAATAAAGAACTATTCTTAGATTTGTTGATCTTCAAGCAAGAGAATGCTTGTTCGCACATGTATGTTGATCCAAACAATGATACAAGTTTAGCTGCAAAGTTTTTCAAGTTGGGAAATGATTCTTGTGATAAAGATCCATAGAAATCCAGCAAACCATCTAACTTGAATTTCTCTTTCAGGTCATGATCTGCTTGTAAGTCAAGCAGATCCAACTGTATGCCTTCTGTTGCTGTATCACCTTCTGCACTAAAAGGGGAACTGAAAATATTGAACTGTGGCTCTAAGTTCTTGAAATCTTGGAATCTCTTCAATCAATGCATCTAATTGGGCTTTGTACTTTTCAGTCATTTCACCTGAAATGGTTTCTTGTTTCAGCAAAGAGAAGTGATAAAATCTTTTTTTTTTGTTCACTTGCTTGTCTGGAAAACAGTGAGAGTTTTGCCTGAAATGATTTTACATGTACATACAATTCATGTGCAAACACACCATTGCCCTAAAGTTTAACATTCAGTTCATTTAACTTTTCTATAATTTCAATAGCAAACATAAAGTCTAACTTCCACTCTTTATTGACAATGTTAGTATTAAAGTCACATTCAATGCCCCTCATCTATAGGAACATCACTATTTCTTCTCGAGTTCCCACACTCGCCTCAACACCTTACCGAGATTCAGCCATCGAATACTGGTGTGGTACAAGACATCGGAATGTTCAGTTTTCAAATCGTCAAGTAATGCCTTGAACTGTCTGTGATTAAGTCCTCTTGATCTGATGAGGCTAATGACACCGACAACTGGGTCAATAATATGATTGATGCTCAAAACAGTTTTACACAGACTTTCTTGATGAATCACACAGTGAAGTGGTAATAATGTGTGCTCTAGATATTCTGCTTTAATCTTATCACTTATCGACTGTACCAGACCTACATTTTATTCCAGTTAAAGCACGAGCTCCGTCAGTTGTAACACTTGCCATCTTGTTCCAAACCAACCCAGTACTTTCAATACAGTTAGTAACAGCATTGAATATAACATGGCCTGCGGTTGTGGCTTTGAGTGACTCAACACTCAGTAACTCTTCAGTGAGTTTGAAAGAAGTGTTTATTCCAAGTATAAATATCAATAATTGGGCAGTATCATGTACATCGGTACTCTCATCTAATGCAAGAAAGTACCACATAAATTGTTTACTTACATCTTGAAGTTTATGCATCAAATTGTCACTTATCTTGTCAACACGTCTGACCACAGTTCTCCTTGATAAAGTAATGTTGTCAAATCTTTTTTTTTTTTTCTGGACAAATAATGTTTGCTGCATCTAGCAAATATTCCTTGATGAACTCGCCATCAGAAAATGGGACGCAGAGGTGTTTCCAAGGCACCAGGGCCGGGTTATATACTGGCCAAGACCTATTGACGCGTCCTCGCCGAGCGTCCTGGGCAACAGGTCCCTTCGGGGTCCTGGCTAAAGTCAATAGGATCGCCGATTCCTCCGAAGTCGGAGAGTGTCTGCCTGTATGGCGAGGAACCACCAGTCTGCACACCAATAAGCCAGACATGGGACAACGGATACTCACGCAAACCTCAGGTCCTGTATGACATCACACTGATGTTGGACAACAGGATGCCTTCATCTGACATACAGGACTTTGCGTTGGAGCTCAAGCCAATGAACACAAGCAAGCAAGCAAGCCATCAGAAAATGGCTTGTTCTATTTTACAATTCTGTATGACAGCATAAGACTAGCTTCTGTTGCAACATCTTGAATTGAAGACTGTTTAGTGAAAACAGTTTGCTGTTTCTCCATATTTTCCACCAACTCCAGGCATTTCCATTCCCGCCCGTCGGTTATTAAATGGTATCCGAAATCGGAATGTTTTGTTCGATAATGTCTTTTTAAATTGTACTTCTTGAAGACAGCCACTGACTCACGGCACAATAAGCAAACTGATTTGCTACCAACTTTTATAAAACAGTACTTAGTTGGTTGTCCATTCATCGTTAAAAACACGGCATTCATCTTCAATCTTACGTGTGTTATTGACACTCATTGTTTTAATAAAATTCGAACAGTTAAAATTGTACAAAACTTTAAAACGGAAATGAAACAAAACCTACTTCCGGCTGTGTGTGAAAATAAAATATTCGGAAAACAAGTAGTAAACTCAGAATAAATTTCAGAAATATATCAAGACTACTACAAAAAAAATAAATTAGTTTGAACATTGTAAATTTGGGAATAATTTATAACAGCAACAAACTTTTAAATATAATATTTTCTTGCAAAATACATCATTTTATTCACCGGAGAAATATCTGTTTTTCATAAAATCATCCTTATTAAATTTTTACATGTCGATAAATATTTCTCTGTATGAAAATCGATAAATTCGCATTTTAGCAATACATGGTTCCAAATGTTGCTGTACGGAGCCGAGGGCGGGGTTGGGGTGAGCGCCCAACCTTGCATAAATACCTAAATGACTCGTGCATTCATCACCTATGCCGCAAAAGTCCAACTCCTGGCCTTCTCGTGACGGAACTGTTTTAACTAACAGGAGAAGGGGCGGCGGCGTACCACAGAAATCAGGATGCCACGCAATCACGCGTAATGAAATATGTCGACTACTGTTAAATGTTATGGTGCTCGTCCTGCGTTGGACCCCCAGGCAGGTGCAGTGCCGGGCCCTATGCCTTGAAAGGGTCCAACCACAGCTACTGAAGGTCCTTTTCAGATGTCCTGTGGAACCAGGGGGCCTGAGAATAGAGCGTCTGGCCATACCAAACAAAGACTATAACTAATGCACTGGAATGCGGAGGGAGTCAGCAACAACAAAAAATAGAACTAGAAAACATCTTGGACCAAGAAAAGGTAAGTGTAGATTGCTTGCAAGAAACTAACTTCAACGAAAACGAAATTATGTCTGGGAAATTGCCAGTACTAAGGACACTACTTTCTGAACTTAGCAGTCAGTATAATGTCACCATACAGTGGATACCATCCCACTGTGGAGTACCCGGAAATGACAGAACGGATCGATTGGCTAAGGAAGGAACAAAAGAAGAACAGCCTGATGTGCCCATTACATACTACCAAAAGAAAAGAATGATCAAATCAGTCAGAAGGCCACCAAAACCTGCTCAAGACGACTACCACGTTATGGACAGACCAGAACAAGTCATTATTCTGCGCCTCAGAACAGGACATAATAGATTACGCAATCACATGTATACAAGATTAAAGATTGGTGAATCAGCCATGTGCACATGTGGATTGGCGTTGCAGACAGCAGAGCACATACTCAAAGACTGCCCAATTTTCAACATGTCTAGGCAAACTTTCTGGCATAGAGAGACGACAGTGGAAGATAAACTCTATGGACTGCTGAATGAACTAAATAGGACAGTTAATTTCATACATGTGGCATCATTGAAGTTATAGACATATTTAAGTGAACGAAAGAAGAAGACGAAGCATTACATTACGAAGATCAAGGACTGTTTACATAAATAGATAATTAGAAAGAAATTTTATCAAAAATGTTAAAATAATCATAACAGTACTTGAAATTCTGAAAAAATTCAACAAAATAACTTAAAAACGAAGTAAAATTTTTCATTTCTAAATGCCTTCGCGGGCCGCATAAAATCAGTTGGTTGGTCGCATGCGGCCCGCGGGCCGTAGTTTGCCCACCCCTGCCATAGATAAAGAAGAAATAATACAATACCACAGATCAAGAAGTTAGAATATAATACCATAGATTAAGAAGATAGAATACAATACCATAGATCAAGAAGAAATAATATAATACCATTGATCAAGAAGACATCTTGATATGATACCGCTCGTCATAGGACATACTTGAGTTGAGGGAAATTAATGAGCTGTTAAACTTGCTGGATCGGCAGATAACCAGTCTATAGATCTCGTCAATGTTTTTAATGTCCCTTTTCATGTTGCATATCCCTTTACAGGACGTTTCAGTCAACACCAGCATCTTTCAGCCGCTGTTGAGGTATTAGACAAGATTACACTCAGTAGTTTCCATTGCTTTCTGAGCGACCGGCTCACATACCCCCCGTAGGTTACCAACGCGGCCAGAACCGCTACCGATTCTACAGAGAACCTGTTCTGTGCTGACGAAGGCTTTGGCGGCAACGTCCAATTTGTTTCTTGTAATCGTGTTTCTGTAAAGCTCACAATCTACGTCTCGTCTTTGGTGATTCATCCATTGCCATGTTCCATGTAGCACTTCAACACGAGTTTGCACATTGCAATTGACATCTGTTCATTGATCAGTATGTTTTCCATCTTGCAAAAGGCTACCCTCGCCATGGCGATTCTTGTTCTATTCTTTTCAAGGCATCTCCCATCAGATATCGTGACTGTTCCGAGACAGTTGTACCGACTCACTTGGTTAAGAACAATGCCATATATTACATTGTGTGAACCATCTTGATCGTTGTTATCGCTCCATTTCTTTCTTTAATGTTTGTGATGCCGCCCACAATTCATATCCACATGTAGACTTGAGAAATATGCTCGTTCGCATAAATTTTATGTGGTGTAGGATTATGTTCACCGAGTTTTTGTCTGTGTATGTTTGTAATCCGCTTATGTATAATTATCTGTCGCCGTTTTTCGGATAAATTATTCCCGTTTTCACACTTATCCCTGCTTAACACTTAATTCTCCTTACTTCGACAATTCCCTTCACATATTTACCACGAAGCCCCGATCAGGGGGGATAAGGAGAAGAAAGAACACAAATCAACCAAATTACATTCTTCAGCCTGCGGATAAATGCGTCCTTTAACATCATCCTATAAATCAATGCATGGTTTGTAGATGCTTGTGTACATGTTCAGCTAGATTAATCATCAAGCAAATCACGATGTGTATACACAAGGATTCAGTGCGTACATCAAAATTAAATATATCTTCCACACACAAAGATATAGTGTGCGACAGGCGGTGTTTGTTAAATAAATACTCGTACATATGGAATGTATTGATTACATATGATGAACTGTAACTGACAAATGCAACAGGAAATGGTGACGTTATACGCGGGTTTCTGGGATATGTTATTGTTCGCGGGGAAACAAGATGGGCGTATTCAAATATTTATTATGAAGTTAGCGTAATGTTTTTTTATTCTGTATCTGTTGTTTGTACTTACTGTCCGGGTTACTAATGCGTTTTTACATATGTAAATGCTGTCTGAATAGTTTTTTTTTAGTTAACGCTTGCATTCCCAGACTGTTTCGGGGGTTTATGGTTGTGTTTTAGTGTTTCGTTACAATCTTCATGTTTTTATATTCTATTTCGTTCGTTCTTTCTTCTTGTTCTTCGTATGCTTGTTGTTGTTGTTGTTTTGTTGTTGTTATTGTTGTTGTTGTTGTTGTTGTTGTTGTTGTTGTTGTTCTTCTTCTTCTTCTTCTTCTTCTTCTTCTTCTTCTTCTTCTTCTTCTTCTTCTTCTTCTTCTTCTGCTGCTGCTGCTTATTATTCTTCATCTTTTCGTCTTCCTTCAAATTTCCATCCTCTTCCTTTTCCTTTTTCATTTTTTACGACTTCTACAACAACAATGACGACAATAACAAAAATAAAAAGCACAACCACAACAACAACAACAACAACAACAACAACAACAACAACAACAACAACAACTACTACTACAACTACTACTACTACTACTACTACTACTACTACTACTACTACTACTACTACTACATTTTTCATTTTTTTCTTTTGCGCTGCAGCTCTGGAGTATATATCGGCAATCATGAAACCTCCACTTTTGTGTTTCACCTTGACGAGGTCAAGGTTGCTGATATTACTATCTCGTTCCTCACATCATCCAATCTCCCATAGCCTCTATCAATGTCAGAGCTGATATTGTTACCTCGTTTCTTCCCATCACCCAATCTCCCATAGCTTCTATCAATGTCAGAGCTGATATTGTTACCTCGTTTCTTCCCATCACCCAATCTCCCATAGCTTCTATCAATGTCAGAGCTGATAATGTTACCTCGTCTCTTCCCATCATCCAATCTCCCATAGCTTCTATCAATGTCAGAGCTGATAATGTTACCTCGTTTCTTCCCATCATCCAATCTCCCATAGCTTCTATCAATGTCAGAGCTGATATTGTTACCTCGTTTCTTCCCATCACCCAATCTCCCATAGCTTCTATCAATGTCAGAGCTGATAATGTTACCTCGTCTCTTCCCATCACCCAATCTCCCATAGCTTCTATCAATGTCAGAGCTGATAATGTTACCTCGTCTCTTCCCATCATCCAATCTCCCATAGCTTCTATCAATGTCAGAGCTGATAATGTTACCTCGTTTCTTCCCATCATCCAATCTCCCATAGCTTCTATCAATGTCAGAGCTGATAATGTTACCTCGTTTCTTCCCATCACCCAATCTCCCATAGCTTCTATCAATGTCAGAGCTGATAATGTTACCTCGTCTCTTCCCATCACCCAATCTCCCATAGCTTCTATCAATGTCAGAGCTGATAATGTTACCTCGTCTCTTCCCATCATCCAATCTCCCATAGCTTCTATCAATGTCAGAGCTGATATTGTTACCTCGTTTCTTCCCATCATCCAATCTCCCATAGCTTCTATCAATGTCAAAGCTGATAATGTTACCTCGTTTCTTCCCATCACCCAATCTCCCATAGCTTCTATCAATGTCAGAGCTGATATTGTTACCTCGTTTCTTCACATCACTCAATCTCACATAGCTATCAATGCCCGTGCTGAAATTATTATTTCATATAGCTTCTATCTATGACAGAGCTGATATTACTCCAGTAGAAACCACTAATGATATAGCATGTCACAATATCCTGTTTCCACCGTTGTTCTTGTCGACCTTTGCCTCTATTCCAGGACAGTACTTTACTGTTCTTTTGAAATGACTGTGATTTTTTTCACCACGCCCCGGTATCTGTTTCCGAACCATTATGCTGTTTACAAACCACATTTTTCGCTGTTCGGACATTATAGAATGAAGTTAGTTTTCTTGTTTTTGATTAACGATGTTAAAAGATTTTTTTGTAACATGTTAATGAAAAACAAAGTCTATATATTTTCAATTCTTGTGATTGCGAAATGAGCATGACGCACGTGCGTACATCGCCGCGGGATAGATGCATATTCAGAGCATGTTTACTTAAATTTCTTAGCCTGTGTTGTCCCAAAGGCTCTTCTTAATACTGCCTTGTCTCTCCATTGATTGTTTTGGCCCGTCTGCTTCTGACTTTCTTTGACATTTGATGAATTACGGTGCATTGTTTCGTCAAGCCTGTGGCTCAATCCGACTTCAGAAAGCATATTATTCAAGTTTGCTTTCTCTATCTAGCCTTTGACTTCTCTCAGTCTATCTAAAAGGGCAGCGGGTTTGTATCTCTCTTCGTCTGATTCTATCCCTTGACCTGTTCGACATGGAAAGCTCTATCAGTAGCTGCGCTTGGGGTAATATAGAACACCTTTCATGCTGGAGACACATCGGAGAGGTGACTTCTCTTAAGTGTCCCCACATTTGTGACGAAAGAGTTACGGACGCTGTTAGTAATCCGCATACCGCGTTCGAAACACATCTGCGGGCGATTTGGAAGCAGACCGCCTTGCGATGGTTTTTATAAAATGGTATAAGTTCCGGTTGCCGACTCCCTGGCCGAGAGATTATCAGCTTTCTCCGTTAACCCCGAATACTCTCGTGGTTGACGTGAGCGCACGAGAATTAGAGGTGGTTCGAGTCGCGCCAGTGACTTATGAGAGTATGAGGCCGGTCGCTCAGAAAGTCGTGGCGTGCTGATGAGCGTAATCTAGCCTATGAATCAACATACAGCTGAAAGATGCTGGTGTTTACCGCAATTTCCTGAAACAGGATGGAAACGCGAAAAAAAAATAAAAATAAGTACCGGTTGTTCAGAAAGCAATGGCAAACTAGTAAACGTAAACTTGTTAAGAAACCACAGCCAAAAATGCTGAAGTTGATTGCAACGTCCTGTAAATGATATGCAACTAACATATTTGTTCATTATGGAGCCTTGATGTCTAGGCGTAGTCGACAAACAATTGAACACCATAAACAAATTACTTCAAAAATGTTCATCACCGTATACTTGTATGGATGCCAAATATGGGAATTAAAATTTTAAATTCCAGATTACTAATAAATACGTGCCGGTCTCCGTGGCGTAGGTGTTATGGGCGCAGTTCGTAATCCTACTTACCCGCGTTCGAAACACAGCTACGCGCGATTTGGCAGCAGACCGCGCTGCCCTGGGTTTTAACGAATTGGTATGGGAGCTGGTCGTTCAGAAAGCAATGGCAAACTACTGAACATGGGTTTGCCAAGACATCAACAACAGCAGTAAAATGCTGGTGTTGACAGCGATGTCCTGTAAAAAAGAATATGAAAAAAAAAAACATAAATAAATAAGTACGTAATTTTCGCTATCGAGCATAGTTTACTTGGGAAGTCTGTGAAGTTTTTGTCGCAATGTGATGGCGAAATTGAACATGCCATACGTTTTCTTATGGCAGATATTGTCTAAAAAGATGTTACACGCAATAACATCTCGAGGAATGACGGCCCGTATTATACACGCATTTCTATAATTACGAGAACATTCTGGGTCAAATTAAAGTTAGTTGCATATCCTTTACAGGATGTCGTAGTCAACCACAGCATTTTGTGGGCTATTTATGACTTCGTGGCAAGTTTACAATCAGTAGTTTGCCATTACTTTCTGAACGAACGGCACTGATACAACTGAGTGAAAACCAGCGCATGGTCGTCTGCTTCCAAATCACCCGCAGCAGTGTTTCGAAGGGGTATGCGAGATTATGAATTGCGTTTGTACAACCATCGTCACAGCGCCGGATACATCAAGCATGCGTATTATACACGAGTGCGCATTATAGTCGAGATTTTACTGTTCCCAAAAATCATGGGCCCATGGGGGAAATATTACAAATATTACCAGCCTGGGCCTAATGCTAGCTAGTTCGTATGTGCGGTCATGACACATGAACTAGTTACATTCTAATTTGCCTTGCTGTAGACGTGAATACAAAACGTTAGGTATTTATAACTCATGCGAGAAGATGAGACATACTAAACACGGACACAGTTTACATACGTTACAACGGGCTACATAAAGGCAGACATAGATCACAGAGTGAAAATTCCCCCAAATAAAGAGACTATATATATATATATATATATATATATATATATATATATATATATATATATATATATATATATATATATATATAATAATAATAAAAATAAGAAATCTAGGACACAAATGACTTTTCGATTATACAAACCTTCATCAGGGACGGGGCAACACAAACAGATCTAAAGAAGAAAACATAACAGTATAAAATAACTGTAAAACACAATTCCTTTGTTGTCAACTGGCAAACTGTTATTTACTGCCAATATAGTACCTTGTGGTGTATGGCAAGGGAGTCTTTGAGCTCGAGGAATTTAGGCCGCTAGCTAGTGCAGTCACCGCAGACAGTGCAGGTTAGAGTTTTCTTTTTTTTTTCCCCCGAAAAAAAAAATATAAATAACTCCACACCCTAACCGGGGATTCGAACCCAGGCCATCCGAAGAAGAATCCGCATTCTAGCCACTCGGCCAGCCGATAAGGCACGAAAGTTGAGTTAAATTTGTTGATGTGAAGTTCTAGTACTGGGTTTTGTAAACTCCGCTTGTTTCTGAGCTTGGGAAGTGGAAAGAGGTGTTTGCAACACCTCCTCTGTCTAGATGGTACTTTGATACCGAGTGGAGAGAAAAGTATACACACTAATCTCTCTCCGAATAATGCAAACCTTTCACTGGCTCCCTGGGTAAGGAGTCCCGGGCGCAGTTCATCATCCAGCATATCGCGTCGAAACATACCTACGGGCGATTTGGCAGCAGATCGTCTTGCGTTGGTTTTTATGACATGGTATGGGTGCTGGTCGTTCAGAAATAAATTGCAATCTACTGAACTTAAATTTACCCAGGAATCACGAACAGCTAAAAAATGCTGTGGTTGACCCCTACGTCCTTTAAAGGATATGCAACTAACTTTTTGCGGGGTTCCGGTCTAAACGCCAATGCTTAGGGTTTTAAGAATTTAAACTCACAGTCTTTCAGAGAAATCAGAAAAATCAACACCAACAAATCCGAGTGTGCAAGGAAAGTCATCCTTCACCTCCTACAAACTCAGTCAGGTCAGCGCTGACACCCTCCCCCAGAATTATCGTCTGTCAGTTGTTACACATTTATTTCCGTTCTTCCGCGACTCCGACAGAGCGTGCTCTCTTCTAACACGCACAAGAACAAACTCAACGAAGAATAACCCGCACGAAATGTCAAAATCAGTTAATGAACTGAAAACTTAACACGAAATATGAATGTATCAAGAACAGTAATGCGACATGTCTGTGGTCTTGGCATTGTTATATCATTTTACGTGACAAGCCAAACTAAAAAAAAAATATCCTTTCATCCCTGCTGACATAACATATGTCTCACCCCAAAAACAATCATTTAATTGCGGTTTAGTCCTGAAATGGGATCGGAAATCTTGACATAAACATGTCAGCTCTAGTCAGTTGTGCAGCAGCAAATCTTCTCAGGTGTCGTCTGACAGAAATATCGAATTTTATTATTTAATTGTGGTGGTAATGACGGGTCTGCCTGCTTGCCTGCCCTTCTTCATGCCTACATACTTAACTACCTATCTATCTCCCTGCATATTTACCTAACTACTCATCTACCTGTCTGTTTACGTATCTGCCTACGAATTTTTTACATAAATACCTACCTACCCATTAACGTATCAACCTATCTACCTATATATCTGCATACTTACTTATCTGTTCAGTTACCTACCTCTTCCTGCCTACCAACCTACCAACCAACCTACCTACCTACCTATCTGCTTTATAACCTGGCTTCCTGCCTAACTTTTTACCCCATAACCTTCACATCTAGCTCTTTACCTAACTATCTACCTACCTACCTGTCTATTTTCTTATGTAGTTTTGACTACCTCATGAAACTTGTCTCAGGGTATCTGTCTCATCATGCAGTCTTATGCTACCTGTCTCATGAAGAGTGCCTTATGATGTCTGTCTCATAACGCCCAAGTCTCTTGTGGTCTGAGTCTGGTGAGAATTCTATCTATACAGGTACCTTATCATGCTGTTGATTGTGTAATGATGTCCCCAACTCAGCAAGAGATCTTAGTGTCTGTCACAAATATGGGGTGAATATTGAAACTATATCACCCACTGCCATCTGAGTGGAATATACCCCATCCCCACATTATGAGGGGATTGGTGCCTGAGCAGCACCCTCCTTTCTCCTCCCCATTTCGCTGAATTTCCCTTTAGGTTTGTTGATTATGACAATTGATTTTCATACAAATGTATAGCAAAGTCTTTTTGTTTGTATCAACAAGGGATGGGAATGGTGGAGAGACCCTTTTATTCGGGACACCAAACCAGGAGTCTCAGATTCGAACCTTGACTCCTTAGAGGAGAACTACAGGCACCTACACATAATCGATAAGCTGATTGATAAGCCTAAATCTTCAATATATGCTTGTACACAGTCAACTGAGATGATCCGTCTTATGATCATGAACATAGGAGTGGTCTACAATGGTTCACACTGCCATCAAGTGCAGGAAGATGATGCGTTATTATTTACAAAACCTCCTGACTTCAGATTGCCTCAAACAGGCCCATGGAAGTTTAATACTGTGTCCTCATGGAACTCCCATCTTGTTCTGGAATCCGAAGTGCTGATGTTTCTCAGAACTTGTCTACCTCAGCCCATTGATAGCTGTGGGTTAATCAGGAGAGAGGGTGAAGAGTCTTTATCCCCATATCAACTTGGACATTAGTTGTAGTCCAGCAGAGAGTGTCAACTTGTATCCCCATTTCAACTTGGACATTAGTTGTAGTCCAGCAGAGAGTGTCAACTTGTATCCCCATATCAACTTGGACATTAGTTGTAGTCCAGCAGAGAGTGTCAACTTGTATCCCCATTTCAACTTGGACATTGGTGGTAGTCAAGAAACGGGTAGCTTGGATTTAATCCCATTATGAACCGTTGGTGCGATGGACTGTTGTTGCAGAAGGCTAGTGAATGCTGGATCTCTATCCGTAATCACTGGTTGGTCTTCATAACGTTGTGATCTACACGAACGGAGCTTTACCTTCCCATAGCAGGAGTAGTATAACCCACCTTATGATTGACACTAGGTGTCCGCTTCACGGCAATCTAGTCATTACCAGGGTTCCTTTATAAACTTATTTCTTCAGAGATTGTTTCACCGGAGAAGGGTTACTTGTGTGGGATATTGCATGAGGTGACTACTACATGGGACCTTCCCTAACACCGCTACTGGTGGCTTCAGGATGATCACGGACCATAACAGTGGTTATTTATTTGTGTATTGCCCAGTACTTGTGATTTTCTTTTCCTCAGTGAGCATTGTAGAAATACTATAGAAATTAGATCAGTTAGTAGTTGAGGGAGGAGTTTTTGAGATGTGTGTGAACTGTGAGTTAGAGGAGAGATGCTATTCTTTTTGGGTTGGGAATCTGTGGGTTGTTTGGGGAGGAATCTGGGTGTTGTCACTTAAGTATATTCATGCATATATGTATATTTGAGGTGTATGATATACATTGTGGAACCTGGGTCTTCACTAAACCCCACCAGTCCCAAATAAAGGAAAGGGAGGTTGAAAGCTGTTGTTGAGACTATTTCATTGTGAATGTCCTGATCATTTGTTGTGGGAACATTTCATAGTGAATGTCTTGTTCAACTCTTGTTGATGTCAGTGAGTTGTTGAAGGTCTTGTTCAGCTGTTGTGAGAACATTTCATAGTGAATGTCTTGTTCAACCTTTGTTGAGTACAGCCCTTGTGAATGTTATGTGCAACTACGTGATGTATCTTCCATTGTTGATGTTTGGTCATCTATTGTTGAGTCCAGTAGTCCAAAAGTCCAATTGTCAAGTGTCACATTTAATGTTAGATCCACATGAGGTTGGCAGAAAGCATACAATTAACTCTATTGGGGAGGGAACATGTTCCTCCGTTGCTGTGGCGAATTGCCAGGATCTATATATATATATATATATATATATATATATATATATATATATATATATATATATATATATATATATATATATATATATATAGTAGACACCTTGCAGTCTTGACAGACCAAAGTATGTGAGTGGAATGTGGCCAATATTCCAACACAATGTCTGGGCAGAGCTTCAGAGATCATGTGATGCCCAAACGACATGATTTCTCTCTCGGCCTAGTCTTGTGTATTCCAGAGGAATGGGTAACCAATACGTCTGGCACAAGGTAGGCTGCAGACGCTGGCGACTCAGCGTCAATCCACCGAGACCTCACCACCACGAGCCGGTGGCGAGTTATGGCCAGACCCTGACACCCAAGGGACCCGGCTTAGAGGCGTTCAGCCATGTCCCACAGGTGAGGGCCTTGTACGAGTCCGGACCATTAGGGCGCGCACATCTGTCAATCACAAGTGTCCGGACCTGTGTAAAGCGTGCACTATTGTCAGACTCCCCACCTGACTTATAGCGGTCCCCGCGACCAGCGGGAATAGGCCCGCCATAGCTACCGCAGGAGATATTGCCTGTCTATTTGCAAGCAAATCTCCCATACTTCCACTGTGCGGATCTCGCGACCAGCGAGAATAGGCCCGCCGGAGATTATGCTCGTCTGCTGCGAACAAATCTCTACCGAGAGACTGAATAAGTAAAGAAACGATAATATATATATATGTCTGCCTTATAGAGGAGGAACTTTTAATTCTAGAAATTCTGTGTATAAACGTAAACTTTGTCTAGGATATGCACAGTGGGGGTTTCGATACAGATTATATTGTTTCTCTTAAGGGCTGCGCAGGAATGATTATTCATCCTATTAGGGATGCCCTTGGACAACTAGCTATATCAATCCCTTATCTATCACACACACACACACACACACACACACACACACACACACACACACACACATATATATATATATATATATATATATATATATATATATATATATATATATATATATATATATATATATATATACACACAAGGGCACATGTTTGTGTATACAAGAGCACCTGTTCGTGTTTACAAGAGCATCTGTTCACCTATACACAAGCACATGTTTACCTATACAATGGCACCTGTTTGTGTATACAAGAGCACCTGTTCATCATAACAAGATCACCTGGTCATCATAACAAGAGCACCTGTTCACCTATACAAGGGCACCTGTTTGTGTATACAAGAGCACCTGTTCATCATAACAAGAGCACCTGGTCATCATAACAAGAGCACCTGTTCACCTATACAAGGGCAACTGTTTGTATATACAAGAGCACCTGGTCATCATAACAAGAGCACCTGGTCATCATAACAAGAGCACCTGTTCACCTATACAAGGGCACCTGTTCGTCGCTACAAGAAACATTTTTGTCTTCACAAGACGATTTGTTCATCGCTACTTCACATCCTGGTCGTCGCCACAAACGGCCCTTTTTGTCATCACCAGAAACATATTCGTCTCTACCAAGGGATGTGCTCACAGGGGGATCTCTTTTCGCTGAAGTGGATTTAGTTCTGCCTAGAAAGGAATCTTTTCGTCTCCACAAAACAGAGATTGGTTATGTTTTATATCCTTATTATTCTGCTTAGTTAGTCGTTAGTCACGGCAAAGGATCGCCCCATTATGCACCCTTTCTGTGCCAATGAATATCACCTGTTCGTCGAATTTCTTATTCCGCTTACTATCCTACAATGTAGAATAGACAATTAATTAACTCACCCCAATAGCTGATTTCATTTGCTGTCTTCTGAAGCGCCCTTCATGTCCTACCCATGTTATAAATCTATGTCTAATTTTATTCTTCATTTGTTTAGGTCTTCCTCTATTTCTTTTACCATATAGGTTTCAGATTTTCTAGCTACGACATTATGTTTTCCCAATGTGTGTCCTATCTACTGCCAGCTTTGCTTCTTCAACTCTTGATTAGGTGGGATGTGTTTATTGCTCTCCACGAGTCCCACGTGAATTATTCTATCATTCTAATAACCTTAACTCAAAAGAACAGTGAGAATCACCAATTATATCTTAACATGACAAGGGCAAAGATAATACATACAGATTAGACTAATAATTTGAACAAAAGGAAATATATTAATGATGAAATATTGGAGGTGGTTGCAATTTAGAATATCATGGGT
This sequence comes from Cepaea hortensis, assembly GCA_963921405.1. Classification (NCBI taxonomy): domain Eukaryota; kingdom Metazoa; phylum Mollusca; class Gastropoda; order Stylommatophora; family Helicidae; genus Cepaea; species Cepaea hortensis. The sequence continues at coordinate 302,837,049 of OY992876.1, read as the reverse complement.
CATTAATTACCAACAATGATGGCACAATGAAGGAAATTAAAATACGAATAACTATTGAGCTTAAGTAACTAAAAAAAATGAATATATTGTGGATGAGGACAGACAAGAATACAAAAATAAGATTTTTAAAAGCATGCATCTTTCCAATTGCAACATACGTCCTTGAGACCTAGATACTTACTAAAGCTGAACAGCGCGTACATGTCTTTGAATATAAATGTTATAAACGGGTTCTAAGAATATCTTGGATACAAAAAAGAAGAAATGCATCCATACAACAAGAACTGAATATCGAAGAAGGTTGGCTACTAAGGACGATAAAACAAAGAAAATTGAAATATGTTGGTCACTCAAAACGTCATGAAAGTTTGTATAGATCAATCGTGCATATGCCCGGGAAGAGAAGAAGAGGAAGGTCAAAGAGAAGATTGGTGTAGGATGGGGCAGATGATCTCCAGATGGGTGTATCGGACGCGGGACATCTTGCTCAAGACCGAGAGGTTTTCCGGACGGTTGTTATGGGAGCGAAGTTCTGCAAAGGAAATGTTACTGAATGAATGAATGAATGAATGAATGAATGAATGAATGAATGAATGAATGAATGAATAGTTTAGTCCTTGAATTTTACGACCAATTAATACATGTTTAGTGACGAGTGAGGAGTGTCATAATTGCACGCCGAAAATATCTATAGGTGCTCCGATCTCTTTAACAAATCCGCCAGCGTGTATCGACTGATCGCACCAAATCTGTGTTGGTTAATCAAATGCCTGTAATGTTTGTAATTTACTAGTAAATATTGCAATCGTTGTCCATGTTTCTGATCCATACAATAGTACTAATTTGACGTCTGATTTATATATTCTAAGTCCGGTGCTATAATTAATTTCTTTGGAAATCGGTGAATCATTTGCTTATTTATTCTCATCTTCGGCTTTCCTCTATGCGACGTTAATGTTCTAAACATATGTATTCTTCTTCTTCTTCTTTCGTTCGCCTGAAACATGTCTACAACTGCAATGTCGTCTCTTGTATGAATCTAACAGTCTTTTTTAGTTCATTCAGCGGTCCATAGAGTTTATCTTCCACTGTTGTCTCTCTAGGCCAGAAGGTTCGCCTGGATATGTTGTAGTTTGGGCAATCCTGGAGTATGTGCTCTGCTGTCTGCGACGCCAAACCACATGTGCACATGGCTGAGTCACCAATCTTGAATTTTGTATACAAGTGGTTGCGTAATCTATTGTGTCCTGTTCTGAGGCGCAGAAGAATGACCTGTTCTGGTCTGTCCATAACGTGGTAGTCGTCTTGAGTAAGGTTTGGTGGCTTTCTGATTGATTTGATCATATGTATAATTCTACGTATTTAAATGCAGTTTTCATAATTGAAATCCTGTTATCATTTGCTTGATTTATTCTTAATGTTAAACCTGGCAGAAGGCAATTGCCGTTCATGTACAGAAACCAACTTTGTGCAAACAAAAAAATACGCGATAGTCTGTTTAAAATTACATTGGTAGACAATTCAACTTACCGTGTGAATAGGTGTGTTGTATATTTCAGCTTGACGGATTTATGTAAGTATTTTAGGTTATGGTATGTGTTTTCTGCAGTATGTACCCGACAAGATGCAACGAAATACGTCAGACAACACATCGTGCAATTTAATGTTTGTGTCTACGTTATTAAAATTCACTAAGGGAAAATATTGCTTTGAATATTCTTAATATCGTTGATTGCATTTATGTTTAACTTCGTCACTTTTAAATATGTGAACGGTCCTGCCTCTAAAGTGAGGTTTTACCAAGGGAAATCGGATTATAGGTTCCCTGTCTGATTCTCATTATCATTGTCTCCAGCGTTAGAATGTTAAAGGTTTTAAGTTCTAAATATGTGTAAGATTCCACAGTTTGAAGTGATGCTTTCACCTAGGGAACTTTAGCTATAAATTATCTGTGTTGTTCTCATTATCGTTTCCCGTTTGTTGTGTCTCTGGTATTTCTCCTTTCATTCATCTATCATCATGTTTCATGTAATATTTCGTCATGTTTCGCCATCTTACACGGTCACCAGAGTTGTGGATCAGCTCTGTGTTCTTACCTCGACCATGCCACGTGGCCAAACCATCCAGATACTTACTTCTCTGTTTTCCCCTTGTTCTTTTCCACTCAGTCTTGCCAGTTGTCACCAAGTTTTCCCATTTATTTCTTCTCATAACGTGTTCACAAAATTGTGAATGTCTACGTCTAATTTCTCTGATCAGTTTACGGTTTACGCCGGCTTCTTGCAGGAATTGCTCAATCGTTTTCTGCCTGTCCATGGTATTCTTTGCATTTTCCTCAGAAACTATATGTCCACTACCATTAGATGTAACCTCCCCCCCACCCCACCCCTCAGCTTGTCTGCTCATTGTCCAAGTTTCACATCCATAAAAAGTACATGTTCTATTATAGCACTTGAACACCTTTTTTCCCCATGCATTAGAGAGGTCCGAATAACCGTGGGCCTGGAACGTTTATTTTGCTTTCTGCGTGAAAGGGTCTTAAGTTTGGGGTCGTCTTTGCTGTGTTGTCATAAAAGCACTGAATATATGTCCAGTTTTCAACATCCTAATCTCACGAGTTCCTTTCCATCACTTGAAGCATGAGCATTCTGAGATTTTCTTCCCTTTTTATTACTTCGCGAATGCACTCCATTTCCTTTGCTGTGTCTTTTATCTTCGGGCCCATCCTTGGTGGTAAAATAGCTGCCAAGAGTGCATTGCGTATGATGCATTTTCTTCCACCAAGCCACACTTTAACTTGTTATCCCTTGCATCGTTGTTATGGTGGGAGAAAAGAAAAGTTGTTTGGTAGTATGCTCCACTTAGCGGGATTTTTCGAATATGAGATGGTTTGATGTGGCAACAGACAAATTTATCTTCTAATTTCGTTACGGCACGGAGGACGATCGATGGTCGAAATTCTGATCCAGCACAGTGGTCTGATATAAAACAGGGAGTCAGACGTGCTTGCATGTTGTCCCTTTATCAGTTTAACGTGCATAATGAAAACGTCACGAAAAATTCTTGATAAAATATCGACAGGGTTACAATCTGTACTGGGACGTCAAATTTTGTAGTAACAAATGGGGCTAGATGGGATTAAGGAGAGCATCGGGACAGCACATTGTGAAATAATATAAAGTGTATGTAAGCACATGGAATTAGCATCAACACTAGAACAGTTAAGTTACAAACAACCCAGGCATTTTTTTGGCTCTTTGTGATCTCTTATCAAGTTTACGTTCAGTAGTTTGCCATTTCTTTCTGAACCACTAGCACCCATACCAACTTATAATAAATCCGCTCGGCGGTCTGCTGCCAAATCGCCCGCAGCTGTGTTTCAAACGCGAAATGCGGGATTATGAACTGCGTCCGAAAGTCCTTCGCCACGAATTTGGCACTGGAACAGTAGATTGTGAAATAACAAATGGGACTAAGGGGAATAAAAATAGCATTGGGACAGTGGAATGCGAAGTAACAGATAGCATTAGACGGAGTCATTGTTTCTATTATGACATTAGCCTATAAAGTTACAAAGATAACTAGATGTAGCTATTGGGATAATAGGTTGTGAAGTTATAATTATAACTAGATGACGTTAACGCATACACTTGGACAATACATTATGAAATAATAAGTATAACTAGAGATAGTTAATGCATACGCTTGTATAATAGATAATGAAGCAATAATTATAACTAGAGATTGTTAATGCAGACACTTGGACAATAGATTGTTGTGGTATGAAAAGTAGAAATGGTAGATAGATATCCCCTATTCGTAGTTGCCGATTACTAAATGAAAACCAGAAATGGCTAGTAAGACTCCATAGTACTGGAACCGACACATCTGGTAAGTTTCCACTAAGGTAAGGTTTTCTAGTAGAAGGCCAAGAGAGCACAGTGAAGTCACTGCCATCGGGAGATGAGAAAGCTCACTCTGATTAGAACTCTGGTTAGACTGGAAGAGAGTTGTATCATTGCCATACAGCTCTTCTTATTTGTTGTCAAATGAATTAGCACTATCACACTATTGTTTGACACAGTAATTTACATGTACCTCTGATGAAGTTAAATAACACAATCTAGTAAGATTATAATCTTGTAATGAATAAATGTGGAGAAAAGGATGCATCATGGACAATCATAATGTACACAATTATTATTACACAACTGATATCCTGGAAGTTGTTGTTGGGTGGTACATTGCAAATATCGCAAGGCTCCCCTCTAAGATAGTTTCTCATAGGAAGAACTGGAATATCACCAAACTGCAACTTTCGGAATCATAACATCTAATTTATATCTTCCTCATTGGTTCCTTTCGCCTCTAATTCTGTTACAGCATCAGGAACAGTATATCGACTGAAGAAGTCTGCTCCAACATTCATTTTTCCAGGTACATATTCAATTTGGAACGAATATGGCTGCAAAAGCAGAGACTACCTCATCGGTCTTGCACAAATTCTTTGAAACTGCTATGAACATTAATGGATGATAATCGCACTGTACAATAAAATGCTTTCCGTACAAATAAGCTTGAAAGTTCTCAACAGCCCAAACTAATGCTAAACATTCTCTTTCTATGGTTGAATATTTTCTCTCTGCAGAGTTCAGTTTCCTGCTAGCATATGCAACAGGTAACAGCACTGAGTGCTCATCTTCTTGTCTCTGAAGTAATGTTGCACCAATTTGAATGTTGCTTGCATCTGTACGAAGAATGAAAGGGCGTTTGAGATCTGGAAGATGCAGTACTGGTTTTGCAGTTAATACGTTCTTAAGTTCTGAATTAGAATTTTCACATTCAGCCGACCATATGACGTTTTCTGGTTCCTCTTTCCTTGTAAGGTTAGTTAAAGGAACCATGAGGGAATTGAAGTTCTTGATGTATGTTTGATAAATTCCACACAATGAAACACAAGATATGACATATTTTATTTGGACGAGATGCTCGTTGTAGCTTCTCAATGTTTCCTTCACGAGGAGTCATGGATCCTTGAGATACCGTATGTCCAAGAAAATCAAGTTGTTTGAATCCTATCTGACATTTCTTGGGTCGTGTTGTTAAACCAGTTTCCCTAAGGCGTTTGAAAAGAAGGTGGCGTGCCTTAATATGTTTTCAAGTGTATCCGTAGCAATTAGGATATAATCCACGAAACTGCTTATTGCAGGATGTTAAAGTGGGTCAAGTAATTCCCTTATCATGCGTGTAAAGACAATAGGAGCATTACGCAATCCAGATGGAAGAAAATTGAACTCATTGTGACCATAAGGCGTACTGAAGCCCAGTCATCGTTGAATCTCTTGTTTCACTGAAATCTGATAATATCCCTTGCTGAGATCAATATCTGTAAAGTACTTGGCTCTGTTGAGACTAGTGAAGTGTTGGTTCTGGTCATGCAGATGTTCGGCCTTAAATTCCGTTATCGCATCGAGCTGTCGGTAATCGATACACAATCTATGTTCTCCACTGTGTTTTCTCAATAAAACCACACTTGTACTGTAAGGTGATTAAGATGGAGATATGATCCCAGTTGAAAGCATTTGATGGATTTCTTCACTTAAAGTGTTCACTTTGGCATTCGCACAGGTATATGGCCAGTCAATTTAATATCAAACTCCATTAAATCTGTGAATCCTGGCTTGTCTGTAAGTACTTCTGCATCCGTAGCTAAGAGTTCTCGAATCTGATGTGTTGATCCTTGGTTAATGTAGGACTGATGTCTACATCACGAGAAGTTTCTGTTGCCTGTAGAGGGTACTCTACACCTATATTGTTTCCATGGTCTACTTCTGTAGCCACCGCCAAAGCTATCAAATGAGCTGTCTCGGTGGGCGGCTTTTCATTGTATTTCCTCAAGAGATTTATGTGAAAAAAAAAATTATGTTTGCCTCCGATGGAAATCTTGTAATTGGTGCAATAGATTTTCTCGATGACTTCATATGGTTCTTTTCAGCCTATCTGCACTTTATTTTGACTTGTTTGGAGAAGTAACAGTGCTTTCTATCCCACTTCTACGTCTTTGTCCTTTGCTTTATTGTTGTAATATCGAGCAATCCTACGTTGTGAATGACGCAGATTTTCTTAAGCTAACTTCCAACCATGTTGTAACGCTGTTTCAACTCAGCCACATATGTGGACGTAGTTACTACTGTCTCATCCACTTGATTATCAGTCGAAGTGCGAAGAAAAGCTTTAATTGGTGTCTTGAACGGTCGACCAAACAACAGAGATGCTGCTGCAATTCCAGTTGAGTGATTGGGTAATTCCCTATAAGAGAATAATGCCGCTGGTACATAATTTTCCCATGTCTCTGGTTTTTCATAAGCCAGTTTTCTCAAGATGGTGATAAAGGTACCATTAAATCGTTCCACTGTCCCATTCAAAGCCGGGTAATATGGTGAAGTGTGAATCTGTCGAGACTGGAAAAGTCTAAATCTTCCTCCAGTAGCTTCCCTCTGAACTGTGATCCATTGTCAATTAGAATTCTGAGCGAAAATCCCAACTTTGTAAATAAACCAAGTAGAGCTTCAGCTACATGATTTAAATCACTTTATAGCATAGACACTGCTTCAGCCCACATCGAGCAAGTGTCTACGAGTGTAAGCATTTGGCAGTTCTTTCTCTTCGTTCTATTAAGAGGTCGTACTATATCCACAGCAATGGTAGCATTGATTCCCATGTGTCCACTGAATAGTTGACTATGGCCAATATCTAGAATTTGAACTCTGTAAAATAAAGGAACAACGAGTTGTGCATACTCCTGTCCTTCGTTTCCTGCCCTTCTATGAAGCATGTGCAATTCACCTTTATGTGGAGGTGAATGTGCTAAAGGTAGTTTGTTAAAACATGCCTTTAAGGTCCTGTCTACTGCCTGGTCTTGTTTAAACTCCGCTGGTTGAGTATTTGTTGGAGTTATCAACACAGGAGTTTTCATAGCTTGCCAGTCTAGTCATCATGGCGGCGACCGTCACAGGCTGTATTGAATCTTCCAGCAATTCGTAGCTACACCCAAACATCACAAGGTAAATGGGGTCATATAAGACTGCTGGTCTTATTTCGCTGTCACATAACGTGAAAGTATGTTTACCTTTACCACTGGTAATGACACAGGGACTGAGCTTCTTACAGGCTCGTGGATTTCAACTATTTCCTCAGTGAATTGATCAGGGTTCACTAATGAAGTTGAAACAATTGCATCGAATTGTAACTCAGTGTCGTATAGATACGCGGTGGAGAATCCGTTAAGTGTAACTGATTCTTCCAAATGAAGTCTTGTAATGATGTCTTTATGCTCATACTTGTATTGATGGTCATTAGTGCTCACCTTCTTTGCTTCCTGTTTTGCCATGCATGCAGCAGTATGATGAGGGGATTTACGCTGGCAATCGTTACTGTGGTGTCCCGTAATCCTGCACTTGAAACATTACAGTTTCCCTTCTCTCAATGCATGCTGGTGTCTGTTTTGGGGGGTGGTCTATGCCTTTTTATTTTGCTTACTGCAACTGCTGCTATTGTTTTCTTTTGGCTGCTGTGAATTGCCGTTTCATGGAGGAATTGTCGTCCGACGATTACCTCCAGTTTCCCCCTGTGACTTTTTGAATCTCTCAGCCATAATTATAATAGCTTCCAGTTGTTCAGTCCCATGCTGTGTAAGAAATGGCTTCATGTCAGCTGACATTTTATCTTTCAGCTGAACAATGATAATCATTTCTTGCAACCCTTTATACGATTCCTCAAATTTGCCTAATGTGGCCGACTTGTGTAAATATGTTTTCAATCTGTCTATGTATTGTGCGACTTTTCTCCTAGCTCCTTCCAAGCAGTTTTAAACTTCCTTTATAGCTTTCTGAATCAACTTCAGAATTTGCGAGTAGTGCCTGTTTGAGTACTTCATAATTGTCATGTTCTACTGCACTGTGTTTTGAGAAAACCGCATAAGCAATGCCTCGCAATCCTTGAGATAACTGTATATACACCACGTGATCTCTTCCAGTCTACATATAGAACACATTGCCCCAAAGCGATGAAGAAAAGTTTCAATCGTCTCACTCTGGTCAGAAAATGGTTCTAATGGAAAAACCATGACATCTCTTTGAATAGAAGATTCTTCTGTATTTGACTCTGTATTTGGATTGATTCCTGATTCCATTCTCTTCAGTTCAAGATCATTTTCGAACTTCTTCTGTTGAATAGAATGTTGACGATCCTTCTCTTTGTTGTCTATTTCATCTGACGCGCACTTCGCTAGCTCTGTGTTAGACCACATTGTTTACCTGTTTCTAGAAATGTAGCTCTTAATTTAGCTGCCTCTGCCATTGTCTAATGGTACCTAATGGTAACAACATGTGAGATCTGCTTACAGTTAACCCCAAAGATAGATGATTTAGAGATTGAGCAAGCATTTTAGATTGAGCAGGCAAGATGAGTAACATCTAATTATACTAACTATTCCAATACACAGTGTATGCACATGCAATGCCACTCTAATGGCCAACAGCTGGGTCATTAGAATTAACCTCTTCATAGTGGTTATCTTCTCTAAGTGTTGGGAACATGATGATAGTAATTGCTAATATGTAAATTAACATCTATAATATCCAAGACAGTGCACACAATTGTGGCATGCAAAATAGAAATGGGAGATAGATATCCTCTATTCGTAGTTGCCGACTACTAAATGAAAACCACAAAAGGCTCGTAAGACTCTCTAGTACTGGAACCGACACATCTGATAAATTTCCACTATGGTATCAGGTAAAGTTTTCTGGTAGAAGGCCAAGAAAGCACACGGATGTCACTGCCCTCAGAAAAGGAGAAAGCTCACTCTGGGTAGAACTCTGGTTAGACTGGAACCGAGTTGTATCCCTGCTACACAGCTCTCCTTTTTTGTTGTCAAATGAATTAGTACTATCACACTATTGTTTGACTCAGTAATGCACATGTAACTCGTTAAATGAAATAACACAGTGGAATAATAGTAGTATCCTGTAATGAATAAATGGGGATGCACTATGGACAATCAGTGTGTACAAAATTATTATAATACAACTGATATCCCGGTTGACACACACACACACACACACACACACACACACACACACACACACACACACATATATATATATATATACATGAAGCCGCGTGACACGACACGGCTCCACAGGATGTTTGGCTGATGCAACGACAAGAAACCCCTCCCCTGTAGCTGGAGGATCATGGGTAATTTGAATGGTTAAAAATTGAGCGCGCATTTTGCCCCGGCGATTCAGTTCGGAAACAACCGCCGATACAGGCGGGTGAATGGTCCCGAGAGGAGAGGACCCGAACTGGTCCCTCATCTCATCCCCACCCATGGAGAAGCCTGAATGCCTCCGGCATGACATGGATGAGTCTCTGTATTCCCCACCAACAGATGCCAATATCTGTAAGGTGAAACCAGTTCGGCTGAACTCACAAAATATGCCCTGCTGGAACACTGATGCACGATGATGGAGGTATGTTGGCAAATCGAGTCGCTTGCTTTTATTAAATAACATAAGAGATGTGGGCCTTAACTAGCCCCACATTTACTAATTGCCTAAGGTTTAGTAACCGATACTTAGAATAGTTGTGCAAGTTAAGAGATAGGTGTTAGAATAATGTTAAGGCTTTGTGAAGGATGTAAATGAGACCTCCCCCGAATAAAACGGAAACAGCGAACAGGCCATATCTATTAATAGATCGCCTTTTGATTTGTTACTGCTGGCATTATCCTGCGACTAAAAGCAGAATGTAAATAAACCTCGGAGGTGCCTTTGAGCTGTAACTAGAGATCAACAGGGTGTGTAGATAGCCTCTAAATGTGGACAGATATGTAGTTTAATAATTGGTAGCTGGTGCAGTATTCTCATCATAAGGATGCATGAGTATTCTCTGACATATTGAATGCTGGGTTTGGCCACCATGAGAAATAATATGCTGTTAGTTATTCTGACCATTTATTGATTTGCTATCATTCTATTGATATGTCACGTTATATGTAAAAAAAACTGTGTGGGTAGGTTCAAACAATGTTGTCTTATTGAGGCCATGTATACAGCATGTGACTGGCTGTCACATGCATCATGTTGTTGTTGTTGTGTCACTTGATGTTGAGATGTGATGTCCAACTGTCCCCATGTATGTTGCTGGTGCAGGGCTTAACTTGGCCAGTGTGAATAATGTGACAGACTGTGTCTGAATGAGTGTATGGGTAGATTATTAATTCATAGGCAGTTATTTTATAATTTTTTAAGTTGTTGTTAATATAGTAGTAATATTTAACAGTTGTTAAATATGTTTTTGGTTGTTTACTTTGATTGCAGGATGTGATTCCTGTCGAAGGGAACAACCCTGGGTCCTTAATTACCCCCAATTTTCCCTTACCTCACATTTTCCGCCTCCCCTCACAACTGATCCCATAGTCAAGCTTTCCATACCTTAGTTTGTTACTGTGTGGTTAAAGGTGTAGTTCCTGGTACAACCTTTCACACTCATGTTTATACTTCTATCTTTGAAGTTGTGGTCTTGTTATAGTAATGTGTCCCAATCAGTTTGGGGACATGACTTTCTCTGGTGGCATTAGGCACAATATTGGATTTGGCTGAGGCACAGGGGTTTGGTAATATCTGGAGCGCAATCCACTGATTTTCCGCTGTGTACTACCGGGATCCATAGTGTTGTGTTGTGTGTCTCAGGATGGTGAGTCCCGTCTCCGCACTGTAAGGCTCATACTCAGATTTATAGTTGTGTTACTTTCTATTTCCCAAGTAATGATCTCTCTGTTGTCCAGTCCTGATCAGACGGCTGTATAGGCATCGTACCAGGGTCTTAAGAGTACTCTGTAGGCTCGGCCACAACAGGCAGAGGTCTGGCTATATGCGGCAGACTGCCTATATGAATGTCAGTGATGTAGAGTGTTGATTGTCTTGTCCATAAGTAACCACACTTTGTCATCCGCATAGTTATGAATATGTGCTACAGTATTGGACAAAATAAAGACTGATGCGTATTGTTTTACCTTGTTTATCTAGTCTTTGCTGTTGTATTATGTTTAGTCTTTGTTGTTCTAGTAATGTTGGTCATTGTCGGTCCCATTCATTGATGTTGTTACAGTCCAACAGTGTGATCTTTTGTCTGGGGTATACAACAGTATACCCTCCGCTCAAAGAAGTCCTGGAAATCTTCTGTCTAATTATCTATCCCTTTCTTTTTTTAACTGGAGGGAATATATAAGGTGCTCTTTTTCTCTTTCTTCTTATTATCTTTTTCTTCTCTGGCCCACTAAAAGTCAGTGTTGCGCTTCTTTGTCTTTGAGCACCTAAGAATAGGAAACTATGTCCTCCTATCCTTTATATTCCTTTTCCCTGTTTTATATATATATATATATATATATATATATATATATATATATATATATATATATATATATATATATATATATATATATATAAAATTAATACATACACTATCTTAAAGTTGTGGTTGAATCTAAAAATGATTAATGTCCTCGGGACTTCAGCCAATCCAAGTACTGCTGATAAATGTTCATCTTGCTGAATATCTATTGTTTATGTTCCTTTCTTTGAATGGAAACTGTGTATGTCATTTGGGTGTAAACTGTTGGCCTTTGGTCGTCTGTGAGGATACATTTGCCGGCACTCAGCTCTCTTCTCATGGTGGCACCGGCAATCATGAGTGGCAAATGCTTATGAACTGTCTTCCGCTCCTCAAATGCAGTATAAAGGCGAAGACCCATCTTGCACAGATGAATTCGACACTCAGTATATGAATGTTTCCTGTTTAGGAGCACCAATATACCACATTACCACCACATTCATCTGTTACGTTTACGAACACAGCCATGTATCCATCCTCCTATAAAAGTTGGGGTTGGGAAAAAGAGGACGTATTACTATACAAGTGAATAGGTACAATTATTTCGGAACAGTAATAACATCTGATGGGAGATGCCTTGAAGAGATTAGAACAAGAATCGCCATGGCAAAAGTAGCCTTTAGCAAGATGAAAAACATACTGACCAATAAAAAGATGTCAATTGAAACGAGAAAAAGAGTGTTGAGATGCTACATAGAACCTGTACTTTTATATGGATGTGAAGCTTGGACAATGAGCAGCCAGGCTGAAAAACATCTGATGGCTGTAGAAATGTGGTTTCTGAGGAAAATGCAAAGAATACCATGGACAGCCAGAAAGACCAATGAACAAGTCCTTCAAGAAACAAATGAAGATCGTAAACTGATCAGAGACATTAGACGTAGACAGTCACAGTTTTTTGGGCATGTTATGAGAAGAAATGATTTGGAGAACTTGGTGACAACTGGTAAGATCGAGGGGAACAGACCAAGGGGAAGACCTAGAAACAAGTATCTGGATGGCTTGGCCTTGTGGCATGGTCGAGACAGAAACACGGAACTGATCCACGACTCTGTTGATCGAGTGAGATGGCAGAACATGACCGCCCACGCTTACTGGCATGGCACATGATGGATGGATGGATGGATTACTATACAGTTTCAAGTCAGCCAGACCCTTGTCTGCTGTTTGTTGTCAATCCTATGAGATGAGGTACCTACCACCTACACATAGCCACTCGATACAGGCAATCATCGTTTCATGTCTGCAAGACATGTTTAATTCCTTTCGTGCACCGAGCTTCGTACTCAGACGCACATTTATCTACCCATTGGCCCAGTTTTTTTAAAATTAAAGCTCCCATTAGTACTGACACAGTCACACAGTCCTGGCACTATTTCTTCTTCGGGGCAGAGAAACAGCAACCACTCTCTTCGGATTCATCCCATCTCTATCTTCTTGAGTATGCTCATTGAGTCACTAAGGAAACATGCCCTAGTGAATGTCTGTTTCTCTGGCAATGTTATTGCTTTACTTACTGCCATGACTTCCATAGACAGACTGCTTGTGGTCAAAGCAAAAGCATCAGCATCTTCCTTCACAATTCTCCCTCCGGCCTGAGCCTTAAAAGCCCATGAACTTCTCACTCGCCAAACGACCTATCGGCCAATCTGTGTAAACGACATCATCACCCTGCAAATAATTCTCGAAAATCAAAGCCTGTACTTCCGCCTCCACAGCAACTGGATATTCTTGTCCGCATTTTCTGTCTAGTTGGATGCGAACAGAAAAGGACGTTCAGAAATCTGTTGGCATTTGTACCTACTAATCGCCAGGTTCTTAGTCCTCAAGTGAACACACCTGTTGAAGAATGTCTTCGGCTTGACCCATCTACGACTTTCCTCTTTTTAACCCGCTGCCCTTTTCCTTCTTAATTTCACTGAGCAGTGGATGTTGTGTGTTTGCGTTGACTCTGAGGTAGGCATGCGCACTGCGAATTTGTATTCTATCTCCAATGATTAGAAAATCAAGAAGGTAGCGCATAGCCCTGCAATACTGTATATCTTGTACATCCAAGAATAATACTCATAGCTTCGTTCTGTATCCTTTCCATCTTTTCCATCTGCTTACAGCTGATATTCAGGATCGCCATGGAATACTCCAAAACAGAAAGGACCAGACCCCCGTAAAGGATACATAGATGACGCTGATCACAGTTTGTCACCGACATCACCCGCATCGCAGCCACATCTCGCTTGGCCTTTGATATCACCTTGTCTATTTGCTCATGATAAGCAAGGCTTTGATCAAAACGTATCCATATGTAGTTCATTACCTGCGTTTTTTCCACCGTTTCTGAACACAGATTTACAGTTTGTGTTGGAGTGTTGACAATATGGTTATTCAAAAAGAACCATGTCACTGCTGCTTTCGTTGGGTTAGCCATTGCTCCAGATTCCGCACACCAAATGCTTATGCGATTTAGTTGTGTTTGTAGATCCACAGCAACCTGATCTCTATCCTTACCCTGACGATACACTAACACATCGTCGGCAAATGACAATGTCCTCCCTGGTCCTCTGGTCTGTTTGCCAGTAAGTCTTACAGTGTAGGCGTACAACTGCACCGGAGATAATGGTGATTCCTGTGGCAAGCCCGGATACATTGTTATTGGGTCAGAAGTCCAACTGCCACATCTAAAAACTACTTTCCATTGGAAGAGATTGTGAAATAATAATTATAACTAGATGAAGTTAATGCAAACGCCTGTACAATAGATTGTAAAGTAATAATTATAACTAGATGAAGTTAATTAAAACACTTGGACATTAGATTGTGAAGCAATAATTATAGCTAGCTATAGTTAATGCAGACACTTGGACAATATATTGTGAAGTAATAATTATAGCTATAATGCTGTATATAGTGCAAGCACTTGGACAATGGATTGTGAAGTAATAATTATAACTAGATATAGTTAATGCAGACACTTGGACAATAGATTGTGAAGTAATAATTATAACTAGATATAAGTAATGCAGACACTTGGACAATATATTATGACGTAATAATTATTAATGAAGGTAATGTAAACACTTGGACAATAGATTATGAAGTAATAATTATAACTAGGTAAAGTTGATGCAAACACTTGGAAAATATATTGTGCAACAATAATTATAACTAGATATAGTTAATGCAGACACTTGGACAAGAGATTGTGACGTAATAGCTGGGATTCCTGGGATTCACATAATTGGTTAACCGGATAAATCAAGCAGACGCTGGTTACTGACCCACGTGATTTTATTAGCGAATGAATACCCAGAACGGTTACACGTCATCATTGATGTTAAACATGACAGGAGGAATCCATTTTATGAAATTAACAAAGGGGAAACAATTTACGTAGCAAAATATTCATTTATGACAATCACATTAATTCTTGATTGTTGTTGTTGTTGTTGTTGTTTTTTTTTGGGGGGGGGGGGGGGCGGAGAGGGGGGGGGGGTAGGGGAGTGTTCCCTGCCTATTCATTCTTTTCATGTACTTCTTTTGTCTTTATTAAAATTGCCAATTCGTCTGGGCCGATCGTAATTTTTACGTTTTTATTGTCTTTCTTGTAGAAGTCAGCATGGCTGTGGGAGATTAAAACTCTTAAAAACTTCCGAGAAACAGAAGTAAGTAGATACAAGAGATTGGGATAATGTCTAAAAAAAAAAAAAAACATAGCAATATATTTAATTACAAAACATAATAATAATAACCATAAAAATAAATCAACCATTTGTAGGGAAAAGGTACAGGGTATGTTTTAATGACTGTGGGGTGTTTGAAAATATTGCCGTTCCAAGTTTTGTATTTACTTTTTATGTTGCATGAGGAACCCTGTCATGCATGCATACATCAGTGGAAGTCGTCAAATGCACAACAGACCAAAACAATTTATACCGCACTATGAACCACTACAACGCCACTGAGGATAGTTGAACATGGTGGAAAGTCTCTGTTTTCCCTCAAATCGGATGGATGGGTGGGTGGGTGGGTGGATGGATGGACTGCAGAATACGGGGTTAATTTCCTACATCTGTCAGTTGGCTTCAAGGTTGTCAGAAAGCAATGGCAAACTACTGAAAGTAAACTTGCCTCGTAAACCAAGCAGGCGTTGATCGCAACTTTCTACAAAGGACATGCAACATGTTATTGTCTTTCTTAATTTACCATTTCTGGTCTACTCTATGGTTCAGAACAATATACAAGTTCTGTTATTTGGTTCAGAAGAATATACTCCTTCTAATATGTGGTTCAGAAGAATATATTACTTCTATTATGTGTTTCTGAAGAATACACTACTTCTATTCTAGTTTAGTTTTAGTTTAGTTTAGTCGACGGATCAACATCACGGCACGCGGGTGTAACCTATAAGTGCTCCGTTCTACTCTTAACTCAAGCCTGAGTCCGGAGAATCTCAGCTCAGTGCACGAACTCCGCAGCACCGGCGAGGATCCTGAAATACTTTGGGTTGATTTTTAACTCGAAATTTTGCCCGGCAGCGCCGTTAGGCTGCTCTTTTTCGATTTCCAACTGCCAAGGGATTTTTTACGTGCGCAAGAAAACACACGGATGTCCGATCTCACTACCAGTGACCAGGGAAAATTATTATACGTCTAATATACTACTTCTATTCTGTTGTTCAGAAGACTTCTATTATATGGTTCAGAAGAATATACTACTGTCAAAAGTCGAAGTAAAAAGTAAGAAGAATATACTACTGTACTTCTATTCTGGGGTTCAGAAGAATATACTACGTCTATTCTTTGTTTCATAAGAATATATTACTTCTAGTCTGTTGTTCAGATGAATATACTACTTCTTTTCTGTGGTTCATAAGAATATACTATTTCTGTGCTGTTGTTCATAAGAATATACTACTTCTATTATGTGGTTCGTAGGAGTATACTACTTCTATTAAGTTGTTCAGAAGAATATACTACTTCATTTATGTTGTTCGGAAGAATATACTACTAATTTCTAAGAATTTACTATAATCATCATCATCATCATCATCATCATCATCATCATCATCATCATCATCATCATCATCATCATCATCATCATCATCATCATCATCATCATCATCATCATAATGTAGCAAATATTTTGCAGAACGTCGCTCTCATCGCTCCTCGCCTAATAAAGTCTCGATCACTTACAAGTACCTGAGACATCGGAGTGGATTCGAATAATGGCTAGGGACACTGGTAATATGGACAGTTAATCCACACGTAAATATCAGTTCAGTGCAGCAGAAGTAGTTACACATGTATGGACTATGTTTGAGTTCAAAGCGAGGAAAAAAGTAAAACCTTCATGATAATAATAACGCAGATTTAAATGAAATTAAGTTACACCACAACACAACTTATATGAATTTTATTTTTACATTATCATTATGATTGCTATTTTTACAGTGTGATATCCGTTTGGCAGATTTGCGTTCGATGGAAGGTATGTACACTTGTTTTTGCATATACTGTTTAGAGGACATCACCGTCAACACCAGCATTTGTGCCGCTGTGATCTCTTGGCAAGTTTACGTTCAGTAGTTTGCCATTGCTTTCTGAACGACCGGCACCGATACCAACGCAAAACCAACGCAACGCGGTCTACTGCTAAATCGCTCGCAGCTTTGTTTCGAACGCGGGTATACGGGATTACGAGCTGCGTTCGTAAGCACTTCACCATGGAGACCGACATGAACAGTTTGTCTGTGTTAATTATCTCCCACCTGAGTCATATATATGCCTAACTGTTTTCATTGTGTACTGTTATATCCTGCTCGGCCGTTGCTTCTCTTACACTTATAATGTCCATCTTTTGAACACATATTTACGTCTACAAATCACGCTCCGTGGATTCTCCTCACGCATCTTTTAGCGTTGTTTCCCATTCTTGGACTCTTAGATAAGTATATGGTGTATTTTTAATGACTGTGCAGCGTTTCAAAATATTGCCGGTCCAAGTTTTGTATTCACTCTCTGTAAAGTTCATGCAACATAATTGGTAAGTACAAACCTTGGTCCGGCCATATTTTCAAACACTGCACAGTCATTAAATATACACATGTAATTGTTTCCATATTCTTCCATAATCTCATTCAACTTTTAAGTTTTTGTCTAATATGGTTGGGTCTCTGTCCACACGGCGACCTGCCGACAGCGTCGTACATAGCACGAACTACATAGCTCTAGCAACAACCCCTAGCAGTCTCCGAAAGAATTGCTCTTGTGAATGGAGTGACGGAGTCCTGAATCGAACCTACAACCTTAGGAGTGCGGAGCTGGCGGCTTAACCACTCTACCACGGATGAACAACCCCCCCCCTCCCCACTCACACGCATTCTTCTTGTGAGGCCTGAGTGTAGTCGCTGTAGTTTAATCTCAGTGGTGCATGCCTTGTTGTTTTCTTGTGCTCGTTTCCTAATAAAGACTTGTCGGCACAACGTTATTTGTTTTCCGTAATTGTAAAATCTGGAAAGTTTTGTGACAACCGGGAGGATTTGCGGAAAGAAAGATAGGGGAAGACAGCGTGAGAAGATTCTTGACAGTCTTGTGTCATGCATTGGAAGTGAGTCAACACAAGAATTGAATTATAACGTTGGTGATCGTAATTTGGGGAGAGGCATGATCGTTCACGCCAGTCGACAAGGCACTGGATGATGATGATGAATTAAAGTTGGCAATACTGCCCTATAAGTAAGTACATTAAAGGTCACCTTTACACGTCTTCAGGAGCATTGGGCGTATGGTGCTAGAATCAGCTTCTTTGTCTCTCTCCCCCCCCCCCCCCCCCCCCACATTGACCTCGAGCATAGTCCGCAATGGACTGATTATTGCGTGTGGGCTAGCTTTCCCTGTGTCCCTCGCCATCAGGCAGACTCACCTCGACTTCTGAGTTACTTGTAATTTAAATACTGAGCACAACCCACTACTGGCAACGCTGATCGTATTCTGGTATGAACCTAAGGCCTATCCACGTCAATATGGAAGCACTATACTCGAGTTTCGCTCTCGTTTGAGCTCGTTAGTAGTGCATAACCCTGACCGGATCCGGAAACAAGCCCCGGATCACTGGCGTGTGAAGCGGGTGTGTAACCACGCGGCACACGCTGGACTCGCCAAACTATCATAACGGAATACCACACGGAATACCACAACGTCACCCATCTTAGGCTATGCTAATGTAATGGCCATATGTTAGAATTCTCATAGAGAAACAGATGTTTTGGTTTAATTGACAAAGCTCCCAGGTCCGTCCAGTCTAGCAAATTACTAAATTACTAAGTCTAAATTACTTGTAATTTACGTCCCCCAAATCAAGGACGGGAAGTGAATATTTTAGTCCAACTTACGTGTATAGGGGTTGAACCCGCTACCGTGCCATCAGCACACCGATAGTTTAAGAGGCTGCGGCGCACTTATCCATGCCGCTATTCTGACCTCACTAGAACCAATTATTGGGTTCTATGGTCAGAACCACGCCGGCCGCCTTTCTTTCCCAAGGCACGTCTGGTACCCATTTTAGACTGGATCAACATAGAGGCCCAGGTCATTTGTTTTTTTAATTCGAATCGGCGCAACCGCGGATTAAACCCATGACCACTACATCGAGCGTCTATACATTAGTTACAGTCAGTTGCATATCCTGTAAGGACATCACAATCAACCCTGGGATGGTTTTTTGACTGTTTGTGATTTACAAGACACATTTCACTTTCAGTAGTTTGCCATTGCCGGTCTCCGCGGCGAAGTCCGTAATCCCGTATACCTGCGCTCGAAACACAGATGCGCGTGATTTGCCAGCAGACCGCGTTGCGCTGGTTTTTATGAAAAGGTATGGGAGCCGTCTTTCAGAAAGCAATGGCAGTTTACTAAACCTAAAACTTGCCAAGACATCAACAACAGCTAAAAATGCTAGTGTTGCTTGCTTGCTTGCTTTTGTTCGTTGGCTTGAGCTCCAACGCGAAGTCCTGTATGTCGGATGAAGGCATCCTGTTGTCCAACATCAGTGTGATGTCATACAGGACCTGAGTTTTGCGTGAGTATCCGTTGTCCCATGTCTGGCTTATTGGTGTGCAGACTGGTGGTTCCTCGCCGTAGAGGCAGACACTCTCCGACTTCGGAGGAATCGGCGATCCTACTGACTTTAGCCAGGACCCCGAAGGGACCTGTTGCCCAGGACGCTCAACGAGGACGCGTCAATAGGTCTTGGCCAGTATATAACCCGGCCCTGGTGCCTTGGAAACACCTCTGCGTCCCATGCTGGTGTTGACTGGTAACGTCCTGTAAAGGATATGCAACTAACTTTTTTTTTTTTTTTTTTAATTTGCCATTGTTTTCTGAACGACCGGCGCCCATAGCCTCGAAATTACTGCAAGGCGGTCGGCTTCCAAATCACCCGCAGCAGATTTCCAGTTCTAGACTCGGTATATCGGGGCATTATGAGACGCGTTCGCTACCTCTATGCCACAAGACCAATCAGCACTAGATAGTTCACGTAGTCAATATCACACCGCCCGTTTTGTCTTCCCAGAACATCTCCTAGTACCCCTGCTAAACTGGACGGACCTGGGAGCTTTGTCAATTAAACCAAAAATATGTTCCTCTATGAGAATTCGACCATATGGCCATTGGACAGCAGACGCGCGTCTAGCCACTAAATGTGCGCAGCTCCCATTCTGCTTAGACTATTTTTATATAGCTTCCATTGTCATGCTCGAGGTGTGTGGAGTCCTGTCGGGCTTACACAGCGACCAGTGAATTGCTTACATATATGAATGTTGTCTGGTTAGTTTGTATAGTCAGCGATTGCCATCTTCAGATTTCCCCCAAGGTTTAAATAATTGTGTTAGGTTTAAAAAGGTTTAAAAGGCAACAGGAACTACTTCATTGCCACGCGTTGTTTCCCACATGGCTCGGTTCTCTTTCTTCTGCAGCCATGTTCAGTTTTGTTTTTTGGGATGAAAACTATGGTAGTTTTTCTGGTCTTTCCTCGCCCTCGTTCTCAGCAGTCTTTAGAAACCTCGTTAAGTTGCCAGAGTAAGTGGGTGCCCTACCGTTGTGGTATGGTAGTGGGTAGACCCTCACCTGCCGTCCCGGGGGTCTTGCGTTCGATCTGTATTGGGGGGGGGAAGGGGGAGGGGGATCGAATTGTGAAAATCGTAACAACAGAGATACACCGCTTTAGAAGAACTGCAGGAGTAACAATAAGAGATAGAATTACAGATGAGGAAATTAGAAGACGACTAGTTCTGAAACCAGTCACGCACTTCATTAAAGAACATATTAAGTGGTTTGGCCACCTTACTAGAATGCCCTCGTACCATCTGTCACAAAGAGCCACCTTGAAGAAATATAACGGGTAAGAGCAGGGGGAATACCGCGTAAAAGATGGATTGATGGTATCAAAAACAACCTTAGAGACATGAATACTAGCTTCCAAAGAGCATTAGAAAGAGCGCATAAAAGATCTTTACATCTCCCCCCATATTTGGCTGAAGTAAATGGAGGAAAAGAAGAAGAACAATAGTCTCTTAATTCAAAACAAGGCAGGCTGCCTGCCAGCCTGCCAGCCTGCCTGCCTGCCTGCCTGCCTGCCTGCCTGCCTGCCTGCCTGCCTGCCTGCCTGCCTGCCTGCCTGCCTGCCTGCCTGCCTGCCTGCCTGTCTGTCTGTCTGTCTGTCTGTCTGTCTGTCTGTCTGTCTGTCTGTCTGTCTGTCTGTCTGTCTGTCTGTCTGTCTGTCTGTCTGTCTGTCTGTCTGTCTGTCTGTCTGTCTGTCTGTCTGTCTGTCTGTCTGTCTGTCTGTCTGTCTGTCTGTCTGTCTGTCTGTCTGTCTGTCTGTCTGTCTGTCTGTCTGTCTGTCTGTCTGTCTGTCTGTCTGTCTGTCTGTCTGTCTGTCTGTCTGTCTGTCTGTCTGTCTGTCTGTCTGTCTGTCTGTCTGTCTGTCTGTCTGTCTGTCTGTCTGTCTGTCTGTCTGTCTGTCTGTCTGTCTGTCTGTCTGTCTGTCTGTCTGTCTGTCTGTCTGTCTGTCTGTCTGTCTGTCTGTCTGTCTGTCTGTCTGTCTGTCTGTCTGTCTGTCTGTCTGTCTGTCTGTCTGTCTGTCTGTCTGTCTGTCTGTCTGTCTGTCTGTCTGTCTGTCTGTCTGTCTGTCTGTCTGTCTGTCTGTCTGTCTGTCTGTCTGTCTGTCTGTCTGTCTGTCTGTCTGTCTGTCTGTCTGTCTGTCTGTCTGTCTGTCTGTCTGTCTGTCTGTCTGTCTGTCTGTCTGTCTGTCTGTCTGTCTGTCTGTCTACAGGCCTAAAACACTTCCACTCTAACGGCAGTATCTGCTATGAGCCTAACATTACAAATACCATTTCCCTCTCATACCTAGGCCATTAAAGCAAGAGTGATTGTCTGTTTGGCCGAATCGAGATTCGGCCCTTTGTGAATTACTCCCATTTCCAGTACTAGATGTGACCACGCGAATTGAAGACGCCAAATTTAGCAGCTATTTGCCAGCTATTTGTGTGCTTTGTCTATTGCCTGCGTTAATGTGCGTAGCTATTGATCTATATCGAAAGTACCCGCACGATGTATTTGTCCGCGATTGTCCTATTGATTGTAGGCATAGCAAAGTATGTACTTAAGCAATACTATAAAATAGACAGGAGTTTAAAGTAACTTATTATTTACCATAACATAGACAGGAGTTTAAAGTAACTTAGTATATACCATAAAATAGACAAGAGTGATAAAGTAACTTATTAGATACCATAAAATAGACAGGAGCGTAGAGTAACTTATTATATACCAATTAGAGATGGGAGCCGTATCTAAAATATTTGGTGTCCGACTCAGACTCTGAAGGTGCCTGGTTCGAATCCCAGAATACGGCTGTGAATTTGTTCGAGAACTTGTTGTATCTAAAGATATCACGCACCCTGGTTTCTTGGGTAGTGTGATTGGGCACCTATCCTTATCGGATGAGGGCCAAACACAGGAGGTCCAGTTGTGCACGTGAGAAATCCCACGGCAGTTGGAAATTGCAAAGAATAGGCATGTTATTCCGCCGCGCTGGCAAAATTATTAGGAAAGAAAACCTAAATAAGGATATGCAGAGCCCCTTACCTTTTATGGAAACTGTCTAGAGCAGTGTTTCCCAACCTTTTTTGTGCCATGCCCCACTTAAGCCTTTCTAAAATTAATATTGCCCCCCTCCCCCGCCCCACGCCCCCCTTCAACATATACATTATTTTTAATATTCAAATATTGAAATGTTCACTAAAGAAACTAGAGGAAAGACATTTTCTATATAGAGGAGTCAAACCTTCTATCTCTAGATAGAAGGTTTGATTCCTCTAGATAGAATATTTCCTCTAGGAAAGAAACCTTCTATCTAGAGGAAGCAAACCTTCTATCTACAGGAAGCAAACATTCCATCTAGAGGAAGCAAACCTTCCATATAGAGGAAGCAAACCTTCCATCTAGAGGAAGCAAATCTATCAAGAGCAAAGAAACCTATCAAGAACAAACAAACCCTCTAATTAGAGGAAGCACACCTTCTATCTAGAGGAAGCAAACCCTCTAATTAGAGGAAGCAAACCTTCCATCTAGAGGAAGCAAATCTATTAAGAGCAAAGCAACCTATCAAGGACAAGCAAACCCTCTAATTAGAGGAAGCACACCTTCTATCTATCTAGAGCAAACAAACCCTCTAATTTGAGGAAGCACACCTTCTATCTAGAGCAAACAAACCCTCTAATAAGAGGAAGCACACCTTCTGTCTAGAGCAAACAAACCCTCTAATTAGAGGAAGTACACCTTCTATCTAAAGCAAACAAACCCTCTAATTAGAGGAAGCATACCTTCTATCTAAAGCAAACAAACCCTCTAATTAGAGGAAGCACAACTTCTATCTAGAGCAAACAAATCCTCTAATTAGAGGAAGCACATCTTCTATCTAGAGCAGTGTTTCCCAACCTTTTTTGTACCATGCCCCACTTAAAATTCATATTGCCCCCCTCCCCCGCCCCATGCCCCCCCCCCTCAACATATACATTATTTTTAATATTCAAAAATTGAAATGTTCACTAAAGAAACTTGAATGTTAGGTTTTAGGAAGAAATCACTAGGTAATTATTGAGCAAACACAGTAAGTAAATTTTCAAAACATATAATGGAGAACTGAAATTCAAGTACAAAATAATTTTAATGAAAGATTTTTCTATATTATTTTAATTATTAGTAATTATTTATTATTTAAATTTAGTGAGATCCTTGCGCTTGATGCTTGCTGCAAAGAGATCCCCGTTTTGTTATATCCAGCCGATTTCTTCCATTTTCGAATTGCCCCCCTTAAGAGTCAAATTGCCCCCCTGTGGGGCGTGGGCCCCACGTTGGGAAACACTGATCTAGAGCAAACAAACCCTGTAATTAGAGGAAGCACACCTTCTATCTAGAGCAAACAAACCGTCTAATTAGAGGAAGCATACCTTCTATCTAGAGCAAACAAACCCTCTAATTAGAGGAAGCACATCTTCTATCTAGAGCAGGGGTGACCAACCTTTTTGGCATGCGGGCCAAATTTCAGAAATAATATTTCCTGCCGGGCCACGCACCTAATTTTTTTGTTTAATTGAAGTAGACAAGCAAGCGTGCTACAGCTTCGACCACATCGTCGTTTCCCATTCCGCGGGCCGCAACATGACTACCGGCGGGTCGCATGCGGCCCGAGGGCCTCGTGTTGGCCACCCCTGATCTAGAGGAGGCAAACCTCACACAAATGCATGCGAAAGTCAGACACACCGACCTTGGAGTTGCATAACTCGATACGTCGCAATCCATTCGAAATAGGAACAAAGAAGAAGAAGATGATTTAGCAATGAAGTTGTACTCGACGTTGAGTTGTTGGCATTACATTTAAAACAATGTATTTCTTTAGTGAGTTTAAACAAAGACGCTTGGCATGTGTCGCTGCATTCTCATCAGGTGAATACGCTGGAGTGGTCAATTGACTCGCATGCCAGATTCCACGCTTCCTAAACGAATTGTTTACGGTCAGCTGCGTTGTGGTAAACGCTCCCAATGCGGCCACAGGAAACGCGTTAAAGACACTGAAGATTTCACTAAAAACTTTTGCAATTCATCACGACACTTGGAAGACTGCTGCTAAAGGCCGAAATTCGCGGCGTACACATTACTCAAGGGTTTAGTCACTTGTGAAGCAACCAAGACTGCAAGAGCTGAGGGAAAAAAAAGCTGGACCAAAATAAACCACTGCAGGAGATCCTCCTCCTGGAACGTCAAGCATTCGTTGCTCACATTGTCAAAGAATATTTCGAGCCAAAATATGACTTAACAACCATCTTAGAACTCACGGCTGCATACTTTCAACTGCACTGGATGAAATTAATGGTCATCATCATTCTTGACACCACACGCAAGTCTAATACGTTATACATGTCACAGAAATCTTACAAGTTAGAATTTGCAGAACGTTGTAATCCGATAGAAAATGTAATCTTTCTATTTGTATTTAATTGGTTTGCACTGGATGGCAGAGTCCCGGGGATATTTCAGTCTACACTGCCTCGTGTGTGTGTCTGTGTGTTGTTATGTACGTGTGTATGTGCGCGCGCCGGAGTGTGCATGCTTATCTTTATCTTCTTCGTCTTTGTTGTTGTTGTGTACTTCTTCTTTGTTGTATTCTTCGCCATCGTCTTTTTCGTTGCCGTTTTCTTCGTCGGCATCGCCATTTTTTGGTTTAATAAGGTTAGTTGAATATCCTTTACGGACGTAGCAGTCAACCCCAGCATATTTTGGATGCTCGTAATTCCTGTGCAAGTTTACCTTCAATAGTTTGCCATTGCTTTCTGAATGACCGGTACCCATACCATTTCATAAAAAAACCAACATAAATGTGTTTCGGGATTATGCGGGATTACGAACTGCGTCCGTAACACGTTCGCCATGGAGGCGGCCATTTCCTTGTACCAAACTTAAAGTGAATCAGCCAACAAACGAGGTCAATAAAAACGACATTCCTCATGGAAAAGGAAGCGAACCCAAGACCATCGAATCGCTAGTCAAGCGTGCTCGCCACTACCCTACCTCGGCTGCTCAATCTATCTGGACTGCTTACATTTCATTTCTCTAATCAGATCAATAATCGGTTCGCGCCGCGCTGGTAACTTACGATGGTATGTGAGCCGGTCGCTCAGAAAGCAATGGCAAACTACTGAGCGTAATCTTGCCTAGTACATCAATAGCAGCTGAATAATGATGTTGTTGACTGCAACGTCTTGTAAGGGATATGCAACATAAAAAAAAAAAAAAAAAATCAAATTGCAGTTATCCCAACAGACATCATATACCATAATTATTATTCGGACGGGTTGAACAGAATATAACCGTTTCCTCACACAAAAAGTAAATTATGTGTGTTTTAGGATAGGTTTAATTATAACATATTCCAGCACAATCTTTGATCGATCCGCGATGATCAACTCGTGTGTCTGGGTCAGACAGGCATACTTGATTATAATCCGATAGAAAATGTAATCTTTCTATTTGTATTTAATCCGTTTCAAGCAGGTGGGGTAGAGGACGGAGATATTTCAGTCTACAAAGTTTCATTTGTGTATCTGTGTGTATCTATGTAGGCGTGTGTGTTCGTGCGTCGACGTGTGTATGCTTGTCATCTTTATCTTTGCCATCGTAGTCATTTTCCTCGTAATCTGTTGTCTTCTTCTTAGCCGTTCTCTTCTTCATCTGTATCTTCTCCGTCGTCATCCTCTTCTTTGCTGTCTTCTTTCCTCAGCTTCTTCTTCTTCGTCCTTAGTGTAGACGTCTCTTCGTGGTCTTCGTCTTATTCTTTGTTGGCTTCTTGGCCGTCGTCTGCTTCGATATCGTTTTCTTAGACGCCATCGCCATATCCTAGTACAAAATTGTTGGCAATCTAGGCCAATAACATTAAAATCCTCTTGGAAAAGAATTCGAATGCCTTCTTCGCCGTCGTCATCTTCGCTATCGTTTTCTTAGTCGGCATCGCCACGTCCTGGTACCAAATTTCTGGCAAGCTAGGTCAATAAAATGAAAAGCTCCTCGAAAAAGGATTGGAATGTTTTCTTCACCATCACTTCATCGATATCGTTTTCGTAGTCGTCATCGCCATGTCCTGGTATCAAATTTCTGGCAATCGAGGTCAATAAAAAGAAACTCCTCTGGGGGAAAAGATTCAAACACAAGACCACCAGACCACCAGCCAAGCGTCCCAGCTACTGCCCTACCGCGGCCGCTGAAAATATCATGACAACCTCAATTTAATCTCTCTAATCAGATTGCGGTCATCCCAACAGATGTCATAAATCATAATTATAGTCTAGACGGTTGAGAAGGATACAGCTGTTTCCTCACGCAAAAAGTAATGTTTTTTCAAATGTTTGCTCTCGGCCGCTTTGAACTCAAGCCTAGTCCATATACACAATTTTTAGCAGCATTGGACTGAATTTACCAAGTGTATTATCCTTCCCTATTAGTATTATTATTATTAGTATTTGTTTAAAAAAAAAAATTTTTTTATATTATATTTTTTACCCTATTATTAATAGTATTACCAGTGTCCTTCTATAGCAGGTGAACCCACTCCGACTTCAAAGGTGCTTGTAATTTACGTTCCCAAGTCAAGGTCGGGAAGTCAACATTTTAGCCCAACTGATCGGTGTAAGGGTTGAAACCCCTATCTCAGCATCAGCGCACCGAATGTTTAAGAACACGCGCTCTTATCTATTCGACCAAGCTGACATCGCAAAATGCAAATGATGTGTGTTTTAGTAGAGATTTAATTATAAAATACTCCAGCACAATCTATGGTCGATCTGTGAACGTTGTTCCTGTCGCGATGATCGACTCGTATGTCTGGGTCAGACGCGCAGCCTCGAACATAATCCGATAGAAAATGTAATCTGTCTATTTTCATTTAATCCGTTTCAAGCTGATGAGAGAGAGAGAGAGAGAGAGAGAGAGAGAGAGAGGGAGAGAGAGAGAGAGAGAGATAGAGAGAGAGAGAGAGAAGGAGGGAGGGAGGGGGAGGGGGAGAGAGAGAGAGAGAGAGTCTACAGTGCCTTATGTGTGTATGTATGTATGTATGTTATGTATGTATGTATGTATGTATGTATGTATGTATGTATGTATGTATGTATGTATGTATGTATGTATGTATGTATGTATGTATGTATGTATGTATGTATGTATGTATGCCCAAGTGTATATGTGCCGGTGTGTGTTTTTGTTTGTCCACTGTCATAGTTTTATAAGCAGCTGTGTTCTTTTTTTTTAAATCTTATTTTTCATTGTCTAGTTCTTCTTCCTAGTCATCTTCTTTGCCTTCGTTCTAGTTGTCTTCTCAATGCCGTCGTTATCGTTGTCGCCTTTGGCTTCTTCCTCGTCGTCGTCTTCTTCGTTGTCATCGTTTTCGTTCTCATGTTCTTCGCTGTAATCTTCTTCGTTGTCAACGTCTTCTTCATTGTCATGTTCTTCGTTGTCTTTTTTCTTCATTGTCACCGTCTTCTTCGTTGTCATGTTCTTCGTTGTCGTGTTCTTCGTTGGCATGTTTTTCATTATTATATACTTCGTTGTGATCTTCTTCGTAGCCATGTAGCTAATTGTTTGATTGCATGATTGTTTGTTTGTTTGTGTGTTTGCATGTTTGTTTTATGTTTTTTTTTTGGGTTTGCATGTTTGTGTGAATGTTTGTTTGTTTAGATGTTTTTCCCTCCAATATTTGGTTGCATGTTTGTTGGTATGTATGTGTGTTTGTTTGCATGTTTGTTTGTTTGTATGTTTGCTTGCGTGTTTCTTTGAATGTTTGTTTGCATGTTTGTTTACATGTGTTTCTTTGGATATCTGTTTGTTTACATGTTTGTTTGCATGTGTTTCATTGGGTGTTTGCTTATTTGCATGTTTGTTTGTTTATTTATTTGCATGAATCGTTGGATGTTTGTTTGCATGTTTGTTTGTTTGTTTGCATGTATGTGTGTTTGATTCCATGTGTTTCTTTGGATGTTTGTTTGTTTGGTTGCATGCGTTTCTTTGGGTGTTTAATTATTTGCATGTTTGTGTGTTTATTTGTTTGCTTAAATCGTTGGATGTTTGTTTGTTTGCATGTTTGTTTGTTTGCGTGTGCTTCTGTGTATGTTTGTTTGTTTACATGTGTTTCTTTGGATGTTTGATTGCATGTTTGTTTGCATGCGTTTCATTGTATGTTTGTTTGTTTGCATGTGTGTTTGTTTGCATGTGTGTTTGTTTGCATGTGTGTTTGTTTGCATGTGCGTTTGTTTACATTTTTTTTTAGATCTTTAATGCATGTTTGTGTGATTGCATGTTTGTGTGCATGTGTTTCTTTGGATGGTTGTTTATTTTTGTATGTTTGTTTGCATGTGATTCTTTGTTTGCATATTTGTATGTGTGTGTGTTTGTTTGCATGTTGTTTTTGTATGTTTCTTTGGATTCTTGTTTGTTTGCATGTTTGCACGTTTGCTTGCATGTTTGTATATTTGTTTGCAGGTGTTTTCTTGATGTTTGTTTGTTTGTATTTTTTTTCATGTTTGTGTGTTCGTTTGCATGTGTTTCTTTGGATATTTGTTTGTTTGCATGTTTGTTTATTTGCATGTTTGTTTGCATATATGTTTATGTTTGTTTGCACGTTTGTGTATTTGTTTGTTTGCATGTGTTTCTTTGGACGCTTGTTTGTATGTTTGTTTGTATGTTTTTGTGTTTCTTTGGATGTTTCCTTGTTTGCATGTTTGTGTGTGTGCGTGTTTGCATTTTTCTTTGGATGTTTGTTTGTTTGCATGTTTGTGCGCATGTTTGTGTGTTTGTTTGCATGTTTGTTTGCATGTGTTACTTTGGAAGTTTGTTTGTTTGCATGTTTGTTTGTATTTATGTTTGTGTGTTTGATTGCATGTTTGTTTGTTGGCATGTTTTACTGTTTCTTTGTTGGCATGGTTGTTTGTTGGCATGTTTCTTTGGATGTTTGGATGCATGAGTGTTTGTTTATATGTATGTTCGTTTACTTGTCTGTTTTATTGTATCTTCGTACTATGTTTGTTTGTCGGTATGTTTATGTGTGGTGTTGTTTGTTTGCATGTTTGTATATGGTTGTTTGCATATAAGTTTATATGTATGTTTCTATATCTATTTGCATGTTTATTTATGCCGTTTGTTATTAGTGTTTGTTTGCATTTTTGTTGGAACGTATGTTTGTATGTTTGTTTGTGTGTTTCTTTACATGATAGTTTCTATGTTTGTTTGCATGTTTGTATTGTTTTCATATTTTTGTGTACGTTAGTTTGCTTGTAAGGTTGTTTGTTTGTACGTTTGTATAATGTTTGTTTGCAAGCTTTTTGTTGTATGTTTGTATGAAGATTTGTACATTTATTTTATGTGTGTCTGGATGCGATTGTGTTTGTAGGTTTATTTCTATGTTTGTATGTTTGCTTCTATGTTTATATGGTTGTTTGTGTGTATGTTTATGTTCATGTTTGTATGTTTGTTTGTAAGTTCATTTATATATTTGTTTGTTTGTTTATTTGTATGGTGTTTGTATGTTTGTTTAAATGTTTGCTTGATGTTGTTTTGTTTTGTATATTTGTGTGTGGTTTTTGTATGTTGGGAAGTTTGTGTGTATTACTTGTTTGCATGTCTACTTTTGCTTGTTTGCGTGTTTATTTGTAAGCTTGTTTGTTAGTACGTATATTTGTTTATATGTTTGATAGCATTTTTGTTTGTTAATTTGTTTGTATTATTGTATGTTTATTTGTGCTGGCTCTGTGTCGAAAGGGTTCAGAATGCAATTCGTTATCCTGCATTCCGGGATGGAAACATGGCTGCGGGTGGGGTGGATGCAGATCATCTTACATTGGTTTCTTACAATGGAATGAGTGCCGGTAATTCAGAAAGCAACAGACAATTACTGAACGTACACTTGCCAAGAAATCACAAACAGCGAAAAGATGCTGGGGTTTAGCGCAAAGTCCTGTAAAAGATATGCAACTAACTTTTTATGTTATATGTATGTATGTTTCTGTGTTTGAATGTATGTTTGTATGCTTGTTTGAAAGTATGTTTATTTGCAACTTTGTATGTAATTTTGCATGTTTGTTTGTGTGTCTGTCTGAAATGTTTATTTACTTGTATGTGTTCATTTGTACTTGTATGTGTTCATTTGTATATTTGTTTGTGTGTTTGTATGTTTAATTTATATGTTTTTTTTAAAGTTTGCAGGTTTGTTTGCACTTATGTTTTTATATTTATTTCTATGGTGTTTTTTGCATATTCATTTACGGTTTGTTTGTTTGTGTGTTTCCTTTATTTGTATGTTTGTCTGTATGTTTCTCTGTGTGTATGTTTATTTGTAAGTTTATTAGTTTCTAAGTTTGTTTGCTTGTATATTTGTGTTTATGTTTGCATATTCCTTTGTATGTTTGTTTTTGTTTGTACGTATGTTTGATTGTATGTTTGTACGTATATTTTGTGCATGTTTTCTTGTGTCTGTTCATGTTTGATTGCATGTTTGTTTGTATGCATGTTTGTTTGTATGCATGTTTGTATATGCTTGATTTGTATGTATGATGTTTGTTTGCTTATTTGTTTTTTGTTCATTAGTTTTTATGTCTGTTTTGTTTGTTTGTTAGCTTGTTTGTTTGTATATTTGTTTGCTTGTTTATGTGTGTTTGTATGCCTCTTTGATTGTATGTTTGTTTGCATCTGTTTGTATGTATGTTTTTATATATCGTTGGTTGCATGCTTGTGTGTTACGTTCATTTGGGTATAATTTTTATGTTTATATGTATGTTTCTTTGTTTGCTCGTATGTGTCTTTGTTTGGTTGTATGTTTGTTTATTTGTAAGTTTGTATGTTTCTTTGTCTTTATGTTTCTTTGCTTGTATGTTTCTTTGTATGCATGTTTGTTTGTATGTGTGTAAGTTTGTTTGTACAAATGTATGTTTGTTTGTATATTTCTTAGGTTGTATAATGGATGCTTGTATGTATGTAAGTATGTTTGTTTGCATTTTGTTTGTATGTCTGTTGCTTTGTATATTTTTAAAACACATTCATATGTGTTTGTTTTGTTTGATTGTATGTTTGTTTGTATATTTGATTTATGTGTGTTTGTATGTTTGTTTCTATGTTTAAAAAAACAACAACAAACAAATAACAAACGTAAAACACTGGCGATCAGACAAACATTAGAAGCCAACATTATTACAAATGTTGAAGTACTTTATTGCCCGACCAATACAAGAATAATCTTTCACACCAGTTTCTAATGCTATTTATAAAACACTATGTGAATAGTGAATCAAGAAGAAGAAAAATACTGACTTACTACATGTAATAATAGTGTATACACTGAAGGAAACTGGCCCAGAAACAGCACCATGTTTCCGCAACTGATACACTTCTCACCTACTGGGCCACCTCTATCTCCCTGCACCTAGACCTACGGCGGTCATAATACTTTACATACCCACACAATAGTTCCTACCACGAGACTTTATTTAAAAAAAACGGTACTTCATTTTTAATTCACCGCAAACAAATCGCGTAGTTATTTTTAGCACTGACCTAGATCCGGTGAGATCGTCGATTTTCAGAATAGGGTTATCGGGATTCACTTCGTGGTCGGTCGACAAGTGTGTTTGCAGCAAGATGTACCCAAAACCGCATGTCATTGTCTTGGCAAATTGGCCTCGAGATACATCAAAGATAAGAGCAGACATGCACAAGATAAGACGAGTAACACAAGATATGGATATACACTGTGACGACAGTAAGGGCCCTTCAGACCAAGAAACATTTATTACATCCATCA
Source organism: Cepaea hortensis (assembly GCA_963921405.1). Taxonomy (NCBI): domain Eukaryota; kingdom Metazoa; phylum Mollusca; class Gastropoda; order Stylommatophora; family Helicidae; genus Cepaea; species Cepaea hortensis. Next base: position 302,804,703 of record OY992876.1, on the reverse strand, counting down.
ATCGCTCTAGCAGTCCACCACATACTCAGCCGGAAGTGATCGACAACCCATTCAATGTATATGATTACTTATTTCAATAAATACATTAAGCAATAGCACTTGCTTGCCTTCTCCCATACACAAGTTGCAAAGTATATCAACGCACACCTACACCCACTACTATGGAATCACCCCAATATCACGTTTTTTCCCGGGAACTCCTGTGATTGCTTTATTTGCGGTGAATTAATAATGAAATACCAAAACATTTAATGCGTAAGTCGCGTGGCTGAAAGGTTTAGCACACTTTCTCTTCTGACCACTGAGTAGTGGTTTCGTTCCACACGCTGGTTAGTTGCTCTTAAATATTGACTTCTTATGTTTGACTTGGAGACGTAAATTACAAGTAGTTCTGAAGACTGAGTGGGTTCATATGCTGGTGAGGTACACTGGTGATAGGAAAGCACGAAAATCAGCCTAGTGCATTCACTAATGGTAGCAAGAGCACGTGTGTGGACTATGCTCAAGTTTAAAGCGAGTAACTTAAAAAAAAAAAAAACGTGTTAAACTCCACAGTGGTTTAGAGAGAACAATAACGCACATTGCCTACCAGGTGTCTGTTCCTGCAGGTGGATAAAACAATGTTTGACATTGGTAACCCTGACATGATTAGAAAACCAACATCTAGATGGTTTACGATGTTTAACATCCTGCCATAACACATCTCAAAAATCTCCTAGTTCTTTTTACATCTTTTATTTATTTATTATTTTTGTTTCATTATATTTAGTCCATATTTCACAGCCGTATAATGCTACGGGCCAGATGCATATAGTGAAAATACAGAGAAATGTGTGGGTCTCCCACAAGCAATTTGTTTGGGCCAATGTGGTCGTAGATCTTGTTTCAGTTTCAAACATCTCCTGCAAGATGTCCCAAGATAGGTCAGTGCTGAACCTCTTTGGCACATCTGGACCCAAAAGTATACCATGCATTGAACATGCATCCTTCAATCTGACTATGTCGTTGTCGTCCTTCAGTACTGGTTTGTTCTATATTTTTTCAGTTCATCTTTACTGAGGTGCATTCTCTATTTTCTTTGGTATGTAACAATAAGGTGCATTTTCTATGTAATTAACAATAAGGTGCATTTTCAATATTTCTATGCAGCAATAGGGTAATGTGTCTATGTATCTATGTAATTAACAATCATGTGCTTGTTCTATGTTTGTATAATTAACACTAAGGTTAATTCTCTGTTTGTATGAAATTAACAATAAGGTGAATTTTTTATGTATGTAATTAACTCTTTCCCATTCCAACATACGCCTATGAGACCTGGGCACTTACAAAACAAGCTGAAAAGCGCATAAATGCATTTGAATATAAATGTTATAGACGAGCTCTAAGAATATCTTGGGTAAAGAAAAGAACAAATGCATCCATACTTCAAGAGCTGAATATTGAAGGAGGTTGGCAAGTAAAGATGATAAAACAAAGAAAATTGAAATATTTTGGTCACTTGAAACGTCACGAAAGTTTGGAGAGAACAATAATGGAAGGGTATATGCCTGGGAAGAGAAGAAGAGGGAGGCCAAAGAAAAGATGGGTGCAGGATGTGGCGGATGATCTCCAGATGAGTGTATCAGACGCGGGGCATCTTGCTTATGATCGAGAGGTTTTCAGGAAGGTTGTTACGGGAGCGAGGTTCTGAAAAGTGACATGCTACTGAATGAATGTAATTAACAACATGGTGCATTCTCTATGCTTGTATGTAATTAACAATAAGGTGCATTCTCCATATTTGTATGTAGTTAACAAATAAGGGGCATTTTTATATTTGTGTGTAATTAACAATAAGGTGCATTTTCTATGTTTGAATGTAGTTAACAATAAGATTCATTTTCCATGTTTGAATGTAATTAACAATAAGGTTTATTTTCCATGTTTGAATGTAAGTAACAATAAGGTGCATTTTCTACATGTGCATGTAAGTAACAATATGGCGCATACTTGATGTTTCTATGTAATTAACAATAAGGTGCATTTTCTATGTTTGAATGTAATAAACAATAAGGTGCATTTTTTACGTGTGTATGTAAGTAACAATAAGGTGCATACTATGTTTCTATGTAATTAACAGTAAGGTGCATTCTCTACTTTTGTGTCTACTTACTATTAAAGTGTTTTCTGTATTTATGAGTCGTTGTGGGATAGTGGGTAGTGTTTTTGCATATCGAAATAATGCTATCGATTCACAACCCGCCAATGGCAGAGTGCTTTCCCCCATCAGCACTATTCTGGGGTCAACGCAGTTCTCATAAAACGGGCACCGGTTAGTTTTCTCGCTCGTGTTACTCATCATCATCATGTGCCATGCCAATTAGCATGGGTGGTCATGTTTCGCCATCTCAGACAATCGCCAGAGTCGTGGATCACTTCTGTCTAGTCTACACCATACCACGTTGCCAAGCCATCCAGGTATTTACTTCTCTGCCTTTCTCTTGTTCTTTCCCCCTCAATCTTGCAAGTTATCACAAAGTTCTCTATTTTATTTCTTTTCATAACGTGCCCAAATAATTTTGACTGTCTATGTGTAATTTCTCTAATCTGTTCATGGTTTTCATTTGTTTCTGTTAGGACATGCATCTTTCCCATTGCAGCATACATTGGAACTACATTGGTGCAGTATAACAGTTATTCTTTTAGTTTTTTTTTCTCCATGTTTCTGATCCATACAATAGTATTGATAATTTGCCTTAAAAATGGTAAGTTTGTTCCCAAGGTTAGCTTCCTTAGACTTATTACCAAATAAATTAATCTGTTGATCTTCTATACTTTATCTTCTGCCCCTTGTTCCCCAATATATAACAGGACCTCAACTAACTCCAGGATCTCCTATCGTTTCATGTTTCCTGAAGCTTCATTCATGTCTTAACCATACTATATATAACCATACTATACGTAGCTTTCAGAGTCGTGCTGTGCTATGTTACAGAGAGGTGGCTGCATCAGGCGGCACCTTAAGGGGGCTAAAAGGTGGCGGCATTTTAAAAGAAAACAACACGTAAGGGACCACATTTCGAAGACTTGCATCATACCGAGATAATCCACCGCATGGTACTGGTAGCTTTCTCTAACTCTCTTCTCCGAGTGTTTTAGGTCTCCCCGTATCTATTTGCCCTGTTGGGTCCAGAGGAAGGATTCTCTAGGGAAACTATTCTAAGATGTGCTCAGTGTGTGTCCTATCCTGTGCTAGCGTCTTTTCTTCACCTCTTGGGTTCACTGGCAGTTGTGTAGTTTCCTCCATGAACTCTTCATTGGTAATTCTCCCATACCATCTTATTCCCTCTATTCCGAGCAGCTCTTGACTTTCGCTAAGGGAGGGAAAGACTACCCCCCCCCCCTTCTTCCCACTGAGGCCTACGACATTGATGGTCCTAACACACAGTGGGTTAATTGTTACGTCATTGCAGTCATTGGAGCGATCGCAGTCGGACAGGGGTTCGACGCCTGCTCTCAACTTTCGCTACAGGAGACAAAGACTGGCCATCTGCTCCTCCGCACGGTCAAGCCTAAACAAAATTGTCATGTCCCTAACGCTTCACATACCCACATCAAGATTTTAATACGGGAAGGACGTTTCTTTTCTTTCTTTTTTTGTGTCTTTATTTTCATTTTGGGCAGGCATCAATTAATGCATGTTTGTAGTTTATCAAATGATTAAATGCCATCGGATGATAAATCGTCTTATTCAAACATTTAAATCAAACTATAGCTTAAATATCAATACAGTTGTTTACACTATAATTGGAGGTGGTGGACAATTTCCGAATATCTTGAGTCATTAATAACAAACAATGAAAGAAATTAAAAGACTAATATCTTCACAAACTAAAACTGAATTAATTGTGGAGGGGGACAGATAGTACTATAAAAATTAGATTTTTAAGAGCATATATCTTTCCCATTGCAACATACGCTTGTGAGAACTGGACACTTATTAAACAAGCTGAACAACGTATACGTGTCTTTGAATATAAATGTTATAGACGAGTTCTAAGAATATCTTAGATACAGAAAATAACAAATGCATCCATACGTCAAGAGCTGAATGTTGAAGAAGGTTGGCTATTAAAGTCGATAAAACAAAGAAATTTAAAATATTTTGGTCACGTGAAACGTCATGAAAGTTTGGAGAGAACAATAATGGAGAGGTATATGTCCTGAAAACCGGCTCCGTGGCCGAGGGGTTAGCAGCTTTCTCCGCTAACTCCGAATACTCTCGTCACGTGACGCGACGAGAATTAGCAGTGGTTCGAATCGCAAAAGTGACTTATGAGAGTATGGAGCCGGTCGCTCAGAAAGTCGTGGCGTGCTGATGAGCGTAATCTAGCCTAGGAATCAACATACAGCTGAAAGATGCTGGTGTTGACCGCAATATCCTGAAACAGGATGGAAACGCGGAAAAAAAAAAAAAAAAAATATGTCCTGAAAGAGAAGAAGAGGAAGGCCAAAGAGAAAATCGGTGCAGGATGTGGCAGATGATCTACAGATGCGTGTATCGGACGCATCTTGCTTATGACCGAGACATTTTCCGGAAGTTTGTTATGGGAGCGATGTTCTGCAAAGTTCATGCCACTGAATGAATGAGTTTACCCTATAAAACACACTTTAACTATATACGTAATACAACATGTCTGTAACAACTTTTAAGTCATAACTGTGACACACCACTACTTCCCATTTTACGCCTTCCATTTTTATTTGGTCGAAACCTACTTTTTGTTTGGCTCTGAATCTGTTAATAATCATTTAAGCCATTCTCCATTTTTTCCTGTCCATAAATGAATACTGGTTTGACGTCACAGCTAAATATTCTAAGCTGATGAAAAATTTCTACTGGTCAATGGTCATTAACCTGATATACCCGGGGATTCCCCCAAAATGATCAAATTCCCTTGTGCGATTCATAGCTCAAAGATGACACCTTAACCGCCAAGTCTATGTTAATGTCTATGGGTTTCTTAAATTAGCTGACGCCATCTTTGACATTATAATAATCTACAGCCAAGGCCACGTGATCTACAGCCGCGCCGCATCCTCTGACGTCCGGGAATTCATAATCATCTAGGAAATAGGAAATTCCCCCAATCTGTTCGGGAAAGCCCGCTGGCAAGTGAGCTCTTGATCTTGGCGTGAACGTGAATCCTGGAGTGAGCTTGATCAACCTGTGGATGGAAACACAATTACTGATTATGTGTGTATGTTAATATGTTAGTTAGTCGCAGTTCCAACTACACTGTAATGGGTCACCATATAATGCTCCGTTCCTGTACCAGTGAATATCAAACGGGATACCCCCTTACTGTTCAATGTGCAGTGGAACAGATATAGGGTGTATTTTTAATGACTGTGGGGTTTTTGAAACTATTGCCTGTTCAAGTTTTGTATTTACCTTCTGTGAAGTTCATGCAACATAATAGGTAAATACAAAACTTGGACCGGCAATATTTTCAAACACTGCACAGTCATTAAAAATACACCATGTAGCAGTCCCGACAAATCAACAGCACGCACAAGCATTCATAAAACCACTGCCAGAATGCCAACACAGCAGTCCGGCAGTAAAATTGTTACAGTTCGTCGTCAATGGAAGCAGCAGTCACTAGAAAACCATCAGTTGCACACACATTACTGCATAAGGCAAAACTAGCGAGTACCGCAACCGGCCGTCCACTACTTTTCTGAACATGCGGTTGATAATACAAACAACCGAGGATAGATATAAAAGCATTCCACATAAAATCAACAAATGTACGAGGGGGCTTGAAATGGAAACCTTAAAAGTGTGATAGAAATTACAATAACCATGCCAATGTCTTGTAACCTGTAAATATTGTTAAGGATGTCAAGAGTATTAAGCATGTGACATCACGGTGCAGACGAACACGGTGACGTCATAAGGACAGTTTAAAGATGGCTGCCCCACTTTTTACATGCACCAAAGAGGAGCATCGTTCTGTTATCCGTACTTTTTTTTTTTTTAATCAATCAATGGGTGAGACCTATAGAAATCCATCGGCAAATGAAGGTCCGGCATGGTGATGCATGCCTGTCAGTCCAGCAAGTGTATAAGTGGAATAGGAAGTTTCGGTACGATGTGACTTCTGTGACAGACTGTTCACCATCGGATCAGGTACACCGAGTTGTGACACCAGAGAATTATTTTCTACAGGAATTCAAGCACTTTATCGGCGCTAGAGATCTTACATTGAACGCAGTTGTGACTACATCGAAAAACGATACATTTTGTCTTTGCTTTTTCTGAACTCTCTCTCTCTCTCTCTCTCTCTCTCTCTCTCTCTCTCTCTCTCTCTCTCTCTCTCTCTCTCTCTCTCTCTCTCAAGATTGTTCATTTGTTCGCTCTCTCTCTCTTTCTCTCTCTCTCTCTCTCTCTCTCTCTCTCTTTCTCTCTCTCTCTCACACACACACACACACAAACATACACACGCAATACGCACGCACACACTTAAGGTTTTCATCTGAAGCATCCTGGTATGTATTAAGTTAAAGTCAGATCTTAGCCATATATGGCTGAGCTACCATAATACGGAAGACAGTACGACCTACTTCCTGTTAGCGTCGAATATTGGGCGGCGTCACCAAACCCGACACCCCACATAGTGCGAATGGCTTTGGGCGTGTAGCGCAATTGGGAGGGTAAGACTTTCCTAATGCGAGGAAAAGACTAAATCTCCTGGCAGAGCAGACCAATGGTCGCCAACTGGTCTTTGGATGGAAGCTCCGACAGGTGGACAGTTAAACTATTTCTTTGCTGATCAGGCAGTTCTGCAGCTTGTCTTGTTCCAAACGTATTGGTATAACCTTTCCTCTGGAGTAAACTAGCAGGTCGAGAGAGGGATCATGCTGCATGGGAAACACATGGTCTCTAAATTCAGCCCAGGCTTTGTGTTATGGAGAGGTAAAACTCCATTTTACAAACTATCGTCTGTCAAGAAGGCAAGGTGCGATTCATGACCATGTAAGATACGACTCTATCACATTACAGCTCTGGAGTGGATCAAACATCATAAACTTGGTACTGTACCACTTTGGACATTATCGGGGAATTGTCTGGAAAGGTCTCATGACTAGCCAAGGGGAAATTGCCAACTGCACGCCCTTGCGCGACAGAGGTTGGATAACACACCACAGTGCGGCAACCGCAGCCCTGGAGACCGAGTTACGCTAATTGTAAGTACTGTACAGGACGTTGCAGTCAACTGCAGCATTTTTATTGCTGTTTGTGATTTACTGGGTCGACCTAGAAACCCGAGTGTATAGTATCATCAAGTGCTTTGTCAGCTGGCGTAGGTGTTCATGTCCCTCCACAGGTCTCGATGTTTGGTATTCTGGATCAACTCTACCAGAACAAAGTCATAGTTTTATTACATCATTTCATTGTTTTTCGCCTCTCTCTCTCTCTCTCTCTCTCTCTCTCTCTCTCTCTCTCTCTCTCTCTCTCTCTCTCTCTCTCCCCTCCCCCCACACACACATTTTGTTTCCGTAGACTCAAGACCCTTGTATGGTATGTATATGTGTTTTGTTTTATTGTGTATATATAATTCCAAGGCAAAAAAAAAAAAAAAAAAATGAAATGTCAATTTCTCCTGAAAGCTTAGCAAACCAAGGTTTGAACACTTACTCGTAGGTTGTAGGGCTGATGTGAATTCTTAACGGCTCGCTCCCGGACTCGAACTTGTTGGCTATGGTCACATTATTCCCAAAGAGGCAGTAGCGTGGCATCTTTCGTCCGACCACTCCTGCCAACACTCGACCTGTGTGGATACCGACTCTCATCTGAAACACAAAGGAATACCAGTTAATACAAAATCAGTACAATAATAACGTATTTCATCGGTTTGTACTATCGTCGATGGATTAACTTTCCCTATTACCAATGTTGCCGGTCTCTCTGGCCGAGGGGTTACAACACTTTCTCCGTAATCCCGTTTATCACGCAGAGTCTCGTAGCGGGCGAGAACTGGGAGCGGTTCGTCCCCCGGTGGTGACTTGCGGGATAACTGAGCCGGCCGCTCAGAAAGCAATGGCAAACTACTGAGCGTAATCATGCCAAGAAATCAACAGACAGCTGAAAGATGCTGCTGTTGACAGCGATGTCCTGTAAAAGGATATGCGAATTTAAAAAAATAAAATTACTAGTGTTCCTCGCCATCAGGTGAACCCACTTAGACATCTGAGATACTTGTAATTTACGTCCCCAAGTCAAGGACGAGAAGTCAACAATTTAGTCCAAACGACCGGTGTAGAGGTTGAACCCGCTACCTCGGCATCAACACGCTTGATGTTTAAAACGAACGCTATTATTCATTCAGTCATGCCGACCACCATCGCTCTTTTACCGCCCTTATCTTTCAATGCTTCCTTCATCACCCACTTCACTCTTTCATCGACCTGTCTTTCGACGCTTTGGTTTTAGTTGCTTCGCTGTTTAGTAGACTCAGTCTTTCATCAACGTGTAAACGCTAAAAAGGACATATTTAAAAATCCTAAAGCAAACTGGGCATATGGCTCTTCTTCTTGTCCTTGCATCTTCCGTTCTCCTTCTTCTCCTTCTTCTTCTTCTGCTTCTTCTTCTTCTTCTTCTTCTTCTTCTTCTTCTTCTTCTTCTTCTTCTTCTTCTTCTTCTTCTTCTTCTTCTTCTTCTTCTTCTTCTTCTTCTTCTTCTTCTTCTTCTATTCCATGCCATATGACGGAGATCATGTCTGTGTAAAAACTTGATGTGGTAATCATCTGTAAAGGTAGTCTGCCATTGCTTTTCTTCTTGGCAGTGACCACAATGGTCGATGACAGTCGCCATTGTCCCCATAAAGGGATCCTATGCTTACCGTCGTGAAACTAGAGACCATGACCTACAACTATCTGACGAGGGCTCCACAGTTCCATCCACCACTTGCTCACGTGGTTTCACGTAATTCTGATAAGGGAACTAAACGCGTACTCCACCTTGACAAAGGGTATCCCGTAGGCTAGCGGGGGGAAGGAGGAACATTAATACTTCTTTGATAGGAAGTACACCTACTCCGCCACTGAGTGTAGTTTACTAATTGTATTCACAAAGCAATTTGGGTATATGGTGTAGTTTTTTTTAACGATCGGCACTCGATGGAAGATGTGGCCTATATTACCACTGGGCGCTTAGGAGTTTATGGTGTGTGTGTGTGTGTGTGTGTGTGTGTGTGTGATTGAGTGAGTGAGTGAGTGAGTGAGAGAGAGAGAGAGAGAGAGAGAGAGAGAGAGAGAGAGAGAGAGAGAGAGAGAGAGAGAGATGTATTACGCAGAGATATCAATTCTCGGGGGACTCTTAAGGCCATTGAAACAGCACAGAAAGTGGATTCACTCATGGAAGTAGAGGAAAGAAGAAGAGATTAAAGGATACATTAGACCAAGAGTCGGGACCTTTTTGTAGTGTTGTTCCTAAGTTAGTTAGTTAGTTAGTTAGTCGCAGTTCCAACTTCACAGCAACGGGTCGTCCCCATTATGCTCCGTTCCTGTGCCAGTGAATATCACACAAAATGCTCCCCACTGCCCAATATGAAAAGTGGACAAGACAGGAGTCTCGACAAACAACAGCCCACACAGATACACTGTACATAATGCTGCCGCCAGAATGTCAACACAATAGTCCCCCACAAAAACACCCAGTTCATTTCTGATGGAATCGGCAGTCATTTTCCCATCTGGATGTTTCCTAGATGTTCACCCACACAGTCCACAAAATACAGTTCATCGACGATGGTAGTGGCAGTCAACCAGAAGCCCAGCAGCCACGCATTTCCGCATAAGGCAAACACCGGTCATCTCTGGGACATAGCCATCTGCCATCACTCCGAACATGCAGTCACGTTCCAAACAACCTCGGGGAGATTCAAAAGCATTTCACATGAAACTCACAGCTCACAGTGTCGCGCCATGCACTCACTCAGTAGCAGGGCGACGGAACCATCAAGCCTCCTTGTTCCTAAGTAATGTTGCAAAGTCACTCATTTAAAAACAGAGGGTTTAAAAGACAAGATCGACTTCATAGCCTCTGTTTTATTCCATACAGCTCGATCTATTTCTGCAGGATGACCTGCCGAAAGAGTCGCACAAAACACGAACTTCGTAGTTCCAGTGACGACTCCCAGGAGTCTCCAATAGAATGGCAATCGTTAACCGAACGACGTAAGCAGGAATCGAACCCACAACCTGCGAGGCAGGCAGCGTAATCACTTCGCCACGGAGACTTCAAGTCACTCAGTGGTGTGTCTAAGTAATGTTGCCAAGTCACATTGTTGTGTCTAAGTAATGTTGCAAAGTCACAGTGTTGTGTCTAAGTAATATTGCAAATTAATTCAGTGTTGTGTCTATGTTATGTTGCAAATTCACTCAGTGTTGTGTCTAAGTAATGTTGCAAAGTCACAGTGTTGTGTCTAAGTAAAGTTGCAAAGTCACAGTGTTGTGTCTAAGTAATGTTGCAAAATCACGCAGTGCTATGCTTAAACCCACCATCTTCAAATCCATATTCGTGTGTTCAAAAGTCTTAAAACAAGTGCTATCAATTTTTTTTAGGAGGGGGGGGGGAGGAGGAAGGGGTGATTGGGTAGTCACTTTAATGGCACTTTATTACATTATAATTCCACCAACTTTTGTGCTACGGTCAATGAAAGGGACTGAAATGAGCGTGCGACAGCCCAGAAAACAGAGTTGGTTATCGAGAGAAAGGGAAGGTACAAGACGGAAAGATCGAGCAAACTCGGGAAACGCTTTATCAGAATGATGTACTTCTATTTAGTTTAACAATTCAGTTATTTTAATGAAAATATTAACACGTACTTCTCAGCGTGCCATTGAATATCGTTTCACGTACCACGACTGGTACGCGTGCCGCATGTTACCACTGGATAACATCAAAATTAAAAGCTTTAGTTACTACAGAAGATTCGAGCCTTTTGTAAAAGTGTTTATTTGGCCGTGCATTGAGATACATTTGTTCTACGGTGTGCGCTGTTGTCATTTGGAGGTGACAGGTTCGAATCCCGTGTGGTAACTATATTTTAAAATATCTAAATAGTCAGTATGTCTTCTAATCTTCACTTCTTTCCTATACTTTTATCGGTGCAGATAATTACAAATGCATTATTTTCGTGCTAATTAGACTCAGTCGACCACATAGCGCGGGTTCGGATTTCTCATCAGCATCGTGTGCCAAGTAGGTAAGCGTGGGCGGTCATGTTTTGCCATCTCACTCGATCACCAGAGTCGTGGATCAGCTCAGTGTTCTTGTCTCGACCATACAACGTGGCCAAGCCATCCAGGTATTTTCTTCTCTGCCATCCTCTTCCCCTCGATCTTGCCAGTTGTCAGCAAGTTCTACAATTTATTTCTTCTCGTAACGTGACCAAACATTTCTACAATTGACTTGATCTCCCAGGTCGACCCAGCCTAACATGAGTACCAAGACATGTCTTGGGAAATGAAGGCGGCCGGTGTGATATTGACCACATCAGCCACCGAGTACTGGTTGGTCTATAAAGTATGGGCCTTGCACCATATACCCTATAGGCAGTAAGGTGTATGGGGCCAGGGCGGTACTAGGATTGTCTTCCTACAAATACACGCAGATCGTCATGGTGGGACTAGAGCGGTACTAGCAGTGTCTTCCTATGAATACACGTATAGCGTCATTGAGGGGTCAAAGCAGTATCAGCACTGTCTTCCTACAAATACGCGTAGATCGTCAATGTGAGGATGAGGTGGGGAAGGGGTGGGGGCGGGGGTTAGCCCTCCGTGGCCAGGCCGTGAAGCCGTCAGCCTCGCTCTATGAAAGTTGTGGGTTCTTTCCCCAGACGACGTCGGTCGCACCACAAGTGCAATTCTACCGGAGACGCCTGGGGGTCATGGCTGGGGCTACGGAGTTCGTGCTTGGTGCGATGCTCTCGTCAGACGGCTGGCCGTTGTGCGGAGAGAGAATGAGTCAGAATTAGTGAATCTCGGGGCAATGAAGCCCGCCCACTCAATTGTAATACTTTTGGTACTTTTAAATAAATGATGAACGGCTAATCGCCGATGACCAATGTCTACCGCATAGCGGTAGTCAAAAACTGCAGGAACACACATTTACTCCAGAATAGTTGCAAAAATAATGCACCTCTTGGTGGTAGATTACCTATGGACAAGGGGGAAGTGGTTGAACGCCTGTGGGGCCCGGTGGAGAAGGCGGAGGAACAGATTGGGAACCTGTATGTGGAAAGAATGATATTGCCAAGGATCGGAAGGGGTTCTGGAAGAATCTCAAAACTGATAGGGAAGACCAGGAGAACTTTCAATCAGATAGCGGTGGGAATGATTAGTAGTAAGACTCTTCGCTGGCTGTTGAACGTGGGGACGGGGCGCGTATGGGAAGGTCCCAACATTGAAAAAACAAACAAACAGATTTTAAGAATATAAGTAAAGACTATTATGAAATTATAATACCGATAAACAACTAAAGGCTAAAACAAGTACACGAATTCAAGTATATGGGGAGCATCGTTACATCAGAAGGCAAATTAGAGAGATGGAGATAAGAACGGAACAAGCCAATAATGTTGCATATCAAATTACGCCCATCCTGAAACATCCAACCATCCCCATGGAAATTAAGAAGAACATTATAAATGCAATTTTTATGCCAACTTTGTGCTATGGATGTCAAACATAGGCACTAACTAAAGAACCAGAAAGAAAACTCACTACTTGTGAAATTAGTTGTTGTTGCATATTCTTTACAGGACGGAGCAGTCAACCCCAGCAATTTTGACTGTTCATGATTCCTGGGCAAGTTTACGTTCAGTAATTTACCATTGCTTTCTGAACGACCGGCACCCATACAATTCTTACAAAAACAACAGTTGTGTTTCTAACTCAGGTTTGCGGGATTTTGAACTACGACCTTAACCCCTTCGCCACGGAAATTAGATGCCCGAGAAAAGCAGCGAACAAATCAAGAAAGAACCATATTAGAAACGAGGACATTTATAAACCAGTTGGAGCAACACCAGTTGTTACATTCATCGATAGAGAAACTCAACTAGTTCGGTCTTCTAGTGAGAATAAACCCAATGTCGCCAGCAGCAAGAGCATACAATATGAAAATGGAAACATCAAGAGGCGGGGAACGACTACGAAAAAGATGATTCAATGGAGTCATCAACACCTTAAACACTCCCATACCTTAGCATACCAAGCGACCGAGCGAGCTGAGTTTCGTAAATCAATCATTAAACAAGCCTGCGACGCCTAACGACATAGAACAGTGAAGAAAAAAAGAATGAAAGACGAAATGAATGATCTATTGCGAAGGCGTTGTGAACGCGATCTGAAACCCCACATAACGCGTTCGAAACACAGCTGCGGGTGATTTGGAAGCAGACCTCCTTGCGCTGAGTTTCGTGCAATGGTATGAGCTTCGGTAGTTCAGAAAGCAGTGGTAAACTACTGAACATAAGCTTGCCTAGTAAATCGTAAACAGCTAACCAATGCTGGGGTATGACGGCGACGTCCTCTAAAAGGACATGCAGCTTATTGATTTAACTACCGCGTTGATTGCATGCATGTCTTGTGACCTAATGCACTCATTCGTTCCTAATTAACACATTTGAATCAATCCGACAATGCTTGTTGCACATCAGGTCCCGCTTTATGTCATTATGTCAGATTTGACTCACATATCGATCACCCGACCCGTCGGTAATCGATTCATTCAGGATATCCTTTGGCCCATAAAAAGATGCCAGTTGGGCAATTTGATTACAACAAATAAGGGACGTTTTTGGGCCATAAAATCAGCTCAGCGTAGAGCGGAGTTGTGTGAAAATAGATTGTGAGTAGATGAACACCCAAGACAAGTTAATGGACTGGGGGGTTAACTGCCCTCCAGCGAGCAGTCGTTGATTCTGATCTCTGATCGTGTAGTTTTTACACCAAAGTGTCTTTGGGTTTTCCCCATTCATATATACGAAGAGAATTTTCAGTTGTTCTGACGTTCTAAAAATAGTCTACAATGAGAGTTTTCAGTTGTTCTGACGCTCTAAAAATAGTCTACAATGAGAATTTTCACTTGTTCTGACGTTTTAAAAATAGTCTACGATGACAATTTTCAATTGTTCTGACGTTCTAGAAATAGTCTACGGTGAGAAGCTCCAGTTTTGACGTTCTAAAAATAGTCTTTTAAAGTTAGTTGCATATCCTTTATAGTACGCTGCAGTCAACTCCAGCATTTTCGCCTGTTTGTGATTTCTGGGCAAGTTTACGTTCAGTAGTTTGCCATTGACTTTTTGACTTCAGATGACGGGAAATTATGAGAAAATGTTGGGAAATATATCAACTATTCAACAAAATGTTACAAGTCCTCTGCAGGATGCTGTGATCAACCCAAACAATTGGCTAATTTACTAGGCAAGTTTACTTTCAGTAGCTGCCATTGATGTTCTATAAATAGACTTCTGATGAGGTGAAATTATGGAAATATGTTGGGAAATATATAATAGATATTTAAAAATTTTTTTCCATGTCCTTCGCTGGACGCTGCAATCAACCCCAGCCCCAGTATGATATACTAGACAAGGTTACATTCATTGCTTTCTGAACGACAAGTCAACGTTGACGTACAACTGACAGGCGAACGGGTTGATCCCGTCAGCGCCCCGAAGTTTTAAGAGCAAGTGCTTTACATCCAGCGGCCACGTTGATTTCTAAAATCTAAAAAAAACAAAAACAAAAGGGAAATTAATATGTATATGCTGAAATCACTCTGTGTCATGCAGATCATGTTCCTCAATGACCATCTGAACTGTTTTGTATTTTTGGTAAGATCAACGACTTAACATCTTCTGTGTAATGATATAAACATCATCGCGGAGCGTGACAGAAGGCTTCCGATAATCAGATAAGGACTCTCTTCGTAGAATGTTTCGGCCTTTTTCCCTTCCTGGGCCGTCTCTGTGGTCAAGGTGTT